>ML779400.1:383619-418413 GCA_009831015.1 Picea engelmannii
TTTATTAGTTTAGGATTGTATATAAATAAGCTCCTTTGAGCATGTATTTTTATTTTGTTGCTTTTATTTTTCGGCTTGTATTTTCAGCAGCGGGATGTTTTGAGCCTGACTCCATAGCCCAACAGCAAGGCACTGAAGCTGCGAAATGAGTTCTTAGAGCATCGCAGGGACGACTCTATTCCCCATGGAGCCTAATGTTAGCGACATTTCTTGTTCTAGGCGCAAAAGTATTCGGGTCTGCAAGTCGCACGAGAAGCGCCCAAGTGCAACATGGAAAAAATCTCGTTTTGAGGCTTCCAATCAAGCGGGCGGGTGGAATTACGATGTTAGCAGCCCAGATCCATCCATAAGAGCAAATCAACGATCATTGGAATATCGGGGCTAGCAAGTTGACCGATGTATAACGTCAAAGAAAGCGACTTTATGCTGAGACTGAATCTGGGTCGTCCGATCCCGCGACACATAGTGCGAGATCTAGTCGGCATATCGACAGTCGGGAGTTCGAAGGGTGAAAGTCCCTCATCATCTCACATCCTGAAACCCCGAACCTTGGAGTGTCGAAAGTGCCCAGAGGCGGGCTCGCAGTATCGCGAAGCAGCCTCAACCGTTCATCCACAGGAGACACCTGGCGCGCGATTAGGCTCCTCGCCTTTTCGCCCATCGCGACTTCGAAATACAAAAGAATAGCCTGTCATATTCCCGATGCGCGAGGTGCCGGGAGCGTCCAGGACCCGGGCCCGCAGCGTCACCAAGTAAGTTCAGGGCCGTTAGATCTGAGAGGGATGCGTGGCGCCCAATTAGGCCATCTCGGCGTTTTGCTCATCGCAGATATGAATAAGCAAGGATTAACTCCTTCCATTTGTGAACGTCGAAAGCGTTTTGGGAATAGACACAGGGTCGCAGCCCGTGGTCACTTGGGAAAGAAAGGAGCCGTGAAAAAGGGGCTAAAGGCGTCGAGTCTAGTTGCTGAAAGGATCATCGTGATCTCCATGCGCCATCTGATCCAACCTTGATCCTGGTTTTCGCCTGGAGTAAATGAAGACGAGAAGGGGTGGTTGAAACCTCTCCTCAGGCATTAAGTGCAAAGTATGGATAATCTGGCATGCGGTCTGCTCGAGAGGGTCCTGTGTACCCATTTTTCTAAAGAAGCCATGTCGAGTCTTCGACCAGCCAGAGGAAGTCTGCACACGCTAGCCCGACACTTAATGGCTCAGCTACTCCTCCTGTAAGAGCCATGCGCAGTTAAGGTGGCGTCTGACAAAGAATACCCGTCCGAATTCGGCTGAAGGACACCAAGCCGTGGATGACTGAGCACGCCGCTGTTAGGCGAATTTTCTGAGTATATAGACTCAGTCTTTGTATTTTGTAAAGCATCGATGGTAGAGCGAAGCTCCCGACTGTAAAGTTTTAACAACCATTCTAGTTCTCTGGTTGTGCATCTGTATATGAGATTTCTTGTTTTATGACAAACAATTTTCCTACTCCATCTAAGCTTTCATCTCATACTAGGGAGTTCATGATCGACTGATTCGCATGAATTGTTGCAATTATGTCATGATAAAGGATTTATCGTTGCAYCGTTGTATTCTCTGGTTTTCTGTGTTTGAATGTAAGAAGATCTTGCGTTTGGACGCTTTCTTCCCCAGTTTGTTAGAAACCTGTTGTTTATGACAGACCCGTGCACTCTTCTTATACAAGTCTTCCCCCCTACTCACCCTTATTACAACTCACTGTTTGAAGTTTATCTAAGACCTCACTTGCCCATGCATGCCCGACCTAGTTTCAGAGTTGAAACGATATTGTTCTGAGTTTACTTCCATTTGATCATCTCTTTTATAAACAAAACGTGACATTAAACTGATGGGCGTCGGGCTCTGCTCCTGCTGCAATCCAGGAGTGACTTCCGTCGCCAACACTTTGTTAGAGTATTCTTGTTGATCTTTGACACTTGCTTCATTAGACCACTCTCAACTTTAACTGGTTTGTGTGATTGGGGCATTCTTGTTGATCTTCAACACTTTCTTGTAGCTTCATTGGATCACTTTTACCCTCAACATTATCTTGCCCATCTTCCATGTTAGTTTTTGGCGATTGTTCTTTGACAACATTGTGGGATTTGAATTCCCTGTTTTGGTTGTTTGTGTTTGCTTGTTTAAACTTGTATTTGCTTCACTAATTCTATGTTTGTACAAAGGTGTTTTGGAGGCTAAAATTTTGAAGCATATCTCTCCATTTAAACTCGCTTTTTCTTTTTCTGATTTTTAAGAGGTTCTTATGAAGGTGTTTTGGAGGCTACAATTTTGCCAATGGATTCTCCATTGAGAGCTTGTTTGCACTTTGTTATCCGCCACTTTTAGGGATAACTAAGGAGATTATGTCTCGAGGCCCACAGGTCCTAGACATGGAATATCGAGAGCCAGATCGACTTGAGCATGGCCCTAGAGGGCCCATCTTTTCTTCCTTTCAGCGCCTCCACTTTGTCAGCAACAACAACATCCATCACCTTCGGCTTGGTCCTGTATCAGAGATTGGAGAAGCCCAAGGAGGGCTAACGTTTTGCTCCAGGAGGCTACATTTTCCCTAGAAAGGGCTAACGTCACCCTAGAAGGGGCATGACGTCTTACTTTTTGCTTGATTAGGGTTTAATTTGTGACATTTAATGTAAAAACAATATTATTGTGTATTTTGGCCTTATCGGCCTTTTGATGACCTAAATTTTAACTAAGGTCATTGGTATGGTATATATTGAGGGTTTTCACTCTCATATTTTCATCATCTCTCTCTCACACATTAGTGAGGTTTGAAATTTGTGCCCTCTTCTAGGGTTTTGGCTGAAATTTTGAGGCGCACTTGTTGAAGGAGACTTTTTCTTGGCATTTTTGGCATTTCTCTTGGTGGAAGGTTTACAACTAGGGTTTTTCTCCATGAATTCTTGGTTTATGTAAGTGAATTTCTGCAACACTTCTTTATTGAATGGTTATGGTACTATTTACTTGCATTTGTTATTATAATTTGCTGAATTAATACCCTAGGTGAAAAGCACATGCTAAGGTCCTTGTCTCATGTCCCTACTAGGATTAAGAGCCATTTGATTTGCTGAAGTAAGATAGAGCCTTGCCATAGCAACACTCTATCCATATTCTTCTAGCCTGGCCGTTTTTTTTACTTGTTATTGAGCTAAGAAAGAGGAAAACACATCAAGGTGTAGGGTTTCGGTGAGCCGTTTTCCCTTAGGGTTTGATAGATGAAGCCTTGCCTTAGCAACACTTCACCTTCAATCTCTCTTGTCTTCAGCCCTACAATTATTACTCAAGCTAGCCGATTTTTATCCTGCCATTGAGCTAAAGGAGGAGAGAGCACTAAGGCCTAGGGTTTCTACACCTTAGTGAGCCTTTCTCCCCTAGGGTTTTATTGTTGAGGCCTTGCTTTAGCAACACCTCAACATTTAGCCCTCTTGTCTTTGGCCATATCATTATGATTTCGACCCTTCAACATTTGTAGCCATTTGACTCCATTTGCCCTAATAACGCACTGATCTAAGACCTCTTGTGTTGAGCACCTTGATCATACAAACATCCAATACCTTGAACAACTACTAACCCTTCTAACCCTAGCTTAGACTAATATCTACTAACCCTACTGCTGCCATTATATACTTGAGTGATCTTTATACATTGCAACATTTATATCTTTAAAAGCAATTGAATGATTAGCTAAGGCGTTGTTTCTTGATATTGATATTGTTACATTGATTGCCATTAGCATTTATTGTGAAGTGACATATATTATAATCATTGCTATTGTACATCGTTTACTTACTTCATCAATATTGTTTATCAATTGCTTTATTTCAGAAGTCCATGCTTATATGAAGTACTAACCAAGCAAGTGATCTTGCATATGCATAGTTTCTTTGTTGCTTTGTCTCGGGCAAGTACACCTTTTTGGTTATTACTTATATTTATTGGCTGGTTAGCCAGGACTTTCTGATCGGTGGTGACTTGTGAGGGGGAAATTATCACTTAGCCTTTTAAGCCTTTGCCTTTGCAAAACGCCAGGTCACTGGGGACGTCTCCCCTTGGCCTTACCTCCCTAAACAGAAAGAGCTATCCCATTGAGGTGACAATGGTGGGATAGTCTCAGTTACGCCAGATTGCCCTCCTTTCATCATTCTTTTACCTTAACTACAAACTGTTCGATAACACACTTCGTCATGGTTAAGTTATTGTCATTCCCTACCCAATTAAACATTAAGGGTGGGGGGTTATTGTAATTGTTGATACGTAATCCTTGGGATTGCGTTACTTGTAGCATTAATTGTAAATATGAAGAGTTGTAGGTGATAGAAAGAGTCACCCTATTGAAATTCTTACTCCAGCACCTAGGTACTTTGTTATCTAGTGATTTCCTTACTGCAATCAGATTAGCAGCTCACAAAACAATAATACACTACTGAAATATTCAACTCGATATCATGCAGCGGAAGCATAAACTAGGAAACCAAATCAAGCACACATGAACACCATAATATTGGGTAAATACCCCTGAAAAAAACCTGGAGGGAAAACCAGTCCAATGATGCTTTTATTAAGGTCAAATCAGGGCTCCCGTAACAGGGAAAATGGCTCACGGAGATAATTATACACTGTAGACAAACCTGGAAATTCCTGTATTGCTGTACGACCTTGTATCGACACGTTTCCCAAGGCATCCACGACTTGTCATTCTGTGACCCGTGGATATCTGCGACTGTCTCCACTGTGACTTGTAGATCTATATGGAAAACCTGTATGGAAAGCTTCGTACGATCCAACACTTTCCTGTGGTGTCCTTTGACCGAAACCCACATGCGTATGCCTCTGTTCTCTCTTCTCCTTGACCTGTATGATCTCTAGATGAAATTTCTTCTTCACCTATCCAAGATCTTGAACCACAGTCCTTTGTGATCCAATACTCTGTGTGTCGACTCTCTTAACACAACTCCTGTCAAGTGTAATCCTTGGTCCTCTTGAATCAACGTCCTTCTTGATCCAAGCACTCGAGCGGAGGTCCTTCTCTACTCTTGAGTGTGACCTTGGAGACTCCACACTAGCAAAGGTCCTCCTTTGCTTTTTGTGTGAATGTGTCTTCCTCCTTCTCCTAGCCTTGCTTTTATAATCATGAGTTACAATCTATTTCTAATCTCAAAAGTGATCTACACATGTTTCTTAAATAACTCAATTAACTAATTACATAATTAATTAATAAAAACTATTTACTTTAATAATTCCTTTAATTAAAGTAAATTCAAGAGTAGAAGGATTTGGACGATTTCGACACGTCTAGACACATAGACTTGTGTGGAAATACATGTCCGATGCTACCACTAACATCAACACACAGTTAGGGAAGACCAACAATCAATTTTTGTATACTTATTGAGTTTCAAGCTAATGCAATAACATAAGTGTGGAGTTACGAATTCTGCCCATACAGGTTAACTCCATTATTTCTCTAGGCGTTTTCTTTCCCTCATTGTGTAGAAAACGTCTTCCAGTCTGTCCTTCTCCCTTCTGGCGCTCTAGTCGATTCTCTGTCTCTTTTCCAACTTGCGTTCCAAGTTATTCCTTCTACCAGTCTGCGTTTTAGTTTGCAAAAACCTTTGCGAAACCCTATTTCACGTTGGTCTCATGCTTCAATCGTCCACTCTCACGGTTATCTCTCATTTGTGCGTTCCAACCCTACTTGAAACCCTAGCATCGATTTTCACAACATTCTTACCATGAAATTGTGAGAATCCATGAGTTCATCAGGTTTATGAGACTTCAATTGTGCTGAATTATGTGGTTTAACTAGGTTTTGGGATGGAAATTTGCAAGTGCTGTAGCACATTGAATCTTGATCAGAAGTATATTATATAATATACTAAATCAAAGCCCCAAAAATCATGTCTAATGGCATTGGTTTAGGGGAATCTAGGCTCTCTGTCAAAAGATATATGCTTTGTAATATTCATGGCCATCACCAAAAAGAAGCCCCATAATTTGAACAATTTTTTGTTTGAGGTTGGGTATTTTTTCAAGAGGAACTTAGATATATAAATTGTTTCTTTAGATCATGCTCAAAATGATTTAGAAATGGATATGAATGTCACAACCCTGTTTTTTCCCTTGAAAAATCTACAAAAATAAATTCTTCCACTTTTGCCCAAGAAAGTGTGCTGATACCACTTGTTATTATCCTTAACCATTGGATTGAATCACAAACAAGATATTCAAAAATGCTAAACACTTTATTCAATATCAAACTCCTAAGGTAGGACAACACTATACAATGATCCTTTTATGGAAGGATCAACTCTTGTTCACTTGCCTCTTTGAGGGGGCAACATCCCGATGAGCTAAGCTCCAATACAATAGACTCCAATACATATTTCATAAGGAGGACTCCATCCTTATTTATAGCTAGCTAGAAATCCCTAATCATAACCAAATGCTAACTACCAAGTGGACCTTCTTTAATGAGGCCACATTATATTTATTCGATGCTAACTACCTAGTGGGCCTTATTTAATAATAATAATCATAGTGGACTCAGTCCACTTGACATTGAATGGTCACCATTACTACACTATTATTACTTTAATGGGCACTTTGCCCCCTCACTACACCCCTAGGGAGGATCCCCCCATCTTTACCTCTAGTTTGGTCGGAATTTAAAAAGCCTAGGTGGTTTACCTAGACATTATAGGATGCATAGGAGCAAGTTGGAGCTGTTAAGACTTCATTCTTGGTAAGTCACCCCCCTAAGAAGTGTCTGAATTATGTAGCATTGATGCCTTCCATCATTGATGGAGAGCCTTCTAGTTTTAAGGAGGTAGTAGGTCAGCAGGTTTGGTAGGATGCGATGATGGAGGAGTACAACTCCGTCATAAAGAATGATCATTGATGTGTGGGAGGTTGTGCCTAGATCAAAGGGAAAGTCAATGATCGACTCTAGGTGGATGTGCAAGGTTAAACATGTAGTAGATGGAAGCATAGAGAAGTTCAAAGCTTGATTTATGGCTAGAGGTTTTTCCCAGAAAGATCGATTTGTTGATTCAGATTTAGATTTGATTGATCCCTTTGTGCACAAGTAGTTGATCGGCTCTCTCATATATTTGGTAAATACCAAACCTGATATTTTTTTGCAGTCAACAATTTGACCCAGTTTATGGTGGAGCCTAGGCAGGTTCTTTGGGTTGCTATAAAACATGTGCTTCGATACTTGAAGGGCATAGTGCATTTTGGTTTGAGGTATGTTGGTGATGGAGAGTTGGTGTTGCATGGGTTTATAGATTCTAATTTGGCAAGTACTGTTGGTGACGGGAGGAGCACTTCAGGGTGTTGCTTCAATTTGGGTTCATGTATGGTTTCCTGGTTTAGTAGGAAGCATGCTTCAGTGGATTTCAGCTCAACAGAGGAAGAGTACATGGTATCTAGCTTTGTTAGTTGTGAATCCATTTGGCTTCGCATGTTATTAATAGAGTTGATTGATCAAACTTTGGACACCACCATGATTCACAGTGACAATCAGATTTGTATCAAACTCTTTGAGAGTACATTGTTCCATGATCAGTCCAAGCATATTAAGATCATGTACCACTTCATTAGAGACATGTTGCAGATATCTTGACCAAGCCCTTGGCAAAGGGGAAGTTCAATATGTTTATGGAGAGGCTTGGTGTGGTGGAGAACTCTTTCCTTGCTAAGAGGGAGTGCTAATTTTACCTATTTGTAGCTTAGATTGTGTTCCAACTATGACACTCGTCTTCTTCTAATGGAGTATAGAGCAACAATAGTTGTACTCCTTCAATAGTTTTGTACAACATTAATGAGGGCGTAGGGGCATTTATAGAGAGAGATAGGGTGCGCATGCATGCACCATCCTCAATTCAATTTTAGTTTAGATGTTTTTCCATATTTAGCAATTCAATTCTAATTTTGAGTTCTGCTTTATTTAGTAGTTGCATGAATAGTTAATTAGAGGGCACAGTTCTCTAGTTAGACTAGGTGCTTATGCATGTGGATTCCCAACCTTTGTTAGGTTGTAGATCTCTAGGAGGATGCACGATTGCATGCTTCGGTTCATCTCTAGTAAGGTGCACTTTACCTGGCTCATCTATCCATGCTAGGAAGGTGCATTAGGGTTATGGTTTGATATTTTAGTTTAGGTGTTGTTGTGCATGTGTCCAGATTCATTGTACCTTTACTTCTTCCTAGGTTGTAAAGGAGAAGTAGGGTGCACCACTGTGGTGGTTTGAGAGTTATAGTTTTTGAGCTATAACATTGTTTAGTTTACTATTTTCAGATTTAATATAAAAACAATGATGTTGTTTTGAGAGTTCAGATTTGTGCGTGTTGTTCATATTATCAACAATATGTGTTTGTAGGTTAATGTACTCTATAGCTGTTATTTTGATTGGTATTTTTAGTTTTATCTATCAATAATTTTAGGTTAAATTCCTAATTGCACAATCTAGTTACCATGGTTTGATTTTTGACTAGTGATAAGATAAGATAATTTTATTAATGTGCGACTAATGATCACAAAAGTAGGTCAAAGGGACTGCTGAGTACAATGTCGTCAATACAATGCGGGAGTACCAAAAGGTCTCCTATAAAAAGGTGAGAAGTAGTAAGTAAAGTGCAATAAAGTAGAGTAGTAGAGAACTACTCCGAGGCATGAAGAAACCCTCGACCTCGAGCTTAGAGAGCTACTCAGACGATGGGGTGCATTGTAGGAGAAGATCTAAGGGCAAGAGGAAGCAAAAGAAAGGGAGTATATCTGTCAAGGAGTGGATCCCTCTCTCTTACCATCCGAGGTTGAGTGAAAAAAGCTGAGTATACTCTGGTGTCCCGAGTGGGCTCTGGTGGGGTGTTTGGACCATCTGTTGCGCTGCTAGCTGGAAGAGATAGTGCACCGACGAGGTCTGGGGGATCTCTTCCACCTCCTGGGGGGGGGATATGGTCTGGCCATGTCGTTGAGGTCTCATGAGACGAGGCAAGGTCTCACGGGTTCGAATTGATCTAGTGTCTAGGGCTACGCTGGTGTCGGTCCGTCTCTTAGTGCCCCTTCCTGAGGGAAGCACCGAGAAGAAAGAGGTGATCCGTTGAATGGGGTTCGATCGCGTAGGAGGTTGAAGAGTATGGGATTTGAGCCTGAGGGCCTCATGTATATATAAGGCTAAGCACCACTGATCCGGATACCTAAAGAACCCTGTGAGGGTCTGAGCTCCCCTGATTAAGCAATGAAACCACTCCCTGATCTCATAATAAATGGGGCATCGGAAGATGAAATGCTCCTTAGTCTTGACCTCTTGTAACTGGCATAGCTAATAGATCCTGTCTGGTTGGTCGATTTGGTGGTTTGTCTCTACTCGAAGTCTATGAGAGCCAACTTTGAATTGGTCTAGAAGAATGCGTAGAGCATGTACCCAGTGTCGTAATGTATATTGTGGTCGAACGATGAACCCATCGCTAAGCTCCAAGAAATACTCAGCGTAAAAGGCCATCTTTGGGCGTAACATGCCAGAGGGGTTAACCCAAGTGACTTGGATGAACTGCCTATAAATGTAATCTCTGATGATCTTGTTCAACATCTGTCTGGTCGGTAGGAGATGGCTAGGTGCATCCAAGGAATATCGAAACGGAGGAAGGCGATCAATCTGAATGCCCACTGACCCTAGAAGATCTGAAACCCTTGCAAACCAACCTTGGGCCCGACTCGACTGGCTAGAGAGGGCAATAGTCTCAAAAGAGCAGTAAGCCAAGTATGGGTATTGGTCTTGCCTCGTCGTTGAGTCGGCTAAGCCTAGGATGCGATGTAGAAAAGAGACCAGTCTGAACACTGTCTCAAGTCGGAAGGGTTGAACCCCAAACTCTGCTAGGATGATGTGATGAGGGACTGTCCGCTTGCATCTGATGATGTGTCAAAGAAGAAGGGACTGGACTCTCTCAACTGAGGCCCAATCAGACTCCAGTAAGGAAGGCCCCTAGATCTCTGAGCCATATAGAATAGTGGGTCGGATAAGGGAGTCCATAAGAGACATCTTGGATGAGATGTCCTGAAAATGGTGACGGAAACACTGTCTTTTGAGCAAGGCTAAAGACCCATAACCCTTGGTAATTTGAGGCTGGAGGGTCGGTCGCAAACTGAAACGGGGTCTTGAAAAATGTACTCCCAAGTATGTGTAGGCGTTGGTGATCTTGATCTCCTCTCCTTTGAAGAAGAAATGAAGGTCATAACCTTGGTTTTACCTAGATTGACTGTCAATTGCCAAAGGTCGCAGAAGAGAGAGAGGGCATCCAACTCTCTCTGTAATCCTGCTGGAGATGAGGCTAGAAGGACCACATCATCGACAAAAAGCAAAATGGATATCAAAACCTGGTTGAGGGGACACCCGTCACTATCTTGGATATGTTTGTGGAGAAGGGCCTCTAGCTCATCAATATAGATCTTTAATAATGTGGGGGATAGGGGGCAATCCCGTTTAACTTCGATAGTACTCTTGATGAAATTTGACATCCCATGAACTGTGCTGAGACGATCAAGGACCATCTCATAAAGGTGCATGATGGCAGTCGGTAAGCTATGAGAGATGCCAATGTCTCTGAGCCTCTGGAAAAGGGCTTCTCTTGGGACAAAATCGAAAGCCTTCTGAAAATCTACAAAGCAACAATAGACTTTCGTGGACCGATGTTGTGCCTCTTCAATGATGGCCCGAAGGGTGAAGATGTGGTCAATGGTATGATGAGCGGGTCAAAATCCTGCCTATCCCTTAGCTCTGAGATGTCTATCCTCAAGCTCACTAGAGAGCTTCCTATGGAGAGTCGTAGCATAAAGCTTCGAGAATGTGTGGCCCACCATGATCCTCTTGTAATTGTTGGGATCCGAGCTGGGCCCCGATTTGTGTATCGGTTGAATAATGTGATGCGACCAAACGGAAGGGAAACCTGTACGAACCACATGGTTGAAGAGATCAACCAAGTAGGGAACCAAAGCACAAAGATCTTGCTTAAAGAACTCTTCCTGGAAACCTTCCTCATCTGTTGCTTTGCTGTTGTTCATCACTTAGACGACCTCTCTAATGTTCCTGTCTGAAAATAAGAAGCATGAGGAGGGTGGAGAGATAACCTGAATCAGGGCCTATCCAGGGATATCATAGAGAGTGGATATGTGGGAAAACATGGAGTGGGGGTCTAGGTCAAATGGGAGGGGGGAGCGACGGGGGAGGATGGTATGCCAGAAGTTTTTAGGGGAGTGAATAAGGGAAATGGATAAGTCATATCTCCTTTGAGAGACAAAGAGGCGTTTCTTGCGGCAGAGGAGACGATGATACGAGACCTTCAGGCTGGGGTAGGAGGGATGAGCGTGGGTGAATGCCTGTCAAAGCTGGCGGTGGAGGACCTTGCATTCCTCGTCGTACCATCGATTCATAGGACACGAGTTGTGTTTCTGGGAGGTGGAATTGGATTGGGTGGAGTGAGGGTAGGATTTGAGGGCTGCATCCCAGATGGTGGATGAGAGGTAATCATACTTGGTAGAGGCAGAATCAAGTAAGGAGAACTAGGTCTTGGATGGGAGCATCTTGTCAAAGGTGGGTAGAAAAGGCATCTGGGTCCCCCTCGTCAAAGCGGAAGATAGTGCGTGGTGTGCCCTAGGGGGGGGATGTGTTGGGAGGAGGGGTGTCAGTTCAGAGAGAAAAGGAAAGCAGAGCATGGGCTGCGAGGGGGAGGGTGGAAACAAAGAAGTGATGAATAAAGGGGAGTAATTTGTGGCTAGATAGGACGTAATCCACAACACTCGCACCCCCTCCATGGGGGCAACACGTGAAAAAGCGAGAATCAGGGAAGCATGGGAGCTCGTTCAAGATCAACAACTCCTGAGATTCCCCTAAGTGTAAAAGGTGTCGACCATAAGCTGTGAGAGGTCCCAATGCACTGTCAGACATTCGGTGAAGCCCCACTGACTTTGGATCAATCTCCTGAATGCAGAACATGTCATTTGGTCGATTGTGGAGAGGAATCTGGAGGGCTATGGTGCGGGAGTTGAAGTCCCCTAGGAGAATCACCTCTCCAGTTGCTATGTATTGGGTGATGTCGACATACATGTCTACAAAGGTGTCCTCGTCATGCCCATTATGAATGGCATATGATGAAGATGTTGGAGGGAAGTAACAGAGGACAATGTAAATGTCCCTTGGGAGGAGGAAGACACCCCGGACCCAAACCCAAATAAATCTGACAAACTCATCTGTGGCGACCAATGAAAACTTGCTTCGGATGGAATCTCTAACAAAGAAAGCAACTCCATTTGACCCTCTGATGCCACCCGAACTCCTCGTCTGCTATTGACATGCTGAGAATTGATGGTATCCTGTAATGTCCGGGAGAGGTCGAACATGGCTCTCACGTGTCTCGGTAATGAATAGTATATCTGAAGACCCAAGAGCATCATATAGTAAGCTCGATGATGACCAAAAATACCCATTGCCGTTCCAACAACTGATGGAAATGCATGCGCCTTGTCGTCTCTCCCAGCGGGGCCATCATTTGGAAGCCCTAGATCGTGGTACCCACTCGTGTGGAAAAGAGTCCTGGATTACTGCCCTGAGATTCCTATTGACTGCCCATTTCCATGCTTGACGTGCTGTTGTAACTTGCTCCCTGGAGCGTTTGAGCTCCGCAACTTGTGATCTGGTGAGATCTTCGTTGGGAAAGATCTTACTGGGAAGGGAAAACAACTTTTGCTTAGCTCTAAGAGCTCAGAGACGATCAACCGTAGACCTGAATCGGAGAAAAAGAGTGGAATCGAGCCCCATCCAAATAAACTCTATAGTGAATGGACCGATGGTGAATGGCTCAATTGGTGGATTGCTCGATTGGTTGATGTCCCTATTGAAATAGTTGATTTGATCTCATTTGTTGACTTGATGGTGGGATCGAGATTTGAGCAATTGATTTATCAACTTTCTTTTCTCCTTTTTTTTGACTAACTTCCTTTAATCTTGATATAGCAAGTTTGCCCTTCACCAAACTGGGATTATTACAATTAATATACCAATTTACAACATTCAAATTGGAAGATTTCAGCTTAGAAGCTTGAGTGGGGGGTATCTATTCCATGAAAGTCACCTAGGATGTGCACTTGGCCCCAGTGCAGACACACGGACAATCATTAGCATAGTCACAAGTACAAGTGTCCTACAAGGGGCAAAGATGTTGTTGGCTATGTTGACCACCTATTTCAACTAGGGGTCAACGTCATGTACCATGAAGAAATGTACCTTATGGTACAACATGTTTGAAGACTTTTGGCTCAGCGGGGCAATTTTTGCCCCCAACACCTTTTTCTATGTACTTAGAATGTCCGCTCCCCTGCGTGGGATAGTAATGTAATATGTTAGCATGGGTCAATTTTTATTTAGTTGCCTAGGACTTTATCATTAGGGAAGTCCTTTCATCGAGTGTTTCTTTTCCTCAGGTAATTAATCTTGTGTACCAGGCGATTTTAATTATCCTTGAGTTTTTCACTCAAATAATCCTCCAAAGTGGTGAAAGGCGTTCTAATGATCGAGCCCAAGGGGTGACTAAGGTTTAGAAGTGTTATAGATGACCATGCTAGACATCTCCTAGAGTCTTGCGGAATTCCGTTGAGTTTTGATAGGATTTTTTAATAATTAAAATTTTCTGTTAATTGGAAATTTTAATTATTTTTGATGTAAAATATAAAAGTTTGGTCCTTGGAGATTTAGTATAGGGGTATGGGTACTCAAA
The DNA here is from genome assembly GCA_009831015.1 of Picea engelmannii. NCBI lineage: Eukaryota > Viridiplantae > Streptophyta > Pinopsida > Pinales > Pinaceae > Picea > Picea engelmannii. Next base: position 397,416 of record ML779400.1, read on the forward strand.
TCAAATGGCTTATGACCCTCTACACCCTTGGACCAGGTTCCAACTCAATTGGACAAGTTTTGCTAGGTCATTGTCCATGAAGTCAGTCAAAAGTCAACAAATAATTGACTAAGGTAAAAAAGCCAAAAAATTGTAAAATGTCTAAAGTCACGAGAGAGAGAGTGGGGAAATGATTTCTAATATATTTCCTAAGTTGGAAAAGTGAAAATCCACTTAGAAAACCCCCCTATGCCAAGCCAACAACCAAAAGTGAGTCTCCCTAGTGAAAAGTGCGCCCCCATTCCTCATGAACTTAGGGGAAAGTAAAAATTAAAGTGAAAAAAATGCCAAAATTCTAAGTGCGCCCTTCTTATAGCTGAACTTCATGTTTGAATAAGTGTAAAGGGGTTTTCCCCCTTCCCATCTCACCCCTCAAACCCTAACTTACTCCAAAACCCTAAAAGTGCACCCTCCTTGACTTGTTCTCTCTCTCTTGGATGGGTGACACTTGTAATTCATCCAAGAGGGGTTTCTCCTCTCTCCCTCATATAAAAGTAAGCTCCCTTTCCTCATTTTCACATGAGTTTTCACAACAACTCTATTATGCCAAAATCTCTCCCCACCCTCTCCTCTCTCTCCCACTTTCTTCTTTGTAATTTTGCTGCAAGTATTTGCAGCCAGATTTTGTGGATAATAAAAGTGAAGCTTTGGAGGATCTCTTGTGTTCTCTTGGAGTGTTCTCAGTGCTATGGTATGGTGTTATTATTAAGGTAATATTGTTGCAATTCTTTTGGTATTTCCTTGCTTGCATTGTTTGCTTGGAGACCCAAACAAAGTATTTTGTTTGGGATAGATTTGTGGTAGTATTGCTATAGATCTTTGTGGGTTGTGTCTACTTGTGTTTGGAAAGTATTTTGCAAGCTATTTAGATAAACTCACCTTCTTGTTTGATTTTGTAGCAAGGATTTACATATCTGCAAGTTACCAAAGGCTTGGAGGAGTGGATTTCAGATCTGGAAATTCACTTGTCCAACCATCTAAAACTTCCTTTATTTTTTGTTTTCATTTCCAACCATTTATCTTTCAATTTCAAGCATTATTCTCCTCTAATATTACAATCTAATCTTCCTTTTCAAGTTCAGATTTTTTATAAAATAATTTCTGTTTTATGTGCTAACATAAACTAACTTGTTCCAAGTCATTTTTAGCAATTTCCAGCAAGCAAAGCTTGCCGTTTTATGCAGGTTTCGCCAGTAGAAGGGAAGGTACTGCCCATTTTTGGCCCCAAAAGACTCAAGGAAGCATCCAAGAGTTGTGGTGCCAAACCCTCTTCTCTATTCTCACTTTCTAAGTCATTGTAAGTAGCCCAAGAGAGTCTCTTGGGCTTGCATTCTCTATTTCATTTTCCAAATTTGTAAATTGTAAATTAGTTTTAGTATTTTGCTAACACCTTGCAAAATCGTGAAGGCTAGTTTAGAGTTTAATTTTCTGTTTTAGCTCAATATTGTTTGCCCCACTTCTACAAAGAGAAGGTTGTGTGGCTAGTGTAGCTTATTTCATTTAAGTTTATTTTCTTTCACCTACCTCGACACAAAATCGGTTGGCTTGTCCTCCACATTGTGCCATAGTTGTGAGGTTGCTAAATTGAATTATTTTGCCCACCTTTGTCCTTAAGGCAAAGTTGTGTGGCTAGTTTTTTATTGCATTTATTTTTCAAGTTATTTCAATTAATTGTGCCCACACCTTGCATTGTGCTTGGCTTTGCCATCCTTGCAAAATCGTGCTGGCTAGTTAGATTGACAAAGTAATCAAATCGTGCCCCGCCTTTGCCTCGTATTCCCTCCCCTTGCCACTTAGTGGATTATGTGGCTAGTTTAATTAGGCACCCAATCTATTATTGTTTCTACCATTAAAAATGGGTGACTTGGGAGGCTAGAAAGGGTTGAAGCCGGGGACGGTTTCATGGCACTACGTGTCCTACTTGTTGAGTGCCCAAGCATTTTGGATTTGACCTGTGGAGCTAGGGAAGAACCTTGTTGTTCTTCTTATTGAGCACCCGACACTTCCTCTTGGTTGAAGGGATAAGGATTATGGGTAGTCACATAGCTTAGGATTGGTACAACTCTCACATCTAATCCCCCTAAGTTCAAGAGATACCTAAAATAAATTAAAATCAACCTACTTACATTGCACAACATTCATATTTCAAGTTCTGTTATTTCCTTTCAAGCAATTTATTTCAAGCACTTTTACTTTCAAGCAAATTCTTTACTTGTGAATATTTACATTTATTGAAGCATTATTTATTCTTCGTCGCAATTATTCTTTATTCCTTGTGAAGTAATTGTTTCAAGTGTAAAGTTACTTTTCAGTTCATTGTATATATATTTCATAAGCTTGTTTCATACTTGGAGAGTAATCTTTTATTTGTGCATAATTCAATAAGTCAATTTTTTATAATCTTTAGGCACTGGTTTAATTATTGTTTCATAAATAAAGGTTTTCCTGTCATTAAAAGAATTGCATATTGCATTTGCTGCTTGTTATTGGGTTGGGTCTCCCTAATTAACAACTCAGTTAACTTCTAGAATCTTAACAATAAAACTTTACATAGTTTAATAGGGTCTACCCCCCTTGGCTTCCCTAGGAGTGAGCCTAGACGAAAGGAGTCTAGATCGAGGTGACAGTGGGTCTAGATTTAGGTTTGTGCCTCCAAGGACACACCAAGTGGGTTGGAGACTTCTCCATGCTTGTAGGTGTGTATTAGGACGACAACATGCTAGACTTGAACCTTGGTGGTGGCATTGACAACACCGCACTTTCATCGATCAAGAAAGCCCTCGTTGACATTTTCTCTTATTTATATCACCCGATAATTTAAGCTGCATCTTATTCATAATACTATTCTAATACTATTATGAAGAAGTAACAATACTCTATGCAAAGTACCTTTATAAATCTTTGATCACTTCACATTCATAATAAGCACTATTATTTAATTTTGCGCTTTAATACCACATGAAAAAATGTATTCAAATGTTGAGTTAAGGAGTTTTGAACCCGAACCTCTTAACTTAAAATTTGGTGCTTTATTTACCAAAATTGCTGCATGTAATTTATTGGAAAAGGGGTAGAATTGTAATGTATTTGTAGAACATTAATTCACCTCTACAAATACATTATGCTGCTGACCAGCTCTTCTAGAAGTCTTCTATCACGAGTTTTTTTCTCTTCAGCCTCGGATGTTAGGAGAGACAAATACAAAGGTTGATGACCTTCAAGAGAGCAGTCTTTCCTCCACCTCATTAGGTGACAGGTTCAGGATGCATTGAGGCTTTTCCCCTTCTCCTAGCACCCTCTTTTGATGCATCCCTCAGGGGAGTTTGGATTTTGGCCTTTCACAGTCCATGTATCACTCCAGATTTTTCAGCAACACTTTCTTTTTTGGTTATTAGAGATTACATTTGCTTTTGATTTTTTTATATAGGAATGGCCCTTGCACTCAGTGCATTGATGCCATTATACTTAGCAGACCCATTGACCTATTTGTGGTCATTTGTTTGATAATACTAAAAATATCTTTTCTACATATAACCACCATATTCCGAACCTGCATTCCCTGATCGCTTGGTCCAATTAAACTCATAAGAGTCGCTTTAACATGCTACATGCAATTTCATCAGAATGGGAAGTCATCAAATATGAAGCCATATCATATTCTTCCCATTCTACTTTTACATTAAATAATAAAAACCATCAAGGAAGAATCACATAAGTATCGTTGACTACGACCAAGTGACCATGTGAGCATTGATTCAAGGGGCAATTTGACAATGATGACCAAACAAGCCAGAGAGCAAGACCAAATATTGATGACTTGAACAAAATATTTACAGAAGAAAGGAGAACTTGTCAACATTGATCCAATGTACCTAGGGAAAAGGTGATCTAGACTTGAGGGCTCCATGGACTATGGAGGAATTCAACCCAAAGGGAAAGTTTTTAATAATGAGAAGACCCTCTGAGATATGGAAAAGCTATACTCAATAAAAGCTCACAACCCATCTTTCGTGTGTGTCTTTGCCTCTTGCAAATAATCTTCTTTTGGTGGGGCTACTGATGACTATCTTATGGACTTGGTGTAGAAAGAGTCTGTACACCTTTGGTGTCTTCAAATCACACCTATGTCTGCAGGTGTGAGGGTAAAAATATGTATGTCTGTCAAATCAATGCAGGGTATATGGAATTCAGTAGGGCATCATGTCTGGAATATTTGCAAAAAATTTGAGACTTCAGTTTGATCTTGGGCTATTCTTTTGGTTGTTTGTATTTAATGATGTTTTTTTTACTAGGTTTGAATGTAAGTGTTTGGTTTCAATTCTCTGACACCTGCCTTCGAGATTCTTGCTGCTATGATTTTTGGTTGTCATCTGTGTCACTTCTATTCTTGCTTTCAAGTTTTCTCTCTTGACCTCCTCGATGTCCGTTTGCATTTGCCTTGATGTCTGTTTTTAGAGGTATCTGTTTGTATTTTCTCCATGGATATTCTTTTTTATTTTTGTCTTTCCTAACTTTAGGAAATATTTAATCTTCTTCAAAATATGTTTGATACTTAAATTTGAAAAAGAATGCTTCCAAAACTTTATATTTTAAAAATAATTCACTCGATAAAAGTTTAAAATGTTTACATCCACCCTTTTTAATATGCATTGGAGGGTTTTAACTCAACTATGATTCGAATATCCATATTCTCAAATTCCTTTGGTCACAGGGTTGGGGTCGGTATGGTGCTCTGATATCGTGTAGGAATTTAGGGTGCACACATTTACACAAAGAATGGTAGAGAGAAAAAATAAATAAGAATCTTTATTAAGAATGATGCAGTTGATGCACATGTGGCATATTTATAGAACCCCTAGTTGCATAGAACCCCTACCTACATTCAACATTACATTGCTTACATGTTTAAATTGTAAAGTCACATAAGTGTTAGAGACTCTTAATAACACTTTATTGAGTGCTACCACGCTAACAAAACACGGGAAATGAAATCATATGTATTCTGTAAAATATACCTAGCCAAATGGAATCAATAGCCATATAGACAACTGTGTACAATCTTCCACTAGCTAGGTCACAGGTCCCATGTGACCAACATGGCCCACAATTACCAATCATGTTTCAACATTATCCAGCTGTAGGGTATTTCTCTATGGCTTTATGGTTATGAACTCCACATGCAAGCAAAAATAGTAATAGCCATATACAATGATAAACAGGCCACATGTAAATCATCACAGTCTTGCCCTAAGTTGCAGGAAACGCCCCCCCCCCTCGGTTTCGGGCAGGAAACCGGTACGGTACGGCCAGGAAATGCCCCCGGCCGTATAGTATGGCGTTTTCCGATTTGGAAACGCCGTACGGTACGGCCGACGGCGCTTCCTGGCTGTATGGCCCGTACGACCAGCGTTTCGGGCGCCTTTGAGGTGAAATAAGAAAAAAAAAAGGGGCCATGGGGCCCCCAAACAGTCAAATATATATTTTTTAGCATTTTCTATGTTTTTCTTGCATCATTATTGCATTTTTTTTGCATCATTATGTTTTTCTTGCAATATAATGTCTTATTTAAAAAAAAACTATATATACATATATATATATATTTTTTAATTTTTTTATATATGGCGTTTCCCCCGGCGTTTCGCCGGACGTTTCCATTTTTTGGGGGCCTGTTTCATTATTCATACCGTCCTGGTTTCGGAAACTTGGAAATGTTTCCCTGTTTCGTGCAACTTAGGTCTTGCCATATAATTCAAGATGGCAATCAACATAGTGCATAGCATTCCCCATATGATGCATAGCATATCTAATGTTAATTAACTGCCATTCCCCACCTCATCATACCAGCCTTGGTTCAAAGATGCATTACAAAATGTGCGTTTATGGGATAGATTGGACTGAAAGATGTGTCAAAATGCCTATCTTAGGTTGTTTCTCTCTAAAATTGTTCAACTCCACTACACATGTAGATCTACTTATGGCACCCAGAACTGGATCATATAATATAGTTTTTATTCTGATTTAGTGATTCATTGGTGTTCAAAGTTGCTGAACTTGGAACTCACACAAAGTTCAGAGAGACATTCCAAAATTCCAAAATTGCACAATAAGGCACCAGATATGATGATGAGTAAATGTGAGGAATGGGGAGGTATTTATACATCTCTATCTTACCACCTTGGACATGGTCTAGCTGATTTGAAGTGTAATGCAACATCTCACTTGGGGCCCTTCCCACTGACATGGCTTTTAACACTTGTCCCGTAGCAAGCTGAAGTATTCTACTACATGTCAGCTACCATACTTTTTGGCTAGTTGAGGGAGGTATTTACACATCTCTATCTTATTGCCTTGGACATGGTCCAGCCAATTTGAAGTGTAATGCAAGATCCCACTTGGGGCCTCTCCCACTGACATGGCTTTTAACACTTGTCCCGCAGCAAGCCAAAGTATTCTACTACGTGTCAGCTACCACACTTTGTGGCTAGTTGAGGGTCATTGATGTTAGTTTTCCTTCAATTGTTAATTTCTACTCTAGGTTGCCCTCATCATGGCCTAAATATGGTGTTTGAGGTCTTGTCACAATTGGAGTGTGGTTCTGTGGGACTTTTTTCTACTTGATTGTAGTTAATAGGCAAATAATTAATGAAATCAAACACCTCAGAAAATTAATGGGTATTTATTTTTGGCATTCTATGGGAAATTGTTTGGGCTGTAATAATGGAGTAACTAGAAGTGGATCATTAATTTTCTTTGAGCAAACCATAGTTATTCTTATGGATTTATTTTGGTTAGGGTAAACATTTTTCTGATCTACGGAGAGCCTAAGCCACATGGTTCAGGTTCGAGTTCGGGTTCGGGAATGATTAGGTTCGATTCGGGTTCGAATTTTCCAATAAGGTTTGGATGAATTTCGGCTATACATATTGAACCCTAATGAAACCTCATCCCAAACCTCATTAAAATTCTCCTTCAAATTCGTCCTAAGGTTCGAATTCTGGCACGCATTCGAGTTCATTCAGGTTCGGCATTAGGTTCGGTGAACCTTGAAGTTTGCCGAATTTCGAACCTTAAGCTTTAGGTTCGGCGAACCCTGTGACTTAGCGGGGAGCTATGAGTCCTATCTCCACATTATTGCATGACACAGTCCCAGTTAAACGTGGGGAGGGTTCAAACTCGCAAAATCACACATTGTTCTAGGGCTCTATACCCTCCGTTGTTTTGACCCTGGATCCTTTGCATGGCAACGCCTTGTGTCAACCACTCGACCACAAGCTGATGGACTAGTTACTCCTGTAGATTATTTTCTTTTTCATTTGTGATTTATCTAATAATTCATGGATTTTGTCATGAAATTGTAAGCTTTTTTCTTATTATCATATTATTCATATGTGCCAGAGTTAAACAAGCAGTATCAAAATGATCTCAATGACAATGAATTTTGTTTGTTGGCTTTTAAATTCCCCAACATAATATTAGATGCTCTCTTTATATGTTGATTGCAGGTTTGTGTATGAGCAAATGAGATTCTGTGAAACATTTCACCCAGATGATGCTGGCTGGAGGATTTGCAGTACATGTCAAAAGGTGAGGACACATGTGCATTGACTGAACACATATCTCAGATATATTTTTTTCACTGTCTGGAAGTTTATGGAGGATAGATATTCTAGATGTTGATTTCCAGCGTGATGGTTGTATGAGGTCATTGTATATTTTGATTTATTTATTTTTTATTGTTGGAAGCATGAAATGTGTTTTCATAATGAGGTTTAATTGGTAGTTTCCATCCTGCAGCCTGTCCATTGTGGATGCATTGCTTCTGTCTATTCATTTACACATCTTGATGCTGGAGGTATTGAATGTATCAATTGCTCCAGGAAGAGTGACAGTCATACTTCAGTAAGCTCTTTTACATTAATTCAGATAATTCGTAAATTTGTGTGTTTTCTTGGATTCCTACCAGTTCTCTCATGTTTAAGGGGCTAGAATTGTATGTGAAGTTCTAATAAAAAAATGGGCTTGCAACAGTTAGCTGAGCAGTCCATGATGCATTATTATCCATCCTGTCAACAATTGTGCTATCATCTATTGCTCAGTTGAATTCTGGAAACCTGTGATATTTTTATATTGCCTTTTTTTCCTCTTGCTTTCTGAGGCTCTAAGGGATCTGTAATAAAAAAAGACTAAAAATATACTAAATAATAATTATGATAATCATAATAATAATAGTAGTAAATATAAATTGTTAGGTTATTGAAAGATCAAAGGGTACACACCAAAGTTACAAGAACCGTGGGTGCGGTCGGAATCGGCTGAATAATCTGGTGCGGGTGCAGCACTCATCCCAAAATTAGGAATTGGGGATTCGGAACCCTGACCCTAATTTTTTTTTATAAAATAATAAAATATATATTTAAAATTTATAATTTATAATGAAAATTTAAAAACAAGGAAACGAAATCTCAAATTGAAATGATTCATAACATTATGGATTTAAATTTTCAATTTCAAATTATTCATCATTCATAACATCATATCAAATGAGTCAACTGAGGCCCATAACATCATAAGTTATAACATCATAACATCAAATCATCATATCAAATGAGTCAACTGAGGCCCATAACTTCATATATGATGTCATCATATCAAATGATAAAGAGTCAAGACTCAAGACTAAAGTTCTTCGAAATAACAAAAACTGAGCTTATCTGGAAAGCTCCAAAGGTATGAAACAATGAAATAATGAAAGAAAAACTGGAAATATGAAAATCTAGAGTGAGATATACTAATCTGATAGATAGTCATCGTCCTCCACATCCTCCAATGCAACAACACCTAATTCCCCACACTGATGATATGAAGCAGCACGGGCAAAAGATGCAATATGACTATTACTACTAGATTGCCCACCAACAACAGAGGCAGAAGAGCTTGCTATAGCCGAGCCAGACCTAGGCATGGATGCCTCATCCAAATTCCCAAGAGAAAAAGGATCTAAAGAAGAACTAACCGAAGACTCAAGAGAGGTTAGCCATCAAGCACTCAGGGGTGTCCAAGTCTGCATCCTCAGGATTCAGATCCCATGACTTCGAAGGACTTGTTACCACCCCAGTTAGTGGTCTCGTCATGGTCCATCGAGGCGCTAAGGTGGTACCATACAGGACAAGTGCCCACTGTCACCTCGACACGAGTCCCCACTCTTGAAGCCCAACTCCTACACAAAGGACTATGGGTGGCTTCCCTCTCACAACACAAAAACACTTCACCTGCAATTAGTAGACTAGTGCCTTTTCCAATTGGGCTATGGTGAAAGTAGGAGTTAATTATTAAATTCACTGATTTGGAATGATAAATGAACAGCAGAAATAATGCAGACCACCAAGTAAACTATCACTCAAACTGAGTAAAATGAGTCAATAAACCATGCAAAGAGAGTGATAAATGCCCTTACCAATTTAGAGATGATATCCTTAGTTTACCTCTTCGCAAATGGCTGTACATGACTGAACTCCTTGCTGTTTAGTACTTTCAGATCTGAAAAATACACAAAAATAGCAGAAAACAACAAGACAAATGCACTTTTGGGGCCACCCACAAGCATGGAAACACTTGAGATATATGGATCTGTGTCAGGGGAAGCTTGGGCAGCAAGCAAATAGTGACATTTATACCCCAAAAGTTCAAATCTGCAATTAAATTGAAGTTTTTGGCTATCTGGAAACTATTAGCAGAGATTGGGGTTCAAATCCCCCTAGGGTCAAAATCCAGAAAATTATTCCAGCAAGATAATAACCTTGCAATGGCTGTAAATTGCTTGTTTTTATCCCAGGAATTCAGATTTTCAATTATAAAACGAATCTGGAAAAATACAAGGGGTTTGTTAGGATACATACTTACTTGGCATCCCCTTAGGGGAAGGTTATTGCTGGATCTGATGTAAACTCTGCTGTAATATACCGCAGATCTGCAAAAAATGCTTCACAATACCCTCGTGAAATATGGAATTAAGTGTAGAAACTAGAGGGTTAAATGGCCTTGGGGTAGAGATAATTCTAGAGACAAAATCCCCAAGGGTTTACTAGTTATTAAGATGAAACTTTAAGAGCAAACTAGGATAAATATTTTTTGTTTTTTTTTTATATTTTATTTAAATATAAAATACAAGAGATTTTGAGTTTTTCTTTAAATAAAATGGCTTACCTCGACCTTACTCTTACCTCTAGAGCTTTGGATTGCGATCACAACCCTTTTCTAAGTCGACCGCAAAATTTAGACTAGAAGTTGGGTTTGGAGTTGATAGACTATCGCCCCCAATCTAGTCTAGAATAGTTGTATTGCTTTCGGATCTTGCTAGGGAAGCTCCGCTAGTGGGATGGTCTCCAACCATTAGATCAACATGGATGTGAAATGAGATCTCCTCCTTGTTGAAGATACCCTCGATAAGGGTTTGTCCAACACTTGGATTTGAACCACTTGACACCTCCAAAGGAGTAGATCAGACGGAAGTCTAGACCTCTCCTTCCACGTGACTATGTAGCCCCTCAATGGATTGATCCAATAGCCTTGCAAATGATACAAAACACACTGTCTATTCTATGAAGTACTTATTTTTAGCCAAGAAGAAAGAGCATAGAAGAATCAACCCATAAAATGCACTAGAAAATAAAAGTTCTTATTGTATGACATAAATGATTTGACAATTTGACAACAACCTAATTGGGTAGACGGCTTAGCCTTTTATAATTTTCCTTGGTAATGGCTAGTTTCCTCTCCCAGTTAAAAGATAATTTGTCATCCACAACCTGAAGACTACATCACTTTAGCAAAATAATATTTTTATTATGAAAAATAGTGATATAAGTTGAAGTCCTATACATTGTTTGGTTAGGTGTGATTTATCTATTAGTATTTTCACATTATAATATTAAGATATATAAAACATGAAAAACTCCGGAGGTCTAAAATTCCTCAAGGTCTCACTTTTAGTGCAATATCTCCAATTAAAGCTTTGCATAGTCTTCAATTTCAACCTCCATTTCCATACGATCGATATAAAAAGATGGGAAAGTGTGCTGGTGTGTGTAAGATAAAAGCAAAAGAAGATAGTTTGAGATCAATTACTATGTAATATATGAGTTATTCAATATATTTCTCATATCACTTCTTAATGATATCATGTAGTATATATGTTATTTAATATCTTAACAATTTCATTTTGTTATTATTCAACATTTTCATCACCAAACATTGTACTTTGTTATTATTTGGATTCATAATGATGTAAATTTCAAAGTATCAAGCTCATCTTAAACATATACATATAGATAAATATTATCATCTAAAAATTTCATGTTCGTGCCAGTGACTGGAACTAGCGTAGATCCATCTTAACTCCAGATCTATCATGCGCCGAGATGGATCAAATTCATTGCGGTGCAAACCTTTCTTCAAGTTTTTCACTTTAAAAGGAGGTTTTCACCTCGAGGGATTTGATCCCTCTCGGCGCATGATAGATCCAGAGTTAAGAGGCTCGAATTGCTTGATACAGATAACGACTAGGTTGAGGAAGTCCAACGTTCATCTTTTGTTGACCAAAACAGCTCCAACGTCTCACTTGTTTACTCAACCGCTGCATTCCTTGGCCAAACGACTAGTATCTTGCCCACAACTCCTTGGATCCACAACTAGGTGAGATTGCAGCTGATTTAATTAACTTGTTCAACGTTCCTTTAACCTTTTATTCCACAATTTCAGCATGAAAGATGCCCAACGACTAGGGTGTGGGTTGAGTTGACTACATGGCGACGAATTGTTGGCCAATTAGTTTGATAGGGGTTGATTTATTTATGGAGCGAACACCTTATCCATTGGAATTTTCCTTCAACTTAGTAAACGTGCTGGCGGCTTCCTTTGTTTGGCGGCTCCCTCATATGGCAGTTGGGTTAATCAAATTGTTGGTGGCTTCTTAGCTTATGTTGGCAGCTCCATTTTCTTTTAAAGTGCGACCCCTCTCATGCACTTTTCTCATAAAGTGTGACCCTTCATAATATATGGTTTGATTTTGAGCTAGGGGGCGGCCCCCTTTTAAAATATAATGCAAATCCCCTTTATGTCACTTATTATATTAAAATATAACTCTTAATCAGCTTTTTAAACCTTCCTCGTTTTTCTTAACTTGAATTTCACTAAGTCCACGTAAATACTACCGCATTGACAAATTCTAGTACATGGGATTTGTCCGGAACGAGGCTTGCTTCATATTTGATATTGGAATCGTCTTTGCATGTCAAGGGATGACCATATTCTGCTATGTTTTTCTTGTAAACGTGCTTGTGTGACCTTTCGGGAGCTGTTTTTGCTTATAAAACTACCTTTTGCCAAAAATTCAACATGGTCTGTCAAGTACACATGATGACGGTCTATATAAGTCCTTATTGATTTTTTGGTCATGGGACCTCGTGCATCGGGATCCGTAAATTGCCTCTGGAATAGTGAGATGCTGCGAATTGTGAGATTGCCATGCCGAGAACTGTAAATGAATAATGCACCATGGCGCATGACCATGTGGGAAAAGACATAGGTGCGTGTAAAATATGGGCTTGACTAGCCCTACATAGTGCGATCACCCCTATAAAGAACCTGGCATGGCCGACCATCAAGGCCTAGGAGTCCATATGTGCAACCATCCACATGGCCTACAAGGCTTTTGACTTGCATCTTCCTAGGCTTAGAATGGTGTAGCCAATAAAAACATAGGGTACCTCCCCAATAGGTAACAGGATCCTCCTTATAATTTGGCTTCGATCGAGAGATGGGGTGGATATTTGAGTGAATGTACACAAGGTCTTCTTCCTTTGTTGATTGAAGTCTGTTTCTCTTGACCGAATGGATGAACCCATAAGTGCTCCGGTTTCTCTCTGTTGCTGAAGAGATGCAAACCTGTGAAAGAACTCTAGATGCAAGGGTTTGTAACTCTGGAGTTTGGGCACCATAATATCCCCACCATGAAATAGGTGTCAAAATTCCCCTATCAACAAGTGTATTTACATTTCCAAATGCACCACTTTATGTGATGAATGTAGCAAATTGGATCTTTAGCTCTGCGAGCTCCATCGGATCAGAGCAAATCTTTGAAATTGCTATTCTAAAACCATTGGCCACCTCATTGTCTTTGTTTGGGGCTCGTTGCCGCCTAATTTGCACCTCGGGTTAGCGTGGAGAAATCTTAATCCATTGGGTGCAACCTTGGGGGAAAGTTTCAAGTTGAGATACTGTCACCTCTACTTTCAACTTCTCCATTTAGGCAAACTCCTAGCGAAGCCAAGGGGGGTAGTCCCAAAGAAAATATTCTAAGGCTTTTAATATAAGAATGATAAAAACAACTTCTAGGAGTTAATATAATGAAACAAGATTTATAACAACAACATATGACTCAAATATAATTAAAGGATACACCCTGTCAATACATGCAAAGAGTCATTCACATTTATAACATACTCCAAATATAGATGATTTGAATAGTAAATGCTTTGAAGTAAAATAATCCAGTCAGATAGATGAAAGTAAAGACCAATGTAGGAAAAGTAAATGTGATGTTTTGAATATGTCGCGTTTATTTTATCTTGAGTATTTTATTATTTGTGGAAGAACAATATATTAGTCTAGGATAAAAGTGAAGTGGGGATTAAAGTCGAGGTCCCCACTCTTTGTGTGCAAAAGTGTTTATGTGGCCTATCTTACTTGCTAATCTTGGGTTCTTATAGACTTGCCGATCGGGTGTGCCGTAGGTCCAACGAGAACCTAGATCTCAAAGTTTCCCCCTGACTTAACACACTCTACCCAGGGTAGAGGTCTTAGACATTAGCACAATAAGGGAGATTTTCCTAATTAAAACTAGCATGTGTCAACTACTCCCTTTCTGATCCCCAATGGCCACTCTGCGTTGTCACAATGGGAAGAGCATACTAGGGTTTATAGCCAACTGGTTTATTTCCAATATATAACAAAAGGAAACTATTCTAACAATTAGTGTTCTAGATGGATGATACATGCAAGGTGGATCTAAGCTAGAACTTAAAAAAAAAACAACTACTCTAGATTGTGGTTTATTTTATCAGTAAGTTAGGTGATTTGAGTTCTTTTTTTCTTTTTTAGGAGTTAGAAAAACTTAAGCAAAAATCTAAAAGTAATCACAGCAAGAGAAAAAACACCGACACCGGTCCCCCCTACAGGGACAAGGCAAGGCAATGTGTAGCCTATGCCGCTTTATTGAAATGATTACAACTCTTTTTCTTTGTGAGAATGCACATTGATCCTTTATGGTTCAGGATCAATGGCTTACAAGTTTTCAATCAATTTTCTCAAGGCAAGAAGGTGCCCAATTGCTTCAAGGGTTTTATGAGTAAGGTTAAATCTTCAAAAATTCGCCAGAATCTCCCCTTGTACCTGTTAATTCTGCGTAAAAACAACAAACAATTAGTCCTACAAGATGCCCAAAAACACTTTCAAAGTGTTTTGGAACACCCCTAACAAATTGGAAAAAATCTAAGTAAAAATTATGGCAAACCAACAAAAAAGGAACTAAGGAGAGGAAACTAAAAACCTAACCCCCTTAGGATCTTTCTTTGTTGATATTAAATCAGCAAAGCAATGGCACTTACAACTTGCCAAATATTCAATTAATGGCCCAGTAAAATTGCTTGTAACCTACTAATTTTACTTTGAAATACTAGTTAAAAGCAAGCAAGTTTGAAGTAGATCTAGCTAAAAATGAATTCGTTTTATAATAATAATCTAGATCTAAATCTTACTAATGCATGCAAGCTATTTAGCTTTAGATTTGAATTTGAAATACCAAAAAACTCTTACATGCAAGAAAGGTAACCAAGAGAAAGATTTTATAAGAAATTATGAGGAGAGAAGAAGAATGCTTGTTGTCTTAGAATGTCTTGGGCAATGGAGTCTTTGTTAGAGGAAAGCAGAGGGAAAGTGATCTTCTCAAAGCTCTTTGAAGATGGGAGGAAGCTCACTCGCTTCAAGCTATCCTTCAAATGATGTAAACCTGCAATGCTAAGGCAAATCTTGCAACAAAAGAGTTAAAAGCATGGTGTTTCATATATTAGAAAGACATGAAGAGCATGACATTAAGCTAAATAAACATGCATCTCACAACTATCTAACATATATAAATTAATAGAAATATCAAGCAAGCTTAAATTTTCTATTCCTATCCTACAAGGAGATAGCTCCAAACATAGGCCAATAATAACAATTTACAATGCAAAATAAGCTAAATACAAGTATACCTCATACACAATTGATCACCATGAATCCACACATGAGAGCTCTACACCACAATTGTAACATCCCCATCTGGTATGACTCCTATGATGTACAACCGGTAAAAGCACCCTTAAATTTTTTTTTTTTTTTTTTTGTGTGTGTAGGAAGGTAATATTGACATTATACTCAACATTGCAACACGACGACTAACACAACGCATGCAACTCATGCAACAACAACATAACGGCCTAACATAAAAGCACATCAAGCACCTGGAAGCAATGTATGACATTCAACCGACGAAGAATAAGAATGACTACCCGCCCATCCTACCCTGCAATGGTTAGGACCTCCAGGACACATAAGCAACGCTCAAGCCCAACTTCCCATCAATTTTGACCATTTAAGGTCTCAAGGCTGGCGACTGTTTTGAGGAACAAGGAGGTGTCTACATCTCGTCCGACACAAGCATACCAAGCCTACTAAGCTAAGGACAATCATCCTAACAACCCCACGCACCCAAAATTTATTACACAAGTAACTAGAACCCTTACAGTGAACAACCAATCACATTAAATGTTTACAAAACCAAGTACAAACATTATTTATAATGAACAACCACACCCTCAACGGGAAGCGCAAGCTAAAAATGACTTCGTCAACAACCAACCATTAATCAAGGCTGAAAGGTCAATATCTATAGTTTAATTTGGCGTTAATTACAGATCAATTAACCAGTCTAAATTCCATTAGTCAACGAGTTACCCATCGAACTTGACATGAATTACGACTCAAATTTAGCGAGCCTAAGTTCCAGTTAGGCAATATCTATAAATCCAACTAACATCAATTACATATCTAAATTAGCAAGTCTAAAGTTTGCAATCTAGTCTTTATTCACCTTACTAATTTTAATATTTATTACCACCTAAATGGACATTTCTATATTAATCCACATCTCCGTCCAACTAGCTATTTACTTGAATGATCATATTAACAATCTAAAAGTAGGATGCTACTATTATAACACTCATGAACTATTTAATTTCAACATGTAGTCTAGCTACATTGACTGAACCATCAATACTAACTGTCTATTATTATTGAGATGGAAACTGCTAACTACTAACATCGCTGTAGCAATATGACCAGGTAATTAACATATCGGTTACCTAACGATTAATAAAAATATTTGTAATAACTTAGGTGTCAGGTGTCAAGTGTTTGTGACAATGAAATAATAGGATTTACATGTGAATTTAACAAAATAGAGAATTAAAATTTATAAAAATAAACAAAATTTTACCGTAAAACTTTCTATACCAAACTCATTCTAATCTCCCCGTTCCCAATCTCCCATT
The DNA here is from genome assembly GCA_009831015.1 of Picea engelmannii. Lineage (NCBI taxonomy): Eukaryota > Viridiplantae > Streptophyta > Pinopsida > Pinales > Pinaceae > Picea > Picea engelmannii. The sequence goes on from ML779400.1 coordinate 414,101, forward strand.
TCATTGACATTGAAGCCCCATAAAAACTCCCATTTTCCCTAAATTATTCCCAACTAAATGAAATCATTTCCATTCATTTATCGCCATTTAAAATAAGGGGTAGAACGGAAAAAGGTGTATCGCTCATAGATGCACTCATTATCATACTATCATAATAGCCATCATCGCCTATATGACATTTTATGATTCCTTAACTAAAATCGTTGACAACTGTACAGTACCATACATTAAGTGTTGACATTACAATCCATTCTTATTCAGTCGTGAGGATAACTTAATTAGCAAGTCCATTTAAAGACTGTTTATAAAATGTTGACAAGGTGTTGTGTATTAGCGTCTTCCATTACATCAGCTTGGAGTTAAATGCTATTAAATGTGCAACAACCAGCTGTAATTTGGTACACGCCCTGAACAATAAAAAGGTAAACTGCCAAAATTTAAATGCCGTCATTAAAATGGAAAGCAGGTGATAATCAAGCAATGAAAACACAGGAATCAAGGAACGATTTCCGTACTGACAAATGGCAGTGGCAGTTTTCAGCTACAGGCCCAATGCCAGGTATCAAGGGCAAAACGTAGTCATAACCCAGGGCAATTTGCCAGGAAATACAGTGATATTGCAGTCTTCAGAAAAAGGGGCAATCGTTGGCAATGAGGGTAACCATTTGAATTTTTTTTTTAAAGCCAAATTCGTGGTTATAAAGCAGCAACTCAGTCAATCAGTTTAGGCAAAAATCGTGGGCGTTTAGTAGCTGACTCAGTCAACGTTTAAAGCATAAAATTCGTGGGTAATGCAGTCAGCTCTGGCAGCGTTTAAAGCATAAAATTCGTGGGTAATGCAGCCAGCTCAGGCAGCGTTTAAAGCATAAAATTCGTGGGTAATGCAGCCAGCTCTGACAGCGTTTAAGCATAAAATTCGTGGGTAAAGAACAATGTACAGTCACATTTTAATTTAAAAACAATTTCGTGGGCCATCATTACACAGTGAATCATTTACACCATTCTAAACGCAGAGAAAAATCATTACACAGTCAATCATTTCGTGGGCAATCATTTACACCCTTCTAAACACAGAGAAGAATCATTACACAGTCAATCATTTCGTGTTTCATTGCCAGAATACCCAATGTAAAATGCAGAGATGAATTCATTTTGTTTCTCATTGCTAGAATACCCAATGTAAAATGCAGAGATGAATTCATTTCGTTTCTCATTGCCAGAATACCCAAAATAAAAATGCAGACCAAAAATCATTTCGTTTTTCATTGCCAGAATACCCAATGTAAAATGCAGAGATGAATTCATTTCGTTTTTATTGCCAGAATACCCCAATACAACGCAGACAACAGTAAGAGAACGCAAGGATCCAATGGGAAGGGTCATGGAATGATTGCAGGGGTTCTATCAGTCAAGGCATAGAGAAAACCAACCAAGACACAATATAATCCACACGCAGAGGTCGTTGCCAGATGGTGGAATCAACAATCAGCCAGGGACAAACATCAAGGGTAGACGGCTAACAGGTTCGTCCTTCGCTCATCATCCTCGCACAGAAAAGCAGGGCGTTTGTAACACACCCACTACAAGAACTAATATTTTTCGTCTTTTTCCTTCTTTTCCCCGAGGAACAGAATCCCCAAATTCCTATGGGGCTTGATGCAGACCCTACCATCCCTTACCCTTACCCATGTGGTCGTTGGCTATGACCACAGGCCTTACCGGAGAGGTGCTTCAGGCTTTCGCGATTCGGGAAATCGCGATGCATGTGTTCCCCTGCTCTCTTGTCTCTCGAAGTGCCGAAATCCGAAAGGAACCAACAGTTTGTCACATCTAACAATGCCTTGGACTAAAACCTGGCATCCCACCTTTCGGAGTTTCGCGTACCGGGTTTTTACGGTAGAAGAGGACAAGGTGTTCATACCCTTCGGTTTTCCGGGTGCCGAAACACCGAAAACCAAATCTACATGCACTAAGCCATATCGGGATTTCACAAGTCAGGAATTCAGGACTGGCGTGTACCAGGGACTTGCTTCTAGATATCCCGGGTGCCAAAACACCTAGACATCAAGACTTATCCGCGCTATTATTATTTTGGGGTTTCGCAAGTCGGGTTTTCGCGATATGCGCAGACAGGAGGTTTCACACTTAGGTTTCCTGGGAGTCGAAACTCCTAAGCCTGTATTCATTGCTAAGCTCATTTCAGGGCTTCGCAAGTCGAGACTTCGCGACTGGCGAGTACAAGGGAACTGACCCTTGGGTTTCTCGGGTGCCGAAACACCGAAACATCCAAACTCTAGACACGCTATGCCATTTCGGGGTTTCACAAGTCGGGATTTCGGGACTGGCGAGTACAAGAGACTTGCCTTTAGATATCCCGGGTGCCGAAACATCGAAACACCATATCTCATCCGCGCTATTATCATTTTGGGGTTTCGCAAGTCAGGATTTCGGGACTGGCGAGTACAAGAGAACTTACCCTTAGGTATCTCGGGTGTCGAAACACTGAAATATCAAGACTCTAATCACGCTACACTATTCCGGGGTTTCGTAAGTCGGGATTTCGGGACTGGCGAGTACAAGGGAATGACCCTTGGGTTTCCTGGTTGCCGAAACACCAAACTCTGAGGGAACCATTCTTTCTGGTGCAAGGTCTCCAAACTTAGGTCATAAAATCCTTCAACGGATTCTTGGGTAATTATCACCAGGCTTGGGGACATGACTGAAAGGCCTTCTTAACTTATCGAGCTATGAACTTTGTAACAAGCGCGAGGTAAGCTTAGATATTTACTTAAACGGTAGTCCTTTCAAGGAACTCACTCTGGCTCTGGAATAGTGAGGGAACTTTCCCGGAAGGGGGTGCCTTCGGGGAAATCCAACCAAGACATCGCGTGAGTCAAGTAAATGGGACAGATCTCCCGAGAACGGACTCGGAATCTGAACTTGTTCCATGTATATATATATATATACAAATATATATATGAACCAATATGGCTATAAAAGTATAAGCGTGCATCCGCCTTTTCCGATCAAACACACCAGACAAACACTTCTATACAGAAACCATTCACGAGTGTACAACCATGAACATGCATTCCAGGAACATTCAATTTGAAATACAGGACATAAATACTTATCAGAAAACACCAGGTGTATTGCGATTGCTGAGAGGGGTGCTCGTTTCCACCCAACCGTAGGCTCAGCGACTCCAAATGGATTTACCACTAGCGACCCCCGAGCTAGACCACGATGCTTTGAGATTCAGTCTCTTACTTCCCGCTCGTCGGAAGTCCAGGACGAAGGTTACTCTCCTTCTCCTCTACTCATGACTCACTGTATTTTTCGGAGTTCCTCTGGTTCTCCTTCTGCGATTCCTGTTTTGTGTGTGTGTGTGTGTGTGTATGCTCCACTCTCCCCCCCCCCTTCCACACTTCTTTCCTCCTACGAGGTTGCGTGTGGCACGAAATTCCTTGTCCGATGGTCAGGTCTGAGAGCTTCTACGGATGGGTGGTTCGCCCCATCCCCTCATTTACTCTTGAGGAGCCTCCCCACCTACCATCCGGGCGGGTAATTCATTTCGGGGTCTGAGAGTGAGCTTTGGTTTTCCCGAGCATGTACAAACTAGTACGGTTTTGGTTCGATGGAAGTTAACGCAACCACTTCCGGCCCCTTCCACCACCTCTCATCAACCATCGTGGTCTCTTTTCAGCACATCCCCCTCTCAGCAGTCATGCAACATATATTCATACATCATTTACATTCCTCGGACCTTTTACACAAAGGTCCGTTAATCAAACATCCACAATCTTTGAGTTTGCCATAGTTCTTGGCCAATATAGTTATTTTTACAGACTGGGGGAAACAGGGTGTTACAATTCCCTCCCCCTTACAGGAACATCGTCCTCGATGTTCTATCTATCAATATGACATGTATGTACAGGGGTATACAAAATCGGATATGCTTGTTTCATGGCATCTTCCATTTCCCATGTAGCCTCATCTGGGCCAAAATGTTTCCACTGCACCTTGACCTGTGCAATGGTTTGGTTCCTGAGCGGGGTTTCCTTTCTGTCCAGTATGCATTGAGGTTCTGGTAGGAATTCTCCCTCCGGTTCCACCTGGATCACAGACCAGTCAATTATATGTTTAGAATCATGTACATATTTCTTCAATAATGAAACATGGAAAACATTATGTGCTTTTACTGTGGGAGGAAGTGCTAGCCTATAGGCTACAGGCCCCACTCTATCTAGAACTTCAAAGGGTCCACAATACCGAGGTGCCAACTTGGCACAAGCTCCCATCCTCAGGGAACT
>ML779400.1:423443-451851 GCA_009831015.1 Picea engelmannii
AGCCTAAGGTGTTCCTCATGTTCCTCTCTATTCTTGGAGTAAATTAATATGTCGTCAATAAAAACCAACACAAATTTGTCTAGGAATTTGCTGAGCACATTGTTCATCAAGCACATAAAAGTGGCAGGGGCATTGGTCAATCCCAATGGTACTACCACAAACTCGTAGTGACCATATCTCGTCCTGAAGGCAGTTTTGTGGATGTCTTCGCCCTTGATTCGGGCTTGATGGTACCCAGATCTCAGGTCAATCTTCGAGAAGACAGAGGCACCTCCCACTTGATCGAACAAGTCATTGATCCTGGGTAAGGGGTACTTGTTCTTTATGGTTACCTTATTGAGTTGTCTATAATCTATGCACAGTCGGAGGGTACTGTCTTTCTTTTTCACAAACAGGACCGGTGCTCCCAATGGAGACACGCTGGGCCGGATATAGCCTCTGTCCATCATTTCTTTCAGTTGTAATCTAAGCTCAACTAGCTCAGGTGTGCTCATCCTATAGGGTGTCCTAGACGGCACCGCTCCTGGTGCAAGTTCTATTGAGAAGTCAATGTCCCTTCTCGGAGGTAGACCCGGTACCTCTTCCGGAAATACATCTCTGTATTCTCTCAGCGTGGGGTGGTCTTCGAGGCTTGGTTTGTCACCTTCAATTGTTTTCAACACCTGTATTGCATATAGTGGACATCCTTTTCTGCAATACTTTCTCATTTGAAGAGCTGATATTTGTCTCATCGAGATAGGTTTTTGGATCCCTTGAAGGGTTATTCTCCTTCCTTCTTCACTTTACACATTCCAAGGTTTTATGGTAACAGTCCAGTTTGGCCTTATGGGTGGCTAGCCAGTCCATACCAATCAACAGATCATACGATCCCAGGGGTAATATGTTAAGGGTTGCTTGGGTGGGGAATTCGCCCATAATGAATTGGCAGGCTGGTATGACCTCTGCTACCCTTCTTTTGGTGCCAGTGGCTAACTGTACCAACCATGGCTTGGCGTTTTTATGTGGCTGTAGTTTACATTTATCAACAGCCTTAGGGGCTATATAACTCAAATTTGAACCAGGATCAATCAGAATAGACACTAGATGGTTGGTGATCATACCTTCGATTTCCACAACTGAAGCTTGGTGGTCCGCTTGGTTATTATCCAAGGCTGCATAAATTTGCGGCACACTCTTGGCCATGTCATTGACGGTGGTAGCTTCTTGAATGTTGTAAATTCTTCGGCTATTCTGTTGTCGGTGCGGGTAGTCCCTCAGTAGATGTTCTTCTCCACAACCCCAACATTTCAAAGGTTCTCTCTTTGGGTTATCAGTCTTTACTAGGGTAGATCCAGAAAGTTTATTTCTGCTCAAGGAGGGAAAGTTCTGCTGGTGTACACTTCGGGATGGGAAGCTAATCCTTGAGTTCTTTTTATAGTCCTTAAATCTTGGGGATTTAAACCCCCTTTTTTGGAATCTCGAACTATTCTTCTGCTTCCAGCCTTTGCGAGGTCCTGTCCGATGCCCAAGCTGTTCATAACAATATCTTGCCTTTCGGATAGTATCTTCTAGGGTCTTTGGTTCGTCAAATTCAATCCTGTTCTGATAGTCCTTAGGTAGTCCACTAATGAATCGTTGCACCTTTGCCTTTTCTGCTTTTATGTAGGGTACATACCTTAGCAACTCGAGGAATATGCTGACATATTCCTCTATGGTGAGTTGCCCCAGCTTAAGTTCATAGAATTCTTTAGTCTTTTCGTCGAAATATTTTTTCCGACAGATACTTCTTCCTGAAGTATTTCTCAAACCGTTCCCAAGACATGTCTTCTTCGTGAATCCCTTTTACATTCTTAAGGTCTTCCCACCAAATGGAAGCCTTTCCATTCAAGTTGAAGGTGGCTACTCGGGTTTTCAAGTTCTCTGAGAAGTCATGGACTCTAAAATACTTCTTTAGTCCAAGCAGCCAGGCCTCCGCTTCCTCTCCCTTCTTTATTTCACCGTCGAAGGAGGGTGGTTTGGCCTTCTTGAACTCTTCGAGATTATGACTCTTGGAGAGTTTTTGCTTCTTTCGTTTCCTTCGGGAACGAGAACTAGTTCTGCTGCTAGAAGATCTCTCCGAGTCGCCAGCTTCCTTTCCAGAAGAATCGTCTGTTGCTTGTCCCTTATCTTTGGGGTGGACCTTTCTCGAGGTGCTCCTCTCAGAGTGGCCATTGACATGACCACGTTTCTGTGCCTCAGGTTCATGTTGCAATTGTCTTTGTATGTCGGATGAGCTCTGCAGTAAAACTGCATTAATTTCCGTTTGCTTCTCTTGCTCTTTTATCATCCTTTCGTTGTCAGCCTTGCAGCTCTGTAATTCGACCATGAGGCTCCTCACAGTCTCAGCTAGATTTGGAGGGGTCCCTACCGGCCTCCTTTCGTCAGAATCTTCACCTCTATTGTGGGAGCCCTCCCCCACTTCATGGTGAGTCACCATTCTATACGTCTGTAATTTCCCGCGGATGATCATCCGCTTGTGTGCAAAAGAAAAATGCTTGTTGTTAGTCAATATTTATATACATTCATAACCCGCGCAATATTCATATTTTTTTTTTCACATGCATACACACAATAGGGGTTTTTCATTCTTAACTTCGACTTTTGATTAAGGGGGTTAAGATAGAGGGTTACTCCTGTTAAGAGTGCTTCGAATGGAGTCTTTGCGCAACCCGTTCATGAGCCCAAGCAGGCCAAGTGTTGTAACCATGCTCTGATACCAATTTGTAACACATCCACTACGAGAACTAATATTTTTCGGCTTTTTCCTTCTTTTCCCCGAGGAATAGAATCCTCGAATTCCTATGGGGCCTGATGCAGACCCTACCATCCCTTATCCTTATCCATGTGGTCGTTGGCTATGACCACAGGCCTTACCGGAGAGGTGCTTCCGGCTTTCGCGATTTGGGAAATCGCGATGCATGTGTTCCCCTGCTCTCTTGTCTCTCGAAGTGCCGAAATCCGAAAGGAACCAACAATTTGTCACATCTAACAATGCCTTGGACTAAAACCTGGCATCCCACCTTTCAGAGTTTCGCGTACCGGGTTTTCGTGGTAAAAGAGGACGAGGGGTTCATACCCTTCGGTTTTCTCGGCGCCGAAACACTGAAAACCAAATCTACATGCGCTAAGCCATATCGGGATTTCACAAGTCGGGAATTCGGGACTGGCGTGTACCAGGGACTTGCTTCTAGATATCCCGGGTGCCGAAATACCGAGACATCAAGACTTATCCGTGCTATTATTATTTCGGGGTTTCACAAGTTGGGTTTTCGCGATATGCGCAGACAGGAGGTGTCGCACTTAGGTTTTCCGGGAGCCGAAACTCCTAAGCCTGTATTCATCGCTAAGCTCATTTCGGGGTTTCGCAAGTCGGGACTTCGCGACTGGTGAGTACAAGGGAACTGACCCTTGGGTTTCCCGGGTGCCGAAACATCGAAACATCCAAACTCTAGACACGCTATGCCATTTCGGGGTTTCGCAAGTCGAGATTTCAGGACTGGCAAGTACAAGAGACTTGCCTTTAGATATCCTGGGTGCCAAAACACCATATCTCATCTGCGCTATTATCATTTCGGGGTTTCGCAAGTCGGGATTTAGGGACTGGCGAGTACAAGAGAACTTACCCTTAGGTATCCCGAGTGCCGAAACACCGAAACATCAAGACTCTAATCACGCTACACTATTCCGGGGTTTCGTAAGTCGGGATTTCGGGACTGGCGAGTACAAGGGACTGACCCTTGGGTTTCCCGGTTGTCGAAACACCGAAACACCAAACTCTGAGGGAACCATTCTTTCTGGTGCAAGGCCTCCAAACTTAGGCCATAAAATCCTTCAACGGATTCTTGGGTAATTATCACCAGGCTTGGGGACATGACTGAAAGGCCTTCTTAACTTATCGAGCTATGAACTCTATGACAGGGGCGAGGTAAGCTTAGATATTTACTTAAACGGTAGTCCTTTCAAGGAACTGACTCCGGCTCTGGAATAGTGAGGGAACTTTCTCGGAAGGGGGTGCCTTCGGGGAAATCCAACCAAGACATTGCGTGAGTCAAGTAAATGGGACAAATCTCCCGAGAACGGACTCGGAATCTGAACTTGTTCGATGTACATATATATACAAATATATATATGAACCAATATGGCTATACAAGTATAAGCGTGCATCCGCCTTTTCCGATCAAACACACCAGGCAAACACTTCTATACAGAAACCATTCACGAGTGTACAACCATGAACATGCATTCCAGGAACATTCAATTTGAAATACATGACATAAATACTTATCAGAAAACACCAGGTGTAATGCGACTGCTGAGAGGGGTGCTCGTTTCCACCCAACCGTAAGCTCAGTGACTCCAAATGGATTTACCACTAGCCACCCCCGAGCTAGACCACGATGCTTTGAGACTCGGTCTCTTACTTCCCGCTCGTCGGAAGTCCAGGACGAAGGTTACTCTCCTTCTCCTCTGCTCATGACTCATTGTATTTTCCGGAGTTCCTCTGGTTCTCCTTCTGCGATTCCTGTTGCGTGTGTGTATATGCTCCACTCTCCCCCCCCCTTCCACACTTCTTTCCTCCTACGAGGTTGTGTGTGGCACAAAATTCCCTGTCCGATGGTTAAGTTTGAGAGCTTCTACGGATGGGTGGTTCGCCCCATCCCCTCATTTACTCTTGAGGAGCCTCCCCACCTACCATCCGGGCGGGTAATTCATTTCGGGGTCTAAGAGTGAGCTTTGGTTTTCCCGAGCACGTACAAACCGGTACGGTTTTGGTTCGGTGGAAGTTAATGCAGCCACTCTCGACCCCTTCCACCACCTCTCATCAGCCATCGTGGTCTCTTTTTAGCACATCCCCCTCTCAGTAGTCATGTAACATATATTTATACATCATTTACAATCCTCAGACATTTTACACAAAGGTACGTTGAATCAAACATTCACAATCTTTGAGTTTGCCATAGTTCTTGGCCAGTATAGTTATTTTTACAAACTGGGGGAAACAGGGTGTTACAGCGTTGAGATCCATAGGTCTTTTAATGCTAAGGCAACGACTGTAGATCAAGCTCCTGGTCGACTGCTCAGGCGAGAACTGCTGAGCTAGGGACGAAGGCTAAACAACCACGAAGGTCATAATCAACACAACAAGGTGGTAAAGACATGCGGGAAAATAAAGGCCATGGGAGTCAACAACCATCGAGCTAGGCGAAGAAAAGTTTCAATCTTCAATTTTAGAAAAAAACATCAGTTTACTTCTCCATTAAATAAGCGGATCCAAGCATAAGTCCTAATACATTCTACCATACAAAAATGAAGAGAGCGTACCGTTGCCTGATCGCCCGCTCTGAATGACGTCCCACGCGCTCCGTGCAACTCCCGCTTGCCGACCGGCGAGACTTCATCAGTACCTCCCAACCAATGCTAGGGGTACTCTTCTTCCCCCTTAGCCCCTCGAGCTGCAAAGGGGCCACACACACACTATCCAGAGATTTCGACTAGCTCCCAGCTCGCCTCGCAAGGCCGAGCTACCACTCCTCAGCGAGCTAGGTATCCCAACTCCCACAAGTTAAGTCAGTCAAGTAGATATTTTTGCAGCGTAACGTTACACAAACAGAAGATCATCTTTCATCCTTCTCCTTCCTTCATTATATAGAGTTTCGAACTTCCTTTCTTTCCTAAAATCTCATTTAATTAAAGTTTTAAAAATAAATTCCTAAAAATTCCTCTTCGTACAAGTGTCCCCCATCCCCTACATTCCTCCATAACTTAATTTCTTTAAGTAATTAATTATCTTTATTTCCCTCATCCACCTAGAGTTACTCCTAGAATCACTCCTAGGTGTCCCCAAATTCTCTTACAGGTTTTAACGGCTTTCCGTATTATTAAATTGCTAGTTCAGTTTAAATTAGAAAGCTCTTAAATGGTAGATACTTTTCTAAGTTTGACTTTCCGCTTTTTCCCTTATGTTCCCCTTTTTCCCTTTTTATGTTTACCTCTTTTCCTAGTTTTCTAAATTTTTAGATTTTTCCCTCTTTCCCCTTTTTGTTAGAACTCAAAAAGGCAGGTGTGGAAATTAACCCTCCTTTTCCCTTCTCGTTAAATTAATATATTTTAAATTATCATAAAATAATAAAACGATTAATTCCCTTCTTAAATTTTAATCCAACAGTTTTTTTTTTTTATGAAACAATTAATTTCTTACTCCCTTTGTGTTACCAGATTTAATGAAGGTCATAATTATTATTTATGTGGTTTTTATTTTTATTATTATTATTATTTTTTTTTATAGAGAGATAAAATTTTACCACTAGCATAGTTTAGACTTAAACCTTAAATTTTCGTGATGGGCGACATTTTATTAGGGAAAATGTTTTTTTTTTAAATTCTTATCACATTGATCATCCTAAAGTTGTCTAGGTTCATTCATCTATCATCAACACCGCGACGTGCCCTTCAGGACGCACTAGGTGCTCCAAGGGTGCCACTCGCCCTAATCCGTTTCCCTTGCGCGACGTGCCCTTCAGGACGCACTACGTGCTCCAAGGGTGCCACTCGCTTCTTGACTGACTTGGTAGACATAAAAAACCCCTGGAGTCAATACTCCGGCAGGTGAACTTGTGGGAGACTAAGGGCCTCTAAGGAATAAGGCCCCCGCCTTATTGCGCGCCCCTTAGAATCATCGTGAGCAACTGTCACAGTCTGCCCTCACGACATCGTGGGTCCTCTCGAAGTAGGTATTAACCTACAGTTCAAGCCACGGCAGGAGTGCTAGTAGGCTGTGGCAGGGCTGCTGTCCACACCTCTCCCTCAACATCTCTGGTAGTCGTGCGTGACCCCCTTACTCCACATGTGAGTCTGGTCGGCAAGCTATCGTCAGCCTATATCATCAACAAATCATGTCAGAACATATCCATATCATATCATCTAATCAGATGCACTAATATCACAGTAAAACAATCAAACCCCAATGGTACACTCCCTGACTCCATCCAGAGTCCAAGGGGTTCCATCGATGCCTCTGCATCCTCGAGGTCCAAAATCCTGCACATTCAGTAAAATTGAGTCAATAGCACCTGTCTATGTCGAGGTGGTAAAACAACATGTCATCATCCCATAACGCCTCATAATCAAAATCAAAAGTTTTAATAGCATAATAATCCGGATCACTTGTGAGCAAGTGTCCTCAAAGAATAAGTTCGCTTAGTGCGCTAGAGCGGGATGTTACAACAATAGCCTCCAAAGCCTTTTTTATTCCAATAAAAGATAGACCGATTACAATGTATCACAAGTGAAACTCTTAGCAAAATTCCAACTACATACAAGAAGTAGGTCACCTCTATTAAATAGTCAAGTGAATGGTTAGGGTTTCCTAAATGAGAAGGCGAGTCATACTTGAGTGAATGGCGAGTTGTGAAAGCAAAAAGATGGGAAAGGTTTAGGTGGATGGTGAGTGGTAAAAGCAAAAAGGATGAGTTAAGTCAAGTGGTGAAAGCAAACAATGGATGCTTCTTATTCCAGAAAAGTGTGTGAGTTAGTTCATGTGACTTGCCTTAAGTGGAAATGGAAACAAATAGAAAAGCGCTTTAGTGGAAATGGAAACGATGGCTAGACTCAAGTCGACTCAGGGATAAGTGATTTCTCATTTTAGGAAAGATCCAACAACTCTCTTTAAGACTCGAGACAAAAGGAACATGTGGGAGACACGTTTCCTTATTTTAAGGAATCGTGATTTCCCCTTTTAATTGTCTTTTATTTGGCTAATTTTGAGAGAAATTAATTTTTTAATGATCAATAACCATCATTTTTCTCTCAAAAGGTGGTTTATGGGTAACGTGGGTATTCCGAGACGGAAAATGAATACCCCTAAGGCATATGATGCCTCCTAGTATCACTTTTTTAAATTATTCATCAATTACAATTAAAATATCCCATTTTGCGGGAAATTTTATATTATCCACAAACATTAAAAAAAACCTAAGGGGGACTTAGTGTATTTCCATGTGACTCAAAATTGATGACTTGTATGGTAATATACATTAGACACTAGGCTCAAACATCACTTTAAGGCCCAGACACTAATACAAATACTCCATCTTTGGAGAAATGAGTGAAAAAACCCAACAATCATAAGCTGCTGTAAACAACTTATAATTGCTAGATTAAAAAACACCCCAGAGTGTTGGAGTTACTTCACACACACCTAGGATTTCTTTTTCCTAAGGTTTTTCCTTGTTTATTAGTCATAATTAGTCATTATCCAGTCTCCTATATTTTAGGGGAGAATATTCTACCTGGAGAATATTCTCTTTCAGTTGACACTTCAGTTTGACTACTTGAGTTGAGTTTAGATGTTGCATTGGTTTTATCACCATGCAACATTGGGATCATCACTATGCTAATTCGACCTTGCCTTGGGATCATCACCAAACTGGCGCATTAGCCTTGATTCCCTGAGTTAACTTCTCACTACTCTCTATTCAGTCAGTTAACTGAAGACTAGTTGACTAGTTAACTCAACTAGGTGGCGGTTCACTCTCGTAACTGCTTGAGAGACTAGACTAGGTGGCAGTTCACTCCCATAACTGCTGGTGTGTGTCTAGATCACTCTAGACCACCACTATGGCACATTGGTTCACCTCCAGTGCACACTCATTGAGCTATACAAAGTATATCATGTGTAAATTATTCATTATTCACAACGGTTAATGATAATTCTTTCATTCTTTCTCTCCTTCTTTTTTCTCCAATTCTCTCTGCAAATGTGTGTATTATTGTTTAGCTAGATCTATTCTGTACTGGTTCAACACATTTACATGGTATTAGAGCCAACAGATTGCTAAGCAAAAGCTACACCAATTTTTTTGCAGGTACAAAAGATTGAATACAGTGAAAAGATGGAATTCCAAAAAGAATTCATTCTTACACCTTACATCTATTTTGCATGGAAGGAAAAAATAGCCATACATCTCCGAACCAGAGGGTTGTACAGGTTAACTTTGAATACAGATACAAAACCGACACCAGCCATAGAAAAATCCAAGTATTTAAATCGCATGGATGAGGCACTCGGAACAATTTGCATTCTTATTTCTCCCGATCTCCTTTTTCATATATCTTCTTGTAAGACTACCAATGAAGCTTGGACCACCTTGGAAGGGCTCTTTGGCAAACAGGATGAGATGAGGGGACACATGCTGGAGGTGGAGCTACTCACATTGGATCCAAAAACCTTCGACAATATCCAAGATTTCTTTACAAAATTCAAGGATTTACTGTCGCAACTCAAAGCTTGCGGGGTTGATAAATTGAAGGAGGAGAAACAAATGGTTCTCACCATTCTCTCCAAGCTTGGTCTTGAATTCTCTGTATTCGTATCCACATTCCATACTGTCAGATTCGCCTTTGCAGCCACTTGGAAGATGCCTTCTCTTGAGGACTTTATCGAATCCCTGACACAAGAGCAAACCAAGCTCATCAACATGGGCACAATCAAAGGCTCAAGGGCGCATGCACTCACTGTGCATGATGGCAGCCACAAATATCAGAAATCTAAAGATAAAGATAAACAGAAAGCTAATGCACATCCGAAGAAGGAAGGGTACACAAAACCCTTCACCGATGCCTCTGGATCCAAAGGGGAAAGGAGAAGAAAAGGGGAGAAATGCTCATACTATCACAAAGGATTCCATCCAGAATCCGCATGCATGCAAAAACAAATAGATCCGATGTCTCAAATACTTCAACAAAATAACCTTGGAGATCGCATCCCCGAGGATCCGAATTCCAAGAAAGTCAGAAGATCCGAATTCCAAGAAAGGCAATTCTAGGCATGCTTTGATTGCAATCAACTCCTCTCCCGATTCCTCTCCCGATGCTTGGATCGTAGATTCAGGAGCATCACATCACATGGCTGCCTCAGAAGCAGTCTATTCTTCATTGGATGCATGCAAAGGTCCTCCTATTCTGATGGGGGACACCTCTTTTGTCGAAGTCACCGGCAAAGGAAGGATTGAACTCACCAATGGAAGCTTCAAGAATGTGCTGCATGTTCCCAAGCTTTCTGTCAACCTTCTCTCTGTGTATCAGATGACGAATTCCGGCACTGGAAAGAAAGTCATACTCACACCAAATTCCGTGGACATCTATGACATGCAAACCAACTCCAGGGTTGTTATCGGTGAGGTAAATTATCAGTCTAGATTGTATACATTTTCTGAATTCATTGAACCTGATTCTGCTTTACTGCTTACTCACGCTGATGAAAGTAGTAGGATATGGCACAAAAGGTTTGGACATTTGAATTTCAGATACATGCAACAACTTAGCAAGCAAAGATTGGTTGATGGTCTACCATACATCCATTTCTCCAAGGGAGTGTGTGAGGGATGTGTTTTCGGGAAACACCCTCGGGAGAAATTCGACAAAGGAAAGTCTCATCGAGCTTCCGCACCTTTAGATTTGATCCACAGTGACCTTATGGGTCCTTTTCCGCATCCATCCATCAACAAAGCAAGGTTTGTTCTCATTTTTGTTGATGACTTCTCACGTTTTACATGGATCTACTTTCTCAGGCAAAAATCCGAGGTCTTTCAACACCTCAAAGATTTCAAAGCCTTGGTTGAGACACAATCTAGAAAGAAGATCAAAGTTCTCCGAACTGATAATGGGGGAGAGTATGTAAATCATGAGATCCATAATCTTTGCCATGAGGCAGGGATTCAGTTGCAGCACACAGTTCCCTATACTTCGCAGCAAAACGGAGTTGTTGAGCGGAAAAACCGATCTCTAAAGGAGATGGCATCTTGCATGCTGCATGCAAAGTCACTACCACAGAGACTATGGGCAGAAGCACTTAACTGTGCAACATACATCCAAAATAGATCTCCCCATAGATCTGTCAAGGATAAGACCCCCTATGAGGCTTGGAGCGGCCTCAAACCGGAAGTGATCCACTTTTGCATTTTCGGTTCACGTGCATGGGCCCGAATTCCCTCTGAAAAGAGGAAGGCACTTGATCTACAGAGCATTGAGTGCATTTTTGTTGGATACCCCGATGGTGTGAAGGGATATCGGCTTATTGATCTTTCCTCGGACTGGCTCATCATTGAGTGTAGTGTCCAATTCGAGGAAAGTGTCTCGCATGCACCTCAACAACTGCATGCAAACACCTTCACTCTTCCACCTGTCCGAGATGATGAGCATGCACATGCAGATTCTTCTTCAGACGAGAGTTATGATTCAGAGGACTCAGATTATTCAGATTCAGAGTCAGTATAGTTGGATGCAGAGTCTCGACAATTTTCACTACCGTTGATGCTTTTTTCCAAAATAAGTTTTGAAAAACTTTTTTTTGATGTCTTTCCCATCATGTTTGGAGCACCATTGAAATGCATCGCATTCATCACTTGAAAACATCTGTTTCAAGTTCTATGAGAGATTGCAATCTGAGGAAGTTCTTTGCATATTTGGTGATGTCTGGCCTAACAAGCTCCTTGCCCCCCATGTCTTTCCTTAGTATGTTTTGTTATCACACAGTTTGTAGTTTGGGCAACCCAACCCAAACAACAAATGTGTGACACAACTGGGGACACCTATCACTGTCACCTCAATAGATATCCCCCTCGTTTTAGTGAAGGACAAGTCCAACACAAGGGAGGCTTCCCGGGTGACCCTGGGGGGGTTGCAAGGGGAGAAGCAAGGAGCTAGAAGAACACCCCTATAGGTCAAGGTCAAGGTGAGACTTGAGGCTTGAGGAAAGAGTCTTTTAGAGTTGGTAAATGATTGCCAAGGTTGTGTACCTAAAAAACAGTGTTAGACAAACCAAAACAAGACCAAACATGATGATATAAGCCTCAAGACAAGTGGGGAATCAACAAGAAACCTTGCTGTCCCAAAATTTGCAGCAGTATGGAAATATATATCAACAATGAAGAATTTATAACAGCTGCAAATTAAAGCATCAAAATCGAGTATATGATATTGGAAAATAAAGCTTACAACTAGCACACAATATTCCAATGATTAGACAAAGACTTTGATGACAAATGAGGGCTGTTAATGAGTGTTATCAGCAAGTATTTATGACGGCCCAATGGCTGTAGCAAATTTTTGCTACAGCAGCAAGTTCTAGCCACTAAAATCAACAAGTAAGCCACCCAAACAATAGCTCTTAAAATGTAGATCAATTATCACAGCTTGCAAGTGAATTTCAGTGGTAGAAAAGTGAATAAAGATTAAGAGAAAGTGAGTATGCTGCAGCCCTATTGGCTGTAGCGTAATGTTTATTGCAACAATTCAATCACTTAGCCAATCAAGATACCCTTGAAGGACAAGGGAGCCAATAGCATATAGAATTTAGATCCAACTTTAAACAATTCAATCTCTTAAAATTCACGTTTACCAATGCTACAATATTTAATCTCCAATGAAATTAGTGCCTTCTCTATTGGGTTATGGAGTATCTTTCTTTAAGCTAGGGTTTAACAATCTTCTAGGGGTGTAAACGCTCTTACTCCCTAGAGAAGATAAACTTTAGCAAGGTCTTGCTACAAGGGTGTAAACCCTCTTACTCCTTGTAGCAATCCTAAAGCCTTTTCAATAGCAATAGAAAAAAATTCCTTGATGGAGGGTGTATGCCCTTATACTCCTCTTAGGGTTTGATTAATAACCTTGAAATTAAGAAGAAAAACACAAGATTGCAGAAATTCCTTACCTATTCCAAGAGATATCATGCAAAACCCTTAGTTTATCAAAGAAATCCCATCAAATTGCTAAGAACAAGCATCCAATAGAAGTCGCTAGCCTTTATTCCACCAATAGACATGTGTAGCATCCATTTTGCACAAGAAACAAGAGGTAGTGAATTATCCAAATAGGCTGAAATTTTAGTCAAAGAGTATGTAATTCTCAAGTGATGAGTTGTGAAAATGAAAAAGAGATGGCCTCTATTTATAATAAATCTTATAACAACAATATTTATAGAGCAATACTTCACATAAAATGTCTTGAAACTAGCTTCAAAATGACTAAAAATAGTTAGTGTTACCAACATCGTGATGTTATTGCTGACATTGCGATATTATCGCCAATTTTTTTCCGATGATATTATCGTCGGAAAAAATCACAACATTTTCTTCTGGCAATAATATTGCGACATTTTCGAAAATGTTGCGATATTATCGCGAGTCGATGGTAAATGTCGTAGAGCCTGCGGAAAGTGGTGTTTTAAAATCGATTTTTGGGTTTTTTAGTCTCGTTTTGCAAACTGATTTTGGGGTTTAGAGAGCAAAGGAGCAAGAGCAAAAAATTTAGTTTTTTTTTTGTCATATTGCAAACAGAAAGAGGCTAGTAATGTACTAATTTATGGTAATATTAAGTTTTTAAAGTAAAAGTGACATTCTCTTTTATCTTTCATTTTTATCCTTTTACTTAAATTTTTAACATTACCATTAATTGTTTCAGGATGTTTTAGAGTGGTTCCAACCTCATTGGACTTCATATGGAGAAAGTAGAATTTTAGGTCCCATTCAAAATTCAATAGACTTAATGGTTTTCAGGATTTCAAGATTGGTAGTATTGCAACATTTCCACTAGATTCTATCATGTATGAGGGTATGGAACTGGCATTTAGTCAAGAGCACCAAGCCCTCTTATGACATTTTCCGATATTTTCCCCGACGTTGCTGATATTTTCGTTTTCGGACCCTCGACAATATTTTCGCCGACACAATGTTGGTAACACTAATTTATATGAGACCATCTAAACTAATTTGTCCACATAAAATTGTCAACAACAAATTAAAAGAGGGCCGACCCCCTTTATTTGCTCTTACAACTTGCAAATATAAAAATTACATAAAGTAAAACCTTAAAAAGGGTGATGTCATGCTATAGAAGGGTGACATGAGGCCTAAAAGTGAGACTTTGAGCCTCTAAATACAAATCGGTGGGCCTCCAAAGGCCATGTGTCAAGCTCTCATGTGCTAGAGTGTCATACCATGCATCTCCTTCAAACCACATCACATCATCTCTGGAACCATCAAGCCCACCAAACCCTAGCCTCCCAATGACGTCAAGGCTTAGAAAGTGATGTCCTAGGCCTGCAAAGGCAAACGCCCAGGTGTAAAGGGCTATGATGTCATCCTCAAATGCTGTCACAGTGCCTCCAAAGGCAATGTCCTCGATCTTTTGCACACAAAGGTTCTCGGGTGCTCTGCCTAGCCTGTGGGGTATGGCGTCCATCCTTGGGCCTTTCAACCCTCCATGAAGGTCAAAATAGTATAATTCCTCCATGGATAGCTTTCACCGAGCATGGTCCTACAAAGGCAAACACATACGCCCTTTAAGGGTCCACAAGTCACATGTATCATGCCAAGTAAGCCACATTTAATAAAAAAACCACCAAAATATGTGCATTAAATCCCCCCTTTTCAAACTAAACAAATGTTCAAAGACCTTATAAAATTTGCCAAATTTGAGTATGGGAGGGTTGTCATGGTGCCCTGTTGGATAGATCAATCCCCAAGTCAAGGAGTGTTTCCCAAGAAGACTCTCTCTAAGTCATGTAGTGAGTATGAGGTGGATGGGGGTGTGACTTTTGGGTATGGGGTTCTTGACATATCAAGGGCTCATATTGTCTCATTTATGGGTGCCTTTGTGGAGGGTGTGCTGCATCCCCCGTTTGCAATGGAACATTTTTCCAAGCCCTTTTATTTGCCATCAATTTATTATGGTCCGAACATTGAGTGCTATGTGCAATGGAAAGTAAAGAGCACTGCAATGCCACTTGAAGTTAGGAACACATTGAGTGCCATATGCACTGGAAATTAAAAGACACTGCAAATGCATTCCCCCCACAAGTGGGACATTTATTAATTATGTGTTTTCTTTTTTTTAAAAGATCTTTGATTTTTATGGAGAAGCGTTTCATTGCTCTCAGGACCTTACGGAGAACATCTAGTGGGATATTTTATGGCTTTTAACTTTTGCCAGCTATAACACCTCTGGGCCTTTAGCCCCTTTTAGCCCCTTTTTCCCATGAAATGAGGTACAAGCCCTTCTTGGGGTCAATGAGCCCCAAAACCCAAAAGATGAGGAAACAGAGGGGAGGAAGTGTGCAAAGTCATATGGATGGGAATGGTACGATGACCCTTCAAGGAGACCCCCTAGTAGCAACCCTTTCCCCTAGGGTGACCCACTTACTAGGAAACCATGTCAACCACCAAGGTGAAATAAGGAAAAAGGTATAATTTCCAAGCAAACATTTTCATAATCAAGAAAGGACTCTTTGCAACATGCTCAAATGTTTCAGTTGTTAAAGTGACACTTACCATGAGACCGGACTTGTTACCTAATGAAGCAAGACCTGTTGTCCTCTCTGGGCCAAGATGGTGTGGTGGACACTGCTATGCTTTTGTCGATGAATGGTGATGTGTGGTGTAGAGGAGGGGCTCTTGTCTGCACAAAGTGGGATTAGCTGGTCATCTTGCTCTTGACACTCCATGTCTTCAACCTGCGGGCCTCGAGACATCATCTCCTTAGTTACCCCTAGCTTGGGGGGGGGGGGGGTAACATGTTCAATACTTGTGAGTGGTTGTAGATGTATTTTGTAATGCTCTTGGCATGATCTACAATGTTCCTAACCAAATCCTCTTTGCCTATATCCTTATGCATGAGACCTATGTGATGTGTGGCACATGGGACCCATAATATGGTTTTGCATTTACTCCCTAACATCTTACCAACAAGAACATAGTTATAGGCATTATGTGTGATGATTTGAACAACATTGGCCACCTCCACCTCCACAACAATCTCATCCAAAAGTGAACTCGATGTCTTCAACCTGCGGGCCCCTCGAGACATCATCTCCTTAGTTACCCCTAGCTTGGGGGGGGGGTTGGTAACATGTTCAATACTTGTGAGTGGTTGTAGATGTATTTTGTAATGCTCTTGGCATGATCTACAATGTTCCTAACCAAATCCTCTTTGCCTATATCCTTATGCATGAGACCTATGCAATGAGTGGCACATGGGACCCATAATATGGTTTTGCATTTACTCCCTAACATCTTACCAACAAGTACATAGTTATAGGCATTATGTGTGATGATTTGAACAACATTGGCCACCTCCACCTCCACAACAATCTCATCCAAAAGTGAAAATAACAAGTTTGCATCTTTCACCCTATTAGATGCATCCATTGATCTCAAAAACTTGGTTCCTTGTGGGAAAGAGACAAAGAAATTTGTTGTGGTACAATTCTTTCCATCAGTCCATCCATTTGACTTGATGGTACATTCTGTTATGGTCCATGACTCTTTAAAACTCTTAAAGTAGTCATTTATGGACCGGACTTCTTTTTACAAAAGAGATCCCCTCAAGTCATGCCTAGTAGGGCTTTTGAAGCCCTTACCAACAACAACAATGGAATCCAACAAAGGTTGGTAAATAAGGTTAGTGCGAAGCATTGAATGGGATATCTGCACTATACTACCATCTAGCCATCTATTGAAAAGCATATTCCTTGTATTGCTTGTTCCAATGGTTATCTATGGTGCTTCTAGATGCACTGGTAGGGTTTGTAGGGTTGGTACTTCTTCCACTTTTGAGGAACTGAGTCTGTAACACTAGGCTAGTTTTCATGAATGGGAGGAACATGCTGAAAGGGGTCCCTAACAGTAACAAAAGGGTTAGAGCAAGAGCCTTCAAAACTAGGGTTGGCTTGGGATCCACTCTCTTGTCTCCCTATTTCATCCTCTAGCTCTTTCTGCCAGGCTTGTCTGCTTTAACTTTGTCAAGAAGATTTTTCATTTCCACTCTAATGGGCCCAATGTTAGGAGTGTCACATAGCACAACTCGGCCTCTTTGAACAAGTGTTCTTTCAGCCTATGAATGCCGACCCACCCTTTTATGTGCTTCCTACAATATTTAAAATATAAATCTCCCTCTCAACAACATCAACATGAAGCCATGTAGGGTATTTGGTCTTGGGGGCCATGGTAAATGCAAACAAATTTCCAAATGCAAAAATTCAAACCCTATCTTAATTTTTTTGCAGCCAAACATATTTATTTCAGATCTGCAATTTTATGAGAAAAAAATTGACTGGGCACAAGAATCTGGTCAAGAACTCCTCCAAGCTTGTAGATGGGATGTAGCCTCTAGATAAATCTACCACAAACAGCTCACAAAAAATGCTAAACAAGCTCCACGCTCACTTTAAATCGCAACTCTTCAATGCACCTCCGCAAACTCCAAATTCTCACTAATTCTCAATGAGAGAGGTGTGAGGCAAATAGATGGTGGAGAGGGATCCTTATATAACATTCTTTTAGGGTTTGGAGGGGCAGGGTGGGGGATTTTAGGGTTTTTTTTTGCTGTTTTTCTTAAAGCTGTATTTTTGCTGTGGGTGGGCCCAGGTTGGTTCAGAACAGAATCAGTTGAACCGGCCTGTCTGGCCAGTTCCATACCAAATCAGCTGGTTTGGTATGGAACTGGTTCGAAGGCTTGTCCCTTTTTTAGGGTCAAACCAGCGGAATTGACCGGTTCTGGTTTGACTTGTTTTTAAAACACTTCTCTAGAGTAATGAGAGAAAAGAGAGAACAAGGGTAAGAAGACTTGTGAACATTTGATAAGAACAACTGATCCTCTCCATTATCATTCTCCTCCAGCTCTTATAGAATGAGCAAGAAAGATTATGATAATATCTATCTCTCAAAATTGAAGAATGTAGCTCCCATAGGAATAAGTGAGTGTAACTCCTAAATGGTTAAGAATAGAATGTAACTCCCTCATTGATGCAGATTTAACACCCTCACTAATATGCCCTCCATGTGCTATAAATACGTGAATGTAACTCCGCATTGATTGCGTGTAATGTCCAGTTGATGTGCCCTCCCTACTGGTGTAAATACTACTGCAAAGTTGCAAACAGCTCTGAATTTTGAAATAGCATTAAAAGCAGCGCTGTCGAGCTGACATGACTCCTCAAAAAGTGCACCCCCTTTGCTTGCTAATAATAACCAGTAAGTGCTGTGTCCTACAGTTGTCATTAATGAATGTAAACAACCCGAAGATAGCTGCCATCTAGCTGGAAATAAGTCCTGAAAAGGTGCACCTTAATTGCTGACAGGAGTGCATGAAATGAGTCTTAAAATAGTGCTGACGCTGTGTCTCTTCTGCCGGGCAGATCTGACAGATAATCTTAGCTAAGCACATTCTTCTGCTGTTAAGTGTGCCCTTTAGGTTATGAAAAGACCACAATGCAAGATATAAAAATAGGCACAAAAACGCCCTTCCAGCTAGCTGAATTTAGCATATAAGGCAGTGCTGGTAGGCAAAGGATAACAGCGGGCAGAAATCTACTCAAAGAGATAACAGCGCCTCAACAGAAGAGATCTTTCCTTGGGAAATGTGCCCAATATGTCCTCATGAAAGTGCCATTTTCTGGGTAGGTACAAGGTCAGAAAGTTTCTCTGAAAGGTTCTGATCTGAATTTGTTGATTCTGTCTGTAGGCATAGGAATAAACTGCTGAGTTTAACACTAAGATTTTGCAACATACTAAAAGGACAAATGCTTATCTGGTCTGTTTACTTGGCATATTTTAGATGTATTTGAAATATTTGTTTTTGTTCATTTTTATATTTAACTAGTAGAGATAGTATCTTGTAGTTTCATAATATGTATCTTTCTCCATGTTTGTTAGGTAAAGAGCTATTATTTAATTCATATAAAATTTTATTTCTCTTCCTTCCAACATCTGAGATTACAATTTTATGTTTATAGTATTTGCCGTAGCATGTTATCCTCTATTCTAAAGCCAGACCTTACTTCAAAGACAATATGTCTTCTTGCATCATCGAGACTCCATCCTATCCCTGTTGATCCTTACCTTCTGTCGCAAAGTTCCCTGGACCATGGATGCTACATTTACCTGAGGGATTCAAGATAGTGCATCTGCAGCCACATTTCTTTACCAGCAAGCAATTGTTTGGCATATTTTCATCAATAAGTATAGCCCATCTATACTGTCCTGATGTGAGCTCGCCCCTTGGAGGAAATGAGAGCAAAGAGGAAAAAAATCATTAACCTGCACATTGGATTACCTACTTGCTTTTAAAAGTCATTAACCTGCAATGTAATTTTCTTCAGCATATGTTGACAAAGAAATGTTATTTTCTCTCATGAGATGGCATGATTGTATCCTCACTTATTTGATTCACATTTCTCTCATGGGATGGCATGATTGTATCCTCATTTGTTTGATTCATCAGTTTTTATATCTAGTGGTCTGCTGGTTTTTTTATTTTTATTTTTTCTGTTTAAATCTATATTTTATTCGAAAATGTCTAATTTTCCAACTCTGGAAAGTTTATCCTTGAAAGTTGATATTAATAGTCTGGAATATCCAGTCAACTGTTTAGTATTCTTGAAATACAGGGGCTTTATTTACATATAGATGGTTTTGATTTATGCATTTATTACCTTTGGTTGTAGGCATCGAACCAAATTCAGCAAATGGTGCCAATATTGTCTCTATCTCAGAAATTTGTAAGTCGTCCCATAAAAAATTGTAGTGAGCATATAGGAGGCATCGCAGTCCCAGGACAGTGGTTACAAGTTCCTATTTCAGGGGAATCTTTAACTAGCCAGATTGAAGTGACACCCGCAATAGAAACACCCGAAGTTCAAAGATCAGATGCCATTGATCCACCAGTGGAGAAACATGACAATGGACAATTTTCTTTCTTTGGATTGAAATTGACAGATGGAGACATTCCTAAGAAAAACCAAATTGGGGAAGCAAAGGTGGAAATTCCTGAAGGATTCAGCAAAAGAAGTTCAGTTCATGAGGAAAGAGAAAATGCCGAGGACTTCAGTTTGGATAGAAGAGAAACATGTCTGAGGATATTTACAGAAGAAGGATTTACCAAAAGATTGCCAGATTCAGATTTACAAATTAGAGAAATGGGCACTAACAAAATTGAGCAAGATGAACATTATGAGCCAGATATCTTTAAAATATCAAAAGAAAAAGTTTGCACCTTGGAGGCACCAGCAAGTGCATGCTTGAATGTGTCACCGAGACCTTTTAACCCAAAAGAAACAAGTGATAATTCATCTACTCCGATTACAGGTGTTGGTCTCTATCCATGTTCTCCTATGGAAATAAAAGAACGAAATCAAGGGCTTTCTACTTGTTCACAGCTCCAACAACAATGCCAGCTCATGCCCAGGCCACCCGATGGAAGCCCTAATACAGACTCTTTGTCAGCAAATGGTGTGCATTGTCAAATACGAGTTGCACAGATACCAGGCGAGGGAAGGAGCCAAAATCAATTACAGCCACGATATCGGCCCAGGATTACCGACCAGGAACTTCAAAAAATATGTGGCGAGTATCCATTGAGAAATATTTAGAATCTAATTTTGATTAGTATATATGAATCTGTGGTTATTTACAGAGGCACAGTAAGAGTTGTATTCTTCTGGGTTGTCTATACATATTTTTGCATCCATGGCGTGGTGGGAAGGAACCACTTTTCCTGCTTTCGTGTTTCTTGTTATTGTCTTTTTTTTGTCATATTTCTTCTTCACCAATGCCTGTACAATTTTCCAAATGTCATGTTTATACTTGACCCTCAGCAGTGCAAACTCTACTGTTAAACCTCTTTTTGAGAAAACGCTGAGTGCAAGTGATGCAGGTCGGATAGGACGCTTAGTTCTTCCAAAAGCGTGTGCCGAGGTGTGTTTCTATCTTTCACATCCTTTTGAGGATGGAGTTCTTGAATCCCAATGCTTAAAGTTTCCTTTCAGATTTTGTTAAATAGGGTTTCTGAAGGCTTTAATTTGCCTTTAGATTTCACTGAATTCTTTAGTTTTGCTGGTTTTCTTTGATTCCAGTGAATTTATTATATTGGAGGATAAACTGTGCTGTTGAACAAATTATGAACTATTTAACTAAATTTATTTCATTAACTATATAGTATGTACTTTGAGTCTAGTTATTTTGTGAAAATTTATCACAGTTATTTTTCTGGTCAAAGATATAAAAATGAACTAAAATGGAAAGCAAGAAATGGCTGATAGAATTCAATACTGTACTTGATATAGAAAACCTGGTCTCTACTTTGGACTTGAATGTTTTATGCCAAGATTAAATTATTTGGAGTGCTGAGCATGATATTGAGTCCAAAATACAGGTGGAATAGAATCAGCAACCTTTTATGCTAAAGTTGGATATCAAAAATATATTTAGTCATCATTTTAATAAGAGTGCCACATTACAGATTCAAATTTATTCTCAAAAGTGGAGGAAGCATAAAGTTGATCTTTATTTCACAGTGCTGCATATAAAACAACTGACTTCTTGTGAATTGGTTTTACTTTCTCTGGAGTCTATATAAGAGAGCTGAGATCAGCTTCTAAGATGTTTTCTTGCTTATTCTAGAATAGAAATTGGTAGTGACAGGATTAAGACTTTATTAATAGCTTATAAATTATTCTTTTACAGTAATGAGATTTAAGTAATTTGTAATTTAGGCTTTCCATTCAAAGTCCTACGAGGTAGAAAATGGTTGTAAATTGTAATATGTCAAGGTGTTGAATTTTAGATGTGCAAGGTTTTGACCATGTTCTAACTAAGATAAGGATGGGCAGGCATATTTCCCATCAATATCACAGCCAGAAGGAGTACCTCTGAAATTTCAAGATGCTAATGGAAAGGACTGGGTATTTCAGTTTCGATTTTGGCCCAATAATAATAGTCGAATGTATGTTTTAGAAGGAGTGACAACCTATATACAGTCCATGCAATTACAAGCTGGTGATACAGGTAGATAGAATTTATTTTTTGAATCAAAATCATTATGCCAGGACTTCCTTCTAGATTCCGCATTCAAAATTTGTTGTGCATGTTTACTTTCTTGACATGAATAAAGAAGCTTATTAGAACATTTTGTTTTTTTGAACATGTTACACGCGTTGCATTAAAAACATTAGATTTTAGCGACACAAGAAAGTTATGAAAATGAGTTTGGAGCTTATCTTAACCTTAGGCAGAGTTCCCATGTACTGTTTTTGTTTTAATTATGTTTGTCATTTGTCCTTTTAAAGAAGCAATATTTTTGCGATGAGTTGTTAATAGTTAGTAATCTGCCTTGTGCTAACTAGCATACACTTCTATTGCTTGTAAGTTTCTGCCCAACGTTGTTGCAATTTACTTTTCAGGTTATAAAATATTTTTATTTATATTGGAAAAATTGTATACAGGACAGCAAATGGATTTCTCTTCTTGCAGTTTGAGAATACTGGAAAAGTCAAAGTAACCAGATACTATTTAATTATAAGTTATCATGTAGTAATAGAAATAACCTTTTAGGTTTCATTGCTTGGTTGTCTGCATAAGTAAAGTGATCAAAATTTAAGTTGCTGCACACACATGCTTTTCTCAGTGCTATCATGCTAACCTAGCACAGTTCTAAAGAAAAGGAACTGGTTTTCCAAAACAGATTCTTGCAAGTTGAGTACAAATACCAAATATTGCCTTTTTGTTTTCTGCCCAGAGGCCCTACAGTTGCATATATGCAGGATAAGATAATAAGATACGATAAGTATATTAATGTCCAACAAATGACCACAAAAGTAGGTTAGCAGGACTAGAGGAACTAATATCTTGGTGGGAATTTCAGACACTTAAAGAAATAGATGCTTGCATTTTTTCATTTTTGGTGTGTATTTTCATTTCTGCGAGTTATAACATGGCGATTTACTAATTTTCTGTAATTAATATTTGCTTGGATATTGACGATCTTTCCTTGGATTTCTTATTTAGTGACCTTCAGTCGGCTTGATCCAGAAGGGCAGATAATTATGGGTTTCCGAAAGGCCTCAAATTCCACATCTAGACAGGTTTGAGTTCATGACATAATTAGATCTGAAGCTTAAATATAATTCAAAAATCCTTGACAAGTCAAATGACTGAAAATTGGAAATTTCTGATATGGTTTGAGTCAGTTATGTCTATATTAGTCTTTGGATAGATAATGTGTTTCTGAATCTTCTTTTTGGATGTCAAATTTCCTGCCATTTTTTTGGGGAGACATTTTCATACTCTACTGAGAAGTGCTTGTTCCTTTAATCTATTTGAGTTTTTGGAATGCTTGTCTTGCAGTAATCTCAGAATACTTGTTAGTTTCTGAGTCTGTCTTGAAATCTTTAGTTTGGTTTTGTTCTACTACTTGGAAAAATAATAGTAAAATTTCATAGGTGTCGGTCTCTGTTATGAAATCAAAATAATTTTTTAGGTGCATAGCGATTTGTGCCTTGGTGTTATTCTGGATCATGACAGGCCCTTCTCAGCTCGCAGTGAGAGCAGGATAGTATTTACAACAGGTTCCATCACGGATTCATTTATGATAGACTCCTGTTCTACATTGCATTCAACACAACCATGAAACATGCTTAATCTTCTGCATGCCACTGAATCTTCCTCTGAAGATATTCTATGTGGCATCTTGATATGAGCACAATACTGTAATATATATATATATATATATATATATATATATATATATATATATATATATAAAATATAAATGCTAAATAAATAATAACAATAGTTAATAGTTTATGAAGAGGCACCTTAAATGAAGAGACATGCCTCTTAGTGAAAGGGCACTGCTGCTTGGGTATATAGATGGCCCTCATTTGTTATCATCATCATACTATACTATCATATTCTCATACATTATTCAATATATATTATTTTTATCCTAAATGGATTTCTTTATATTCCAAATATTTTGGACATGCATGATCTTAACCGGGTTGGTTCGTCTCATTTGGTATCAGAGCAAGTCTGATCCTGGCCTTTGGCCATGCTCTTATCAGAGCCACTTTTATCCGGCTCTTGGCCATATAAGATAACAGAGTTTCTCTGATTACAGGTCTTTGATCCCGAACTGGTTTCTGGCGTGCATACATTTATGTTGAAGAAAATAATTTCTGCTGCTAATACTGAAGTGCAGAAATATCAAATTCATTGACCAGCACCCATTTAAAAAAAGAAAAAAGAAACTACACGTGAAGAAGTATCAAGTCAACCATATATATAAGTTGATAACGCAAAGGGAGGCTTTACAACAAATCAGGATCGTGAAAAATTGAATCTTTACGTGAGGAAATTTTTACAAGGAGGAATAAAAAAGGAAATACAACTATCTCTTTATGTGGGGGATAAGTTTTATCTTTTTATGTAGAAGAATTTTTGCAAGGTGAAAAAAAAGGAAAATACTATATCTCTTTATGTGGAGGATAAGTTTTATCTGTTTTACATGGAGGAATTTTTGCATGGAGTAAATGAAAATTGAAAAAGGTGAAAATATAGCTGGCCAAATTATTTATACGTGAAAAAAATCTCCACAATAGCCCAACCTTTGTGGAAGGATCGATAAGCATTGGCTGCCATCAAACGCCACCATTTTAAGAAGCATTGTGTCGATTGGAGGATAACCTAAGGGTTTAGAAAAAAGAAAAAACAAAGAAGCGATTATCTTGGGAAAGAATTCATAAAAGAGAATGTATTTCACTTTAACATAAGTGGTTATTTAAATAAAGTTTAAAGTAGGGAGTATTTAATAGAAGTATACAAAAAATAAATTAGGAAGTAATTTGATACGAAAAGTTTTATGAAGGATATAACTTGGTTAAGTTATATTGAGGAAATATAATAAAAGGAGGTTGGGCTATCGCACTATACCAACGTATAGAATCATTTCAGAATCTGAGAAGTGGAAAAAAAATAGATTTGTTTAAGCAAAGTATAAATGTATTTTTTAAGATATAAATCAAGAAAAAATGTTTGGCTAAGTGAAATATTAAAGCATATTAAGTAAAGTTAGAGATTTATTATTATAGAGAAGTTTCAATAAAGGTGGAAGAAGAACATTATAAAGAAGAATTAGAAGGAAATATATATATATATTATTGGAGAGATTAAAAGTCATTTAAGAGATAAAAAAAGTAATTTATTTGAAGACAAGTGGTATCAATAAACGAATATATTAATTGAAGTGAAGTATTAACCAAATTTTAAAAAGGCTCGTACACCATCATATCAAAAATACTTTTCTTTTGATTACAAAAAGGTACAAGGTGGAAATATATTGACCTTTTTATAAGTAAGGAAAAAGGAAAGTTCAATTTTCAAGGATGATTGAAGCTCCTATTATTGTTTAGTGGAATCAAAGAAGTCACTGAAGCACATTATTTTTCGTGGATCATTTGAGTTAATATACCAACTAATTATTTAATAAAAATAGTTAGAATTATGGATTCCACACAAAATTCTACCTTTTTAGCAAAATTGTTGAGAATGTAGCAAGGAAGGTCTTCCACACATTGCAACATCCTAGCATGGTGGGGGACAATGAAACATTAGTCAAGTTTATTAAATTAAACTTTTCTTTAAGTCTAACTTAGGAAAAGGACTGTTGATGTGTTATATTCTTCAATTGACTTTATTGAGCACCTTTTCTAAGGTTAAAGTGAAAAATAATTTAAGTGATGGATGTTTTAATCTTAGCCATCCATCTTGGAGAGTGAGAGAGAGTTAATCTCTGAAATATCCCTGATCCATCTGATCTGGATATCTATTGCTGAACTACGGTTTGGCTACTGAATCTGATACTCTGGGGGTTTCTGATTGCGTTTGAGTAACTATGTGAAGATGCTCAGTTGTTTTTGCATGTGTGTTCCAGTTTATTATGTGTTTAGCAGTATAAAACAATGCAAGCGAAATAAGGACAACACAACTCACTAATATATATATCTATCTATCTATATATATATATATATATAATGCTGGAAAAAGTAGGAAATACAATAAAGACTGGAAGCAGATATGATAATCGTCAGTTAGATTTCATGGATCGTCACTGGAATACAAAATAATAGATAAGAAATACCCGTGACCAAAAGAACATGTGCTGGTCTGCGCATGCACGGATAGATCGACAAAAAGCAGTCTGGCAGCTCGCGGTAACTGCTGTAGAATCTGAAAAACTTGCCTTGATGGCGATACCCGTCGGAATGAGCTGGAAACTGTCTCAAAAGATGCGCCCTGGCCTCTAGACTGATCCTAATGACTGTCGCACTGAAGATTCGACCTCTGAAGCTCTGGATGTCACCCCCTGGGGGTTTGCGCACCTCTTGGGCTCAATGAGTGCGCCCTAGAGATTCCATCGGTGGAATCTGACGATGTATAGCTCAAAATGATTGCCCTGGTCTCCTCTGTAATGGGCCGGAAGGGATTCCTCAGATTTGCCCCGGAATGACCCCTGGAACCCCAAATGTGATTCCTCGAGAGTTGTGCCCTAAATGACTGTTTTCCGCTTTCCGAAAGATTCCACTGTCGGAAACTAATGACAGGTGGCTCAATAAGTGCGCCCTCGGTAACTCTCTAATGGGTCGGAAGGAATCGGCTAGATCTGAAACTGTCTCAAGCGGCCGCACAAACCCTCTCTCAATCACTTGCGCCTTCACTGGCTGAGTTGCGCAATCACTGAACTAGACACTGTAATGCACGGTGAAATACCTGGATGGTATCTCCGATAGGCTAGGGTGTGTCTCTCAACAGTGAAACCGATCAAGGATGGTGGTATCCTCCAGAAATCCACAAAACAACAAGGGGGTCGATTTCCTCCTCCTCTGCAAATACCTCAACATCAAATCATAACATAGCATCCCAAATTAGGTTGATTTACCCTTCCTTTATAGCTTCTTGAAACCCTAATTCGTTGTTGACCTTTTCCCTCCAAGTGACTTTTACTTTATTTTATTATTCCTTGATTAAATCACTTAATTAATTAATTAATTAACCATTTTACATCTAAAAAGTGATTTATCCATCCTGATGGCTTCTCCGGCCACTGAAAGTCACTTCTCATCATCTTATCATGTAATTCTCTTCCTCCCGATTTCGATGAGCTATCATAGTAAGAGGTTTCTCCAAGTAATATGCCCATTATGACCTTCTTAGTGAATTTAATTAAGATATAACCCATAATAACTCAAAATTACGGAAATCGTCGGAATGCAACGGAACCAAAACCCAGCTGTGCGGAATGGATCCTGATGATGAACGATACAAGTCAGGCCCAAATAAGCCCCTCAATATCTCCCGAACTCTCTGTCACCCCTATCTGGCTACTCGGGTAGGCATAACACTCTGAAATGTTGTAATGTTATAATGTCCCAAAATAGGGACATTACAGTCCTCCCTGTCGGAATATTGCTTGTTCTCAAGCAATAACTGAATCCAACGACATATGATACCGAGGTCCCATATCCACCCGTGTGACACAAGGTAGACCCCCCTTAAGATGTGGTCTCTCCAAGTGCTCACCACGCATGACACTCACATGCCCCTGATGAGTAGAATGATCAATGGCCAAAGAATCTCAGTCAACTCCCCGAGCAATCACTCTACTCAAAACTCAACTCCATCAAACGTTGAACTACCAAGCACTCCAATCCCTGGGTCCCATATCAGAATGTGAACTGCAATGCCCTGTGGAGTATAGTTTTGTAACATATCAACACCATGAGTCTCCTACAAATAACACATGGCCTCAACCCGAAATGGGTCTATCCTATCAGACCATACCAAACTCAACACGCTCCCCACCGACTGAACATGCTGCTGCCATAGTGAGGTACTACAAGACCTCAACGAATCACTAGCCAGTGACATGCTCTCCCCAATACTGAAACTCAATGGGAAAGCAAAGTGACTTCCCCCTGCAAACGTCCGCTCGTCTCCATCAGTCAATGAAATGCCCAACCCCGTAATCCCAGGGTCCCATGCTAGTCTCTGATAGGGACCATCATGTTGATGCTGTTCTACTATGATCATGATTGTTTGCTCAGAGTATCCATACTGGACCCTCCACTCCTGGATCCTCATAAGATGAAACAAACTTTTGACCCAATGGACTCTCGTATCCCATGTCAAATTTGGAAGTTCATCACTTCCAATCCCCACTAATTGCTGATGTGCCCCACTGGTAACTGTTTAAAGCCCTCCACCCTCATCCTAATAAGAGTCTGAATATGTAGCAACCTCTGAGATATCCTCTGTCCCATGGCCTAGGATACTCTCCATCACGCCTAGGGCCTGCACTGTCTACCCTCGATGACCCACCCCTATCCTGCTGTATGCAATCAAGACACTCCTGTCAGGTGCTCTCAGCCTACCAACTCTCCATGTCCCCTGCCACTGTCTAGCTCCCCCTGCGCTGTTGTCAATGATAAAAGTATCGGGAAAGGCTACCATAAATATCTGCAACCAAATGTAGGACTGGAAAGTATCATATGCTTTGGTCAATC
>ML779400.1:452696-470349 GCA_009831015.1 Picea engelmannii
GGTACTCCTCATGCTCCTCCCTCAACTGGTGCTCCACTGCTAAACCACCAACATCCTCTCGCAATGTGGTTGAGGGATATATTTGACTCTCTGTTGAAATAGATGTAGTGGATCTCTGTCTAATTTCCTCAAGGAGCTCCTCTGATCTTGACTCTGATTCCTGAAGGGCTGTCTGTGTGCCTTCCAAGAATCTCCGTGTGCTCACCAACTCATGAGTGAGTTGGTCCACCTCAACCTCCTGCTCCCTCAGTGCCCTGTGATAGATCTCGCCAACCTTCAATAGGTAATCCCTATCCCTCAACAACTGCTGGTAGTCGACCCTCATCACAATCACTATCTCCCTGAGTGTATGGAAGTCATCAATGACAAGTCCCCCATCTGAACTATCCTGTGCCATCGAGGCCCTCCAACAATAATCTACCACCAATGCATGTGTATCATTAATGCATCTAGTGGCTGCCATGATCATGTCCTCACTGACTCTCAACTGTCCTGCCAAGTGTCGTGACTCCTGGTCACAATCCTGCTGAGGTGCTACGTCATGCCTCTCACTGTTAGTGTCAACAATGGAATCCCCAACAACACACTCCTCAAAATATAAGGCACTGAACTGCCCACTGTCCCCTGTGCTACTGAGTCCTCCTGTATGCCACTGCACGCCATCACCAACTGCGACCCCTATCTGAATCGCACCATATCCTGTATGGGCAACTGTATCCACCTGTGCACTCACCCTACTAATATCATCTGCGCCTGGATCCCATACAGATGTGTCCAGACACGTGCTATGGTCATCTCGACCAATAAGGAGTGCATCCTAATCACTGTAGATCGATCCTGGGAGTAAGTGTCCCAACAAGCTGTCGGTCTCCACAACCTAGTCCATCAATGGAATCTCCAAGAGTGGTGACTCACTCTCCTCATACTGATAGGTATGTGTAAGGTCAACTATCTCCAAGCCATACCTCTCCTCCCGGGTCTGTAGATCCATATGTCCCTTGTGTACAATCCCCACACAAGGCTCCTCTACCATATCAAGAATGCCACTGATATCCTCATGTGTTGTGGCTAGCATAGGTGACTGAGAAGATGAAAAATGTGGCTCACTCATCATAGGAAGCTCATCATCCTCCATACATGACTTCCTAGAAGCCATGTCAACACCCATAGGTAGGTCATCCAACCTCCTAATCTCATCATGTCTAAGTGCCAACACATATGAATCCTCACAAGTGTCACGACTATGTTGAAGTGTTGAATCCTCAACGTTGCCTAACGAGGAAGATGAAGGACATGCGCTATCATCTTGTCCATCCAACTGTCCCTCAAATGCGCAAGAGTCAGTAGCCTTCATCTTGGTCATTTGGTTGAGCTTGTAGTACATGTCCAACTTTTGTACTCTAGCTCTGACAGTGCATTTGGATGATTCGTCAAAAGATGGTATGGTGAGTTTACCAACTTTTCGGATGAAATCTATGTTATGCCCTTGTTGCTGCTGCTGTCCTCCTCTCTGAGGTTCTCTGGGATGGTCCATGCCCCTAAGTCCACAATACTCGACCAATGTCATGTCATGATGGAAGTCACGACCCAATGCTGCATACTTCGTCTTGTACTCTGCAATGTCTTCTGACTGAGTGGGCAACCTGTGTGCTAACGATTGTTGTGCTACTGGTGATGGTGCCCTTTGAAAACTAGGGAACCATGGTCTGGGAATCCTACTTGAAGATGTGTATGTGCGAGTAGGTGTCTGGGGTCTGTTGCCTTCCCCCGAGTTCCCCTATGCTGCATGTGGGGCTGGTGTACCCGGGGTGTCCACTATAGCTAATCTATCAGCCAACTGTGCCAAAGACTATGTCATGGTCTGCTGACTGACTACCAAATTGCTGAGTACCTGCATGAAGGCTGCCTCTGGGTCCATGGGTGCCTTACTAGTGCCCTCTGGCCTCTCATATCTATCTCCCCACATCCTCTCTGCCTTCTGGGTCACTCGCTGAACTCATCGACTTTAGTCACATGCTGGCAGGACTAAAGCTCTGATACCACTGAAATATCCTTGATCCAGCTGATCTGGATATCTACTGCTGACCTACGGTTTGGCTACTGAATCTGATACTTTGGCGGTTTCTAACTGCGTCTGAGTAATTGTGTGAAGATGCTCGGTTGTTTTTGCATGTGTGTTACAGTTTATTATGTGTTTAGCAGTATAAAACAATGCATGCGAAAAAAGGACAACACAACTCACTGATATATATATAATGCTGGAAAAAGCAGGAAATACAATAAAGATTGGAAGTAGATATGATAATCATCAGTCAGATTTCATGGATCGTCACTGGAATACAAAATAATAGATAAGAAATACCCGTGACCAGAAGAACAGGTGCTGGTCTGCGCATGCACGGATAGATCTACAAAAAGCAGTCTGGCAGCTCGCGGTAACTGCTGTAGAATCCAGAAAACTCGCCCTTATGGCGATACCCGTCGGAATGAGCTGGAAATTGTCTCAAAAGATGCGCCTTGGCCTCTAGACTGATCCTGATGACTGTCGGACTTAAGATTCGACCTTTGAAGCTCCGGATGTCACCCCCTGGGGGTTTGCGCACCTCCTGGGCTCAATGAATGCGCCCTAGAGATTTCACTGACGAAATCTGATGATGTATAGCTCAAAACGATTGCCTTGGTCTCCTCTCTAATGGGTCGGAAGGGATTTCTCAGATCTGCCCCGGAATGACCCCTGGAACTCCAAATGTGCTTTCTCGAGAGTTGTGCCCTAAATGACTGTTTTCCGCTTTTCGAAAGATTCCACCGTCGGAAACTGATGACAGGTGGCTCAATAGGTGCGCCCTGGCTAACTCTCTAATAGGTCGGAAGGAATCGACTAGATTTGAAACTGTCTCAAGCGGCCGCACAAACCCTCTCTCAATCACTTGCACCCTCACTGGATGAGTTGCGCAATTACTGAACTGGACACTGTAATGCACAGTGAAATACCTGGATGGTATCTTCGATAGGCTAGGGTGTGTCTCTCAACACCGAAACCGATCAAGGGTGGTGGTTTCCTCTAGAAATCCACAAAACA
This sequence comes from Picea engelmannii, assembly GCA_009831015.1. Classification (NCBI taxonomy): domain Eukaryota; kingdom Viridiplantae; phylum Streptophyta; class Pinopsida; order Pinales; family Pinaceae; genus Picea; species Picea engelmannii. The sequence continues at coordinate 455,776 of ML779400.1, forward strand.
ACAAGGGGGTCGATTTCCTCCTCCTCTGCAAATACCTCAACATCAAATCATAACATAACATCCTGAATTAGGTTGCTTTACCCTTCCTCTATAGCTTCCCGAAACTCTAATTCGTTGTTGACCTTTTCCCTACAAGTGACTTTTACTTTATTTTATTATTCCTTGATTAAATCACTTCTTAATTAATTAATTAATTAACCATTTTACCTCTAAAAAGTGATTTATCCATCCTGATGGCTTCTCCGGCCACTGAAAGTCACTTCTCATCATCTTATCATGTAATGCTCTTCCTCCCGATTCCGATGAGCTATCACACTAAGAGGTTTCTCCAAGTAATATGCCCATTATGACCTTGGTGAATTTAATTAAGATATAACCCATAATAACTCAAAATTACGGAAATTTTCGGAATGCAACGGAACGAAAGCCCAGCCGTGCGGAATAGATCCTGATGATGAACAATACAAGTCGGGCCCAAATAAACTCCTCAATATCTCCCAAACTCTCTGTCACCCCTATCTGGCTACTCAGGTAGGCATAACACTCTGAAATGTTGTAATGTTATAATGTCCCAAAATGGGGACATTACAATCTCAACCCTCCATCCTTATGAGATTAGGGTTTTCACTTGCTCAACTAAGTATAAGGAGAATCGACTTGGCTAAGGGGGGCACAATTAGGTCATTGAGAGATCTAGGATTTGTGAGAAGAGAGTTTTGCAGGGAGAAAGAGGAGGACTTCCAGGTGTAGATCGACTCACTTCCAGGGTCAAGCAGAGGCCGAATCCTTCAGCCAGGAGAGGAGCCGTCAATGGTGACGCAAGGCTCACGCAGGAGCCGTACAGTTTATGCGAAGGCACTTGTGCAGGATTTTGCTGTAGCACTGGGGTTTCTAGAGGTGGAAAGAGGGGCCGTACTTCATCCAGGAAGATTTACATTGAGGTTTTTCTTAGTATTTTATTGGGGCTGATTTACTGTAAGAAGAACTCTATATTTTCCTGTTGAATAATAAAAATCTCCAAATTTGCTGCACTGGTTTTGCCTCCGGGGTTTTTCCAAGGACTATTGTCCAAAATATTTGTGTAGATGTGATGTGATCGTTGTTTTCTTCTATTGTTATGTTCCTGGTTTAATTTTCTGTTGTGCATAATTATTTGTTGAGAAAATAACCTAGCGAAATCTATTATAAGTGAAATTTAACTGGTTATTGTGCTGGGTTTAAAGAAAATTCACATGGTATCAGAGCAGGACTGTTGATTTGCAGCAGAAAAATTCAGATCTGCAACAGAGAAGTGTAGATTTGCAAAGAAAAATTCAGATCTGCGATAGAGAAGTGTAGATCTGCAAAGAAAAATTCAGATCTGCAACGAAGTGTAGATCTGCAAAGAAGAATTCAGATTTGCAACAGAGAAGTGTAGATCTGCAAAGGAAAAGTCAGATCTGCAACAAAGGAGTTAAGATCTGCAAAATAGAATGGTATATTACAATACTATCATTTTCAGCTATGGCCATGAACTTAAGAATGGAAGATAGGCTTCAGGGTGCTCAAAACTTTTCCACCTGGAAGGAAAGGGTCACTATGATCTTGGATGTGAATGATGTCCTTGATCATGTTGATGATAAAATAGTAGCTCCCACGAATGCAATTGCATTGGTGACCTGGAAGAAGGGTGAGGTTAAAGCCAAGAGCATACTCCTTGATGGGGTAAAGGATCACATAGTCCCTCACCTCACAGGGAAAAAGTACGCTAAGGAGATGTGGGCTGCTTTGAATGACCTTTACCAAAGTAAAAATGAAAACAGGGTGATGGTGCTTCGAGAGAGATTCAGAAGTACCAAGATGGCTAAGGGGGAAGGTGTGGTTGACTACCTTACTCAGTTAAGACAGATTAGGGATGAGCTAGCAGTAGTAGGTGAGAAGATTGAAGACTCCAAGTTAGTGCGTGTGGCACTAAATTGCTTCTCTAAGTCATGGGGATGTGTTCGTGCGTTGAGTTGTAGCTCGGAAGAAACTCCCTGATTGGTAGCGGTTATGGGATGATTTTGTGCAGGAGGAGATCAAACTTGATCAGTCGGGATCTTCATCTTCAACACAAATTGTGGATGAAGAAGGGTTGGCTCTTGCGAGCAAAGGCAAGGGCAAGCAAAAGAAAAAGAAGGGTGGAAAGAAGAACATTGACTTCTCAAAAGTTAAATGTTTCCAGTGTCACAAGATGGGACACTTTGCCTCATATTGTCCAGAGAAGAAGAAGAACCAACCGCAGATGGCAGCTTTTGCAGTAGTGGATGAGTTTGCCAAAAGCTCCGAGGAGGATTTTTGCTTCATAGCTGTATGTCTAGCGCAATAGTCTCATACATGTGGTTTGTGGACAACGAAGCATCTTGTCATATGACAGGGCACAAGGAGTTTTTCACTAGGCTACACGAGGGAGGTTGAATCTTGTTATAAAGCTCGAAGATGACAAGCGCTACAAGGCACAAGGGGTTGGCACAATTTCGTTTTAGAGGGACTTGGGTAAACCACTCCGGTTCGCTGACGTACTTTATGTTCCAGGGTTGACAAAGAACCTCATCTTGGTCTCTACTCTAGAGGATAAAGGGTATGAGGTCACCTTCCGTAAGGGAAGGGTGTTCATCGGGCTAGCAGGGTCAAGCGAGAAGATGGACACGATGATTGGGGTTCGAGAAGAGAAGGTGTACAAGCTTCAATTTCAGCCAGGGAGAGCATTAGTTAGTACAACCATAGACATGGGAGAGTTGTGGCACAGGAGGATGGCACACATACACTTTGGTGCACTGGGGCACTTGAGACATGCAATCATAGGGTTGCCTAAGTTTACAGCATAGAGACACGACCCTTGCAAGGGTTGTGCAATGGGCAAGTATACCCGGAGACCATTTCCACCGAGCGAGCATAGATCCAAGGGAGTGTTGGATTTGATTCATTCAGACACATGTGGTCCGATGAGTGTGGAGGTGGCTTCAAATATTTTGTTTTGTTTATTGATGACTACTCCAGGAAAACCTGGATTTATTTCATGAAGGCCAAAGATGAGGTCTTCGACAGGTTCCAGGAGTTTAGGGCTCTACTAGAGAACCAGACTGGCAGGAAGATTCAGGTTTTGAGATCTGACAACGGGGGTGAGTACACCTCCAAGGAGTTTGTGGATTATTGTGCAGTAGCAAGGATCAAGAGGAACTCATAGTTTCTTACAATCCTCAGTAGAATGGAGTGGTCAAGAGGAAGAACATGACTATAGTCGGAGCAGCACGGGCAATGATACATGATCAGGGTTTGCCACGTTTTTTATGGGCAGAGGCTAGTCGGTATACATACAGAACAGGAGTCCCCACACAGTTCTGGGGAAGTTGACATCGAGGAGGTATTTACAGGTACCAATCTAGATGCGAGTCATCTTCGCATTTGGGGCAGCATATGTTACTGTCATGTCCCTTCGGAGAAGAGGACAAAGATGGAATCCACAACGGATAAGGGGTTACTTGTTGGATATAACGAGGCTTCCAAAGCCTACAGGATCTTTGTGCCAGTACACAGGAAGATCATAGTGTGTAGTGATGTACAGTTCGAGGAGGAGCGTGCATTGAGGAGGTCTAGAGACTTGTCAGCGAAGGACCAACAGGGACATGAATCAGGAGTCAAGATTGAGGAGGCACAGCGCCAGAGCACAGGATCACAGAGTCAGACACAATGTACTGGTACAAGTACATGTGTTGAGAGGGAGATTGTTGGACATGATCATCAGGAGCAAGATGATGATGAGGAGGAGCAACGTGATGCAATTCCATAGGAGTAGGATACTAGGCCACGACCTAAGTGGTATAAGTCCACAGTCAGTGATTTTAGACTAGCGGGGCTTCCAGAGAGAGACTTCAGACGAAGTAAACCACTAGAGAGACTTGGGTACATGGCATTGATGATACAACTTATTGATGCAGAGCCTTCCAGTTATGAGCAGGCTGCATAGCATGGAGTGTGGCAAGAGGCCATGATGGAGGAGTATGCATCCAGCATTAAAAATGATGTATGGGAGGTGGTGCCCAGGACAGAAAGGAAGAAGGTGGTTGGATCCCAGTGGATCTACAAGTTCAAGCATGCAGCAAACGGAAGCGTGGACAAGTACAAAGCGCGCTTCGTGGCCTAGGGGTTTTCACAGCGAGAGGGAGTCGACTATGAGGAGACTTTTGCCCCGTTGGTCAGATATACATCGATCAAGACTGTTATTTCTTTAGCAGCAGAGATGGGATGGCGTGTTCACCAGATGGACGTGAAGACTGCCTTCGTCATTGGAGTTGTTGAGGAGGAAGTATATGTTGAGCAACCATAGGGGTTTGAGGTTGGTGACAGAGAGACACATACTTGCAGATTGAGGCGAGCCTTATCTGGGCTCAAGCAGGCACCTCGGGCTTGGTACTTGAGGATTGACAACTACTTGAGAGAGATGGGTTTCTAGCGGAGCGAGGCAGACCCGAACTTGTATTTTCTTGCAGGGGAGGCACCTCTCATATTGGTGTTGTACGTAGATGACCTATTTCTGACAGGGGATGAGCAGCTGATAGCAGTCTGCAAAACAAATCTTGGAGTTGAGTTTGAGATGAAAGACCTTGGGTTAATGCATTAGTTCCTTGGTCTAGAGGTCTGGTAGCAAGATGGGCGCTTCTTCTTGGGACAGGGGAATTATATAGTGGAGATCTTGCATAGGTTCAGGATGACAGATTGTAGGCCCATGTCCACGCCTCTAGTCACGAACTGGAGGAAGATTGATGCATCAGATTCAAAGACAGTAGACCCCACTGTCTATCGTTAGTTGATTGGATCGCTCATTTATATGGTTAACTCTTGACCAGATATCAGCTTTGCAGTAAAATCTTTGAGTCAGTTCATGGTGGACCCTTGGAGAGTTCATTGCATTGCTGCGAAGCTTGTGCTTCGCTACCTTAGAGGTAAAGTGGAGTACGGGTTATTGTATGAGCACAGTGGTGGAGTGAAGTTAGTAGGCTTTACAGATGCTGATTGGGCAGGGTGTGCAAAGGACATGAAGAGTACTTCGGGATGTCGTTTCAACATTGGATCAGGCATCATTTCTTGGTTCTGCAAGAAGCAGAGATCAGTGGCATTAAGCTCTGCTGAGGCAGAGTACATGGCTGCTAGCTTGACAACATCTGAGGCACTGTGGCTGAGGAAGCTACTCTTGGGATTGTTCAGGCATGAGCTAGAAGCTACTGTGATTCATTGTGACAATCAGAGTTGCATGAAGCTCTTTGAGAATCCGGTGTTTCATGATCATAGTAAGCACATCGATATTAGGTATCACTTCATTCGGGATTGTGTACAAAGAGGAGTCGTTAGGCTTTGTTATCGCACAATTTGTACTTAATCCAAAGGGTAAGGTTTAGGAAAGGCAAATTGGCATAACATAGGATTTCCTATCACAGTCACCTCAATAGGATGCCTCTTTCTATTTAGGATTGATGGCCCAGGGGAGACGTCCTTGGTGACCTGGGGGTTTGAGAAGGCAAAGGTCAACATGTCTATGAAAATGTCTCACAAGTCACACTGATCAGAAAGTCCCGAGGTTTTAACCAATGAAGTAGTGAAGTATTTAAGATGCACCTGCCAAGAACAAAGTAACAAGAAAATATATCTTTTGCAAGTACAACTTGCCGTTAGTACTTCATAAAACCACAAACTTTATCAATAAAAGCAATGGCTGATATATGGTGAAGCAAACAGAAATTTGTAGCAACAATATTTATCAGACAATATCTTCACAATAAGTGCCTTAAAATGGCTTCAAAATGACCAAGAATAATTACTCATTAAGATCAAAATACTAGCATTTGTCAGAAGCAAGTAAGGCAATGTATTAATCAACTTTTTCAGTTGCTTTTAGATGCTTTTAGTGCTGCAATAAATGGATGTAGCTTATTTTTGTAACAACAACAACTAAGTTAGTAGATTAGACTATTCTAAGGTTAGGAGTATTTAGTAGAGAGCTTAAGGTATAGGTTTTGATAGTGGTTTTTGTCAATTACTCAATAGCAAGGCTTAGATTGGTGCCTTTAGGGCAAATGGATTCTTTTAGGCAGCAACAAATCTTGAAGGAACAAATGATAGCAAGAGAACTAAAGACAAGAGGGTTAACAATTGAAGTGTTGGTAGCCCAAGGCTTCAATTATCAAACCCTAGGGCGAAAATGGCTACTAGGAAGTAGGTAACCCTAGGCCCTAGTAGTTTTCCTCCTTTAGCTCAAAGATGAAAAGATGACAGCTTAGATGAAGCAAAATGTGCTAGGGTGTTGCAATGGCAAGGCCCTTAGCAAAGGCTTCAAGAAAATGGGCTTTCTAGCAAAATCTAGTAGGTGAAAGATATTAAGGCAAGGACAATAACATGTGCTTAGCCTTCTAGGGTTTTAAGCTAACAATTTCATAATCTTAGTATAAATGCAAGATAAACATAACTATAACCATTCAATGAAGAAGAATTGCAGAAATTTTACTTACATTCACCAAGAATCATCTAGCAAATACTCTAGTTGAACACTTCCACCAAGAAAATTGCCAAAATAGTCCAAAACAAGCCTCCTTCAAGAAGTGCACACTAAATTTCTGTCATGTAACCCCAAATAGGGTGCAAATTTCAGACCTCACACTTGTGTGAGTGAAAGATGATGAAAAAATACAAGGGAAAATCCCTTATTTATACAATTACAATGACCAAAATTAGGTAAAAAAGGTCGACATGGCCAGTTTACATGTAATATCTAGTTTTTACATTAAATGATAAATTAAAACCCTAAATCAAGCAGAAATTGTGACATCATGCCCTTTCAGGGTGACGTTAGGCATTTTTAGTGCAACGTTGACTTCCAGGAGCAAACCGTTAGGCCTCCTAAGGCCTCTGGATCAAACAACATGTGCCACTTGGCACACAACTACCTCCAACGTATCCAAAACCTTGGGTGACGTCAAGGGTCACAGAGGTGACGTCATGGGCCTTCCAAGGCCTACATCATAGTGAGAAGGGCAAGACCCTCCCAGGTCCAGGCCTACCGCGCTGTCTGTGGTGGAACATCCTCCTCTCTCTTTGGTGCAAACCTCTAATCTGTCTCTGCCCCCGACTGGGGTCTCAACATCCATTTGGTGGGCTTTTAGCCCTATGGAGGTCCAAACTAATCATCTCCCCATGTGTACCTGTTCGTCGGGTGTGGCCCTGCAACAACAACAAGTACACCCTCCATGGGCTCAGAAGTCACAGGGGATTATAGCAATGTCAATCACATCTAATAATCAAGTTATTTAAACATGTGCATAAAACCCCCTTTCCCCAGACAAGTGGTCAAAGACGTTATGCTATTCTACAATGCAATGTGCAACAATTGAATTATGACAAGCAAAGCCCTTTCCTAAGACAACTAAGACTAGTGCCTAAGATTGGGCAAGGGGTCAACTAAAGTTTGAGGGAGGTTGATTACAAAATGATTACAAAAGATTACAAGAGTACAACTATTCCACGACAATGTTAGATACAAATACTTACAACTAAAAAAATAAATGATAGATGTTACAACAATTATAAGCAAGAGATATACAACAAGATACACAATTACAACAAGAATATCTAAGAGTTACAAGATACAAAGATACAAAGAGATACAAGATGAGTAGATGATACAATAACTACAATAATGGATGTCCTAAAACTATCACAGATTATACAAATAATATAAAGAGATTAATTAACCATGTGCTTATATGTGCAGGAATTAAGGAGATTCAAAACATGAAGATTATCAACACATCAAGCCAAGCATGCCCCAATAACACTTACTCTATTGGATTGCTTATCAATACACTCAAGACCCAACAAGATAGTGCCTCCAAAGGGGATGCGCAACCTCTTGAGTGATCACACCACAAAGAACACTAATTAAAAAAAGAAATGCTTTTTAAAGAACAAGTGCTCCAAAACACATAATATAGCACTTAGATGATTTTAATCCACAAAGCAAAAGTTAGACTTGCATGTATGTGTAAAAATGACAGAGTGCTTGCAAGTATTACTTAGATGCCAACCCACAAGATATACCAATTAAGAAAATGTCCAAGTGTTTAGTGGATTAAAGAGTTGATTAAAGATTATTAAGTGTAGAGTTACTCCTAGCTAAGTGTCAACCCAAAATTCTCCTCCCCCAATTACCAAGTGGCTGCTGAATGCTTAAGAAGTGAGGCAACAAGGCCTACCCTAGCTTCACAGGTCAACCCTAAGATCCGAGTACTCTCGGAAAGGATGCTGCGCACCGTGAGACCGTCCCCAGCCTAGCACCTTTCGTTGCCTTCCTCAAACCCCGTTTTAAATGGTGAAGATGGTGAATTAAGGTGTCTTATTAAGTTTAGTAAGTTATTAGGCCTATGGACTAAGTGTTTTTAGGTGTTTGAGTGTGTTTAAGTGACTTTTACTTGCTTAAAAACAGTGAAATATTGCCAAAACCGAAACTTTTATCCAACTAGAAAGATGTTCTAAATCATGAGATTATAGCATGGAAACACATAAGGAACTTGAAAAAGACTTGCTGAAATAAAAGGTTACTTCTACACCATTTACATACCCACGTGTGTTTGCAAGTTTAGAAGAAAATTAATGCTTGAAAGACAAAAGCTTGCAAATGAAAAAAATATTCCTTAAACCATCACCATTTACCCATTTGTGTATTGCATTAAAATAAGTGCTAGGAAAAAGAAGCTTGCAAAATGAGTAACTTAAGGCATAAAAATAAATCTATGCCTCCATGGGCTTAAGCTAAAATTTAGTTGTGTGAGATCTACTTCTAGATGATTTTAAAACATGAGCATAAGCATATCAAAACACACAACTAAACTAGCCATACTATGTTGGGGGTTGGTTTTGCCAACTTCTCATCCAAGGTGTAGGCAAATAATGAAAACGAAACTTGAAAATAAAGTGCAAGAACTACAAACCACTCACAATGGCACAAGGTGGATGCAAGCCTTCCTATTTTGTGCCAAAGGGGGTTGGAAATTAAATATTTAAACTACCACTAAAACAATCCTAGCCACACAACCTTGCCCTAATGACAAGTGGGGCAAAAGAATGAAAGATTGCAGAAAATTTAAAGTACACCCTAGCCTCACGCTTTTGGGGGGTTGGCTTTGCCAATCTCTCACCCAAGGAGTAGGCACTAAAACTTTACAAAAAACATAAAACTTATTACAATAATGCAAGCGTCAAGGGAACTTCCTGGGGGCTTGCTACAATGCTAGAAAGAAAGAGGAAATGTTGGGTGTTTGTTACCCAATCAAAGGAGGAGCCTTTGGTGTGTCTTGTGATCGAAAATGGGCAGCATAACCCCTTGACCTGGTAAGAACCTGCAAAAACTAGCAAGCTATTGCTTGTTGGAAATGCTGCACAACACACAAAAAGTTAAGAAAAATTTCTGTTTTTAAGCAGGACTTTTCCTACATATAAATTTTTGAAAATAGTATTGAAATGATGTGACCTATCTAATATTGTTAGCAAAACCGAGTCTGAAATGAATGAACAGAAAATCAGATATGAAAAACAATGGAGTTTAGGTGGGCTTTGAGGGTAGACTCTTGCTTGAGGCTATCCCAACAAAACCCTAGAGGTAAACCTGCAATCTTTGAAACACAATGTGAGATAAAAGTGGAAGATGAGTTGCATAAGAAAACAACATAAACTAATTTACATCATTAGCTATCCAACACATCTAGGCCAACAACTACACTATTGTCTAATCTATCCAAGTAAACTAATTTACCCAAGAGATCTACTCAATATTCCACAAAATGCATAAAGAAATGATATCACCTCATGTATATGGAAGTAGCAAGACTAGTCTTTGTTACATCAAAATCCTCCAAAGCCTTTCTATTAATCCAAATGAGAGTCTTGCAGCAACAAGTTGCTCCAACACTCTCAAGAGCAAAGTGGAGTGGAAGCAAGATGAACAAGAGAGAGAGAGATGGGACGAAAATCCAGTAGCATAACAATAGCTCAAGATCTGGTGAAGAAATGAGTGAGGGAGGGGTTGTATTTATACCTCTAGAGGCAAAACGACCCCTCTTGGATCAATGCCAAGTGTTGCAACACAAGGCAAGGCGGGGATCTCAAGGAAAGGGGGCACACCACTTAGGGTTTAGACATGGATTGATGTGGAGGGTGTGGGACATGGTAAAGGGATGAGGTGGAAGGCTAGGAAGGGCGCACCTCTTGAGAGGGGTCCACAACTCATCAATTTACATTTTCAAAGGTTTCCACCAGAGGGGGGGTGCAAATCCCCCCTAGGGGGCGTGAGGGTATGAGTGAGTGAGTGGGTAAGGGGGTGTGAAAAGGTTGGGTAGAGGTTGGTTTAGGTTAAGAATCATCTCTCTCACCATTTTCGATCATTACTTTACCCCATTAGCTCATAAATTACAAAAATGACATTTTTCCTATGTCATGACTTAGCAATTAAAATTACTGTTTTGACTGACTGAGACTCCTGGTGGACAAACACCTAGCAAAAGTTGTTCGACTTAGCTGAAACTTGGTCCAAGGGTGTAGGGGGTCTCATTCCATTTCTTTTGAGCACAAATACCCCTAGCAAAAGCCCAAGGACCTGTTTTTACAATATTTTCTCAAAAATAATTAATTAAATTACCCAATTTTAGGCAATTTTAATTAATAAAAAAAACCTATCTAGACTCGACGGAATTCCGCGAAACTTTCTGAGATGTCATACATGGTCATTTATATCATTCCTAAACACTAGCTACCAGAGGATAACTCCATTAGAATGCCTTTCACCACTTTGGAGGAATTATAGCTGGTGGGAGGGAAAAACTCAAGGGAAATTAATAAAGCTGAAAAGCCAAATTAATAACCTGAGGATAAAAAACCCTCAGTGAAAGGAACTCTCCTAATGAAGAAATCTCAAGGTAACTGACCTAACTATGACCCATGCAGACCTATTACATTATTAACCCATGCAGGGGTGCGGAAATTCCGTTTACACAAAAGTGTGTTGGAGGCATAAATTGCCCAGTAGAACCAAATAGTCTTTGACATGTTTTCATCTGTTGATGCATATCTTCATGGTACATGGAGTTGACCCCCTAGTTGAATAGGCGGTCAACAGGTTCCAAGCTCAAGCTTACACTTTCTCTCTTTCAAAAAATCTCTATATTTCTTTGGTTTCCATCCCTTGCATGCATTAGTTAGATCTAGATTCAATTGAAAGGTTAGATTTAGTTTCTTTGCTTTTCCATGCATGCAAGTTAGATCTAGATTCAAGTTTAAATTTATCATCTAAAGCTAAATCTACAATAAGAATCAACTTTTTAGCAAGTAGTTTATATCTAGATTTTTAAAGGCTGAAAAGTAGTTTCTTTTGACGTTCTTTCATTTCAATATCTAGCAAGTTTAGTGCTTATTTGTTTGCTGTTCCGAACATCAAACAAAAGTCACTAAAAAGGTTCATCATTTGGCTTATTTTAGTGTTGTGATATATTAGTTTAACTTGTCTTTTACTTAGAATTTTTTATTGTAATTTTGGGCCTTCGTCTAACATTGTCCAAGAACACTTCTAAAGTGTTTTTGGGCATCTTTTATCTTTGTTTACTTGCTTTTTTGTGCAGGTTGGTGAACAGATAGGAGGACACTCTGTTCGATTTTGGTAGATTTGGACCATCCGGGTCCCCCGGGGGCACCCCATTCATCAACAAACTTATTGAAAAAACTTGTAAAGACTTGTGATCCCCCTAATGAATGATCACAAGTCATCCCAAAAAACATGATTGTAATTCCATCAATAAAATCAGTGGGATACATAGTACCCACTCTTCATTCCCCCTAGGGGGAACAATGTCCTTTGTGTGATTGACAAATTTTTGTATTTTGGCTTATGTTCACAATTTTCACTAACTTAAGAAGCTAAAATAAACCATAAAATTATTCACAAGCACCGCAAAACATTTAGAATAGATTTCATTTTTCTTAGATTAGCATAGTTAGATTTCATTTAGTTTCAATTTGTGCAATTTATTTTCAGTATTTCAAGTTGGAAAATAAACCATCCCCTCAGTATTGTTCTTGGCCCTTCCTCTTCAAGCTTAGTCTCGATCTCTGGAAGTAAGCTCATACAGAATGGGGGTTGGTCAGTGCGGAATAGTTTAGTAGGACAATCTTTTGGTTGCTATTGCTCAATTGGAAATGCAGAGAGATTGTGTGTGAAGTCAGACGGGCCCTCTCAAAACCTAGTTCTCCCTGTGTTGGACCTCCGACAGTCTCTTGAACTACTGTGTGAAGTCAGAGGGATATCCTTCCTGTTGGACATTCGCATAGTTCAACATCCAATATGAGGGATAGCCTCTAAGAGGCCAAATCTAGATTAGATTTATTTTTTGTCATCACTCTTGCACACATACCACATAGTGACTTACACTCACAACAACCACTCCACCTAACAAACTCATAATAAAATTTACAAGAGCACTTACATTACAATCTCCATTTCAACAACAATTTTATACATCTCTCAACTTTTACATTATTGGCACTGGTCTATATTTCAGTGTTTTTCTTATTATTTCCTTTGAAGCACTTGTATTTCTCTTTTAAGTTATATCACATACATGCAAGTATCTTGAATGTTTTACTTTCTAGCATAAGCAAATTTTTCTTTGATGTGTCATATATGCTTCTAGCCTAGAGTTATTTATATCTTGCTCTTGTTTGCAATAAACTCCTAGATTTCATTTCTTGTATTTATCTTAGTTCAAGCCGTAGATTATTTTATTAGGGACTACCCCTCTTGGCTTCTCTAGGAGTTGGCCTAGATAGAGGAGTTGAGGATCAAGTGACAACACCTTGACTCGAGACTTGCCCCCAAGGACACACCCAGTGGATTGAATATTTCTTCCATGTTACCCGAGGTGTGTATAAGGTGGCAACATGCGTTATCAGAAATATTCCTCAGGGCTCAAGATGGTTTGATTTTCTTGTATTTGAGTTTACTGTATGTACCTCTGGGGAATCTTTCTTTCCTCAAGTGTTCCATTACTTGTTCTCCTTCTTCAAAAATCTTTTGTCTTCTTCGTAGATCTGCCCCTTGCTTATATCTGGTATTGCTTTGTTGCAATTTCTGCTTGACCTGCTCATGCAATTCCTGTATCCCCTTTGCAAACTCACTTGCATCAACACTCCTTCTATCCTCTAGATTTGGTAACTTAACCAAATACACAACTCCCTTTCGTGACCTACCATAAACAATATGAAATGAAGTCTTTCCCTCAGACCTATTGATTGAATCGTTGAAAGCGAATTCAACTTGGGCCAAAACTAAATCCCATTGTCCTGGTTTTCCTTGACTCAAACTCCTCAACAAATTCCCAAGGCTTCGGTTGACCACCTAAGTCTGTCCGTCCGTTTTTGGATGATATGCAGAATTGTACAACAATTTGGAACCCATCTTCTTCCAAAGTATCCTCCAAAAATGTCCAAGGAACCTTGTGTCTATAATATCTATTGGAAGTGATACTCCTTGGTAGTCCATGTAACCTCACAATTTCTCGAAAAAACAAAACAACCACTTTAGTAGCATCATTGGTTTTGCTGCATAGTGTAAAATGTGCCATCTTCAAAAACCTGTCTACTACAACCATCACAAAATCATGACCCCTCTATGTTCTAGTTTGTCCCAAAATGAAATCCATACTTACATCTTCCCATGGCCTCTTAGGTATTGGCAGTGGTGTATATAACCTTGTGCTTTGACTCCTTCTTTTTTCTAACTGACAAACTCTACAACATTCAACAAAATTTCTAACATCTTTGTTGATGCTGGGCCAAAAGTATCTTTCCTTCACCAATGTTGTGGTCTTATCAACACCAAAATGTCCACCCAAACCTCCACTATGCAGCTCTCTAACAAGATTTAGCCGCAATGAGCTCCGTGGAATGCACAAATTTTGATTCTTAAACAAGAATCCTTCGTGGATGTGGAAATCCAAATAAGGTGTTCTATCAATACTCCAAGGTGCCTTGCATGCTTTCCAGCCCTCTGCAAAATCTGCGTCCTTTGCATACAACTCCTTCATACTTTCCAAGCTAACAACTTCAATTGACAAAGTATCCAACGACATTATCCTCCAACTTAACGCATCTGCAACCTTATTTGATTTTCCATACCTGTGCTTCAAAACAAATGAGTAACTTTGCAAAAATTCTACCCATTTGGAATGCTTTTGATTTAGCTTACCTTGACTGTTGATGTACTGCAGTGCCTTATGATCAGTAAATAAAACAAATTCCTTCGATAGCAAGTAATGTTGCCATTTCTTCAAGGGTTGTACAATTGCGTAAAACTCTTGATCATAAACATAGTACTTCTTAGCATTGTTAAATTTACATGCAGCAGCGAGAGCCATTCTCCTGAAGGATGGCTAAGACCCTAGACGAGATCTAGGGCACCCAGTGCACTCCTGGGATATGTGGTCTGGGACATATATTGATGAAGACCCTAGGTTAGTAACCAGG
>ML779400.1:471703-487771 GCA_009831015.1 Picea engelmannii
TGATCTAATCTTTGTTATTGCATTGAGCTTGAATTTATTGTTGGAGTATTTAGATAGATCTCTGCTGCCTAACTTAGATGACTGGAATATCTATGTTAGTTAGGGTTTTCCTCTTACTGTTTGAGATCTAGATTAATTGATTATATGACTGTACAAGCTTAAGATCAGAGTTCTGTTCTACTGTCATTGCCTATTGCTGTTCTGTACTTCAGATCTAAAGGAAGCTTTGTTCTAATTTTTTGAAAAGAGACTGTTGTATTGTTCTTACCCTAAAATTCTAACAAGCATTATTCAATTTCTCGCTAAAGAATGCGATCGGTCTTGCTTCTTGGCTCAAAACTGTTCGAATTGCTGAACTGCCTGCATCAGAGTCCACTTGAAACACCTTGTTAAAATCTGGCAGTGCCAAAACCGGTTGTTCAGTTACCTTCTTCTTCAAGTTTTCAAATGACTTCATGGCTGCTGCTGTCCACTGAAAAATCCCTTTCTTCATACATTCTGTAACTGGTGCACAAATCTCACTGGAATTTTAGATAAATTTCCTGTAGAAGCTCGCCAAACCATGGAAGTTTCTCACATCAAAGGTACACTTTGGTGTTGTCCAATCCAAAATGGCCTTTAACTTTTTGGGATCCATCCTCAAGCCTTCATTGGAAAACCACACAACCCAAATATACTAACTCCTTCAGAAATGTACACTTCTTCAAATTTATCAACAATTTCCCTTTCCTCAACCACTGCAACACCTTTCTCACATGCTCTAGGTGTTCTTCCATGGTTCTACTGAAGATCAAAATGTTATCCAGGTATACATCAACAAATTTTCCCAAAAATGGTTTCAAGACTTGATTCATATGTCTCATGAATGTGCTAGGGACGTTGGTTAACCCAAACACCGTGACTAGCCACTCAAATAGTCCATCTGTAATATATATATATATATATATATATATATATATTATAGAAATTTCACCTACAAACTAGTTTTACCCTTTGTAGGAATTTTGTCAAACACTTAGCCAAACTATGATTTCTGTCTTCAATAAAACTTCAACAGTAATGCATTTAAACCCAAAACATTCAACTGTATTTTATGAGAAGAAATACAAATGACTAAGAACTTTGCTGCGGAAATAAATGAACAATAGACAAATATCATTCACATTTGACACAAAGATATTCGGGCAATGCCCCTGGAAAAACTTCGAAGGGAAAACCATCCCAAGAGAGAGATTCTATTAATGAGCTCACATAAATTTTTGAGTTACAACAACAATCTTTTTCAGCAAGAAATACACAGTACTTATCTCGTAAACTGTGCCAACAATCCACTCCGAGAACTGTGTCAAAGACCTTCAAAAATTGAACATGATTTCTGCCTCAAAATCTGTGCCTATTTTTTCTCTGTATGATTGTCTTGTATGGTCTTTTCTGGCAGCAGTAACACCTTGATTTCTGTGCACAACTGCTGTGCTTTTCTGTATGGATTTCTGTAAGCTAGAAGCCTTGAAAATTGTGCCAAACTTCTGCTGTATGGATGCCTTGATTTCAGTGCATAAAACCAACTATATGGCCCAACAAATCTGTACTGTACTACCCAACTTTAATGCTGTATGGTACTGTATTAATGGTTGAACTTTTCTTGGGATGCGTGCCCCCTCTTCTCCTTGGGATTTGCGCCAATCCTTCTTTGCTGCTCCTCTCTTTCTTTCAGCTCTTCTCCCAACCTCTCTTGGAAAGCTATGTGCCTCTTTAGCTTTCCCTTTCTCCTTTTGTTCTCATTAATGAATAAAACCCATAACCCTAGATCCCAATGGCTAAGATTAAATCTTGCCATCTCAAGATCAACGGTTATGACTTAATTTCACATTGAGTTCACTTAAATCACTTAAGTGACCCAAATTTTATAAAGTCACTTTTAGTCATTAAATTAAAAAGTACACTTAACAACTTTATAAAATCACTTTATAAAGTAAACTGCCTGGAGAGCGAAATTTGCTCGGTCACTTCTGCATGCTAGGGACCGCCAATACAAAAGTACCTCTGAGCTACAAAAACTAACACTCCCTCTTGGCAAGGGAGGTACTTCTGGAACCTCCACCCGTATCTGTCTCCAACCCCATCATCCTATCTGCTGTTGGAGCTGCTCCCTTTGAACTGGAAGCCCCTGCTGCTACCTGCGCTGAACTCTGATCTGGAGACATGTCCATCCAAGACATGCTCCTAGGAGTCTCCTCACTCTCCTGAGCATCTAACTATGTCATCTCATACCAACTAAGTCTCCTGGCTTTACTGGAAGAAGCCTCACAACCACTAGTATTTGATATTGATACCGACTTTGAATCCAAGAATCCACAAGATCCAACCACAGGCTGTCCCAACAACCTGTATAACCTCTCATACTTGACACCAAGCACTACTGTTGTGTCCGAAGTAGCTCCCTCTGGATATAGGAACACCTGTCCACGAAAGAACACAACTCCACATCCCTCATCCTCCAAAGCTTTCACTGAGAGAAAATTTACTGGCAACTTTGGAACAAACAACACCTTGGTCACCTCCATAAATCCTCTTGACTCTAGTTGGAATCTCACACATCCAACCCCCTTCACTGCATGTCTGTGCTAGCCCCACAACCCACATAACAGTCTGAGTCTATCTCTGAAAAACTAAGGAACACTGACCTCATTCCCATCATATGCCGAGA
This sequence comes from Picea engelmannii, assembly GCA_009831015.1. Lineage (NCBI taxonomy): Eukaryota > Viridiplantae > Streptophyta > Pinopsida > Pinales > Pinaceae > Picea > Picea engelmannii. The sequence goes on from ML779400.1 coordinate 474,411, forward strand.
TGTTCCACTGTCCACAAACCAAGCTTCACTGTCCTCGCACACTAGACAACCACTGCCTGAAAGACAAGTCGTTAGAGAAAATTCCTTTTCGAACTTCTCAGCAAAATCATCAACCTCAGCTGATGTTGATACCTTTGCATACTTCTTTCCCTTCTTCTTGTTCGGACATTAACTAGCGTAGTGGCCAGTCTTATGACATGCAAAGCATTTCACTTTGCTCATGTCCTTCTTCTTGCCTTTTCTCTTTCCCACAAGAGAAACATTCTCCTCGTTTGCACCACCATTTGCCTTCTCTTGATCTCTATTCTGAGATCCCTCTCGAATCTCCTCTTAAGTAAAATCATCCCAAACCTCTCCCAAGTGGGAAAGTTCTCTCTGCTCACCATGCACATCACGAACATGTCCCACTCTTTGTGAAGCCCTTCAGGGCTATGCACACCAACTTTGAGTCTGGAACAATCTCACCAACAGTGCCCAAGTCATCCTTCACCTACCTGATCCGGGTGAGATAGGAGGCCACACTCTCTCCCTTGGCCATCCTAGTGCTGTGGAGCTTGTCCCTTAGGGCCATCTTCCTGTTCTAGTTCTTGTTCTCGTACAAGTTTGTCAGTGCATCCGACATCTCCTTGGCTGTCTTCTTCTTAGCCAAATGTGGAATTAGGTGGTCTTTTACCCCATCTAAGAGTATCCTCTGTGTCCTTGCTTTCTTCACCTCATGGAGGTCTAGGGAAATGGGATCTGACGAAGGCATTGTCACTGTGGTACTCACAAAATTCCACAGCTTGTTCTCCCTGAGAACAACTGCAATCGTCACCTTCCATTGTAGGTAGTTGGAGATCTCCTCCAACCTATCCTCATACTTGATACTGGAAGCCATCCTTGTCCAACTGACCAAGAATCTTTTTCCCTTCTTTCTTCCTAGCAAGAACCCATGCAAGTCACTGCAATCCAAGTGCCAAAATCTTTTCCACTGAACCTCAAATCCCAAGATTTGATACCATGCAGAAATTTCACCTACAAACTAGTTTCACCATTTGTAGGAATTTCATCAAACACTTAGCCAAACTCTGATTTTTGTCTTCAATAAAACTTCAACAATAATGCATTTAAACCGAAAACATTCATCTGTATTTTATAAGCAGAAATACAAATGACTAAGAACTTTGTAGAGGAAATAAATGAACAAAAGACAAATATCATTCACATTTGACACAGATATTCGGGCAATGCCCTTGGAAAAACCCCGAAGGGAAAACCAACCCAAGAGAGAGATTCTATCAATGAGCTCATGGAAATTTCTGAGTTATAGCAACAATCTTTTTCAGTAAGAAATACACAGTACTTATCTCGTAAATTGTGCCTATCTTGTAAATTGTGCCTATCTTGTAAATTGTGCCAACAATCCACCTCGAGAACTGTGTCAAAGACCTTTAAAAACTGAACATGATTTCTGCCTCGAAATCTGTGCCCATATTTATGTTGTACGACTATCCTGTACAGTCTTTTCTGGCAGCAGTAACACCTCGATTTTTGTGCACAACTGTTGTACTTTTCTGTACATATTTCTGTCAGCTAGAAGCCCTGAAAATCGTGCCAAACTTCTACTATATGGCTTCCTCAATTTCAGTGCATAAAACTAGCTGTACGGCCCAACAAATCCGTACTGTATGACCCTCCTTTAATGCTGTACAATATTGTATTAATGGCTGAAATTTTCTTGGGATGCATGCCCCCTCTTCTCCTTGGGATTTGTGCCAATCCTTCTTTGCTGTTCCTCCTCTCTTTCTTTCAGCTCTTCTCTCAATCTCTCTTGGAAAGTTATGTGCCTCTTCAGCTCTCCATTTCACCTTTTATTCTCATTAATGATTAAAACCCCTAACCCTAGATCTCAATGGCCAAGATTAAATCTTGCCATCTCAAGATCAACGGTCTTGACTTAATTTCACATTGAGTTCATTTAAATCACTTAAGTGACCCAAATTTTATAAAGTCACTTTTAGTCATTAAATTAAAAAGTAAACTTACCAACTTTATAAAATGATTTTATAAAGTAAAGTGCCTAGAGAGTGAAATATGCTCAATCACTTCCGCATTCTAGGTCTTTCCGCCTTATACACACCTTGGGTAACGTAGAAGAAATCTTCAATCCACTGGGTGTGTTCTTGGGGGCAAGTCTCGAGTTGAGATACCATCACTCAACACCCAACTCTTTTGTCTAGGCCAACTCCCAGCGAAGCCAAGGGGGGTGGTCGCTAAGAAAATAACTAAGGCTAAGTAAGCTAAGTACAAAGAAAAATCTAGGAGTTTATTTTGAGACAAAAGCAAAAACAACTATTCTAGTAGCATATATGACACAAAATAGAATTTGCTTATGATAAAGATATAAAGCATGTAAAGTGACTTGCATTTAAAAGTTACAATATTGAAAATAGATACAAGTGTTTGAAAGGTAAATGATAAGCAATATAAAGACCAGTGCCAATAACGTAAAGGTTGCTGCGAGATGTGAAATGTTGCTTAAATGAAGATATGTTGTGTATGCTCTTGACAAATTTTATTATTAAAGATGAGTTGCTTAAGTTAGAGGTTTTGGTTCGTGAAGTGTCTTGATGAGTTGCAAGCCACTTTGTGATTGTTAGTAAGAAGTGTGAAACATAAATAAATCTAAGCTAATGTTTGGCCCTTTAGAGGTTATCCCTCATGTGGGTACAAAGAACAATGCCGAAGGTCCAACGAGAAGAGAACTGATCTCATTAGAGAGTATCCCCCCGACTTCACATGCAAGTTTGATGTATTGTCCCAAGTGAACAATAACAACTATTGTATTGTCCTATTAAACTAAATCCACACTGGCCAGTCCCCGTTCTGATGGACTCCACACCTTAGATCAAGCAAAAGCTCGCAAAGGAGGGGCCAGAGCAAAGCTGTGAGGATGGTTTATTTGCCAACTTGAAAATTGCAGAAATGCAATAACTGAAAGGAAATCTAAACTAAACTAATCTAGAAAATGAAATCTAATTACTGTTTTGCGGTGCAATTTTCGTTTTAATCCTTATGTTAGTAAAGAAAAAGCAAAGAAAGACAAAATTGAAACAATCACACAAAGATACTGATCCCCCCCGGGGGGATTGCATACTGGGCGCTGGGTAGCCCACTTATTTTATTGATGTTACAATGATCTCTTTTGGGAATGTTTGTGTTCCTTTTATTAATGGGGGACCATCAAACTTACAAGGTTTTTCAGAAAATGTTATCAAAGGAAGAAAATGATTTTTGGGGTCCTGGATGGTCCGAATCTGCCAAAATTTGGCAGCACTTTCTCTTGGCTGTACGCAAATCTTCAAAAATCAGCAAGCTAAATGTGCTAAAAGATGCTGAAAAGGCCTTTGAAAGTGCTTGCAAAAGGTGTTAAGGATTATACGAGAAAATACTAAGTAAATTAATTATAAACTAAGCTAAAAAAGGCTAAGAAAGGAAGCAAAATGCAAGCTTTCTTAGTGACTTTTGTTTTCTGTTCGGAACAGCAAACAAATGGCATTAAGATATGTCTGATATGAAGATGACAGCTCTTGAAATTAAACTACCTTTTAGCCTTGAAAGATTTAAAATAAAGCTTGCTGAAAGATGACTTTTATGATGGATCTAGCTCTTTTAAGATAGTGAAATTAACATGAAGTCTAGATCTATAATTCAAGCATGCATAAGTAAAGATCTATATATAATTTTTAATTGGAAACTAGATCTACTTGCATGCAAGACAATGTAACCAAGAGAAATTTAACTTTATGAGAGAGAGAGATAGAAAGAAAGAGCTTGTGGATTTCCTTTGGGCTATGGGGTCTTTCGGTGAATAGTAGAGGGACTCTGTTCATCAATATCTTGGAATAAGGGAGGGATTGAACTCCAATCGATCACCTCTCCAAGTTTAGGAACCTGTAAACTTGATCAACCTTGCCAAAGAAGTTCATTAGAGGAGTTGGTTCCTACACAAAAGACTTAGAAAGCATGTTAGTCCATCCAGAAAGGCATGCAATTTGAAATCTTTAAATGTAGAGATTTCAGTAAAATCTCGAAGCAAACTAGCTAAGTAGATCTTACCCTATAGTGATAGCACACCTTTAAGGCCTCTTCTAAAGAAAGCACATGCAAAATTGAACTAAACCAAGATTAACTCAAATCAAAGCACAACATCAAGCATCCACATCATTGACACCATTCACCATATGACATCAATAGTCTTGTATTATTCCAGTAACAAAATAATTAAAACAAAAGCTTACAAGCTTCTCTCCAACATCCAAAATCCAACTTTACAAAGGGAGCAAAGGCCTCATTTTATAGCTCAATGTGTGAAGATCCCAAAGAGGGGGGCGCACCACTTGGAGAGGGAGGGCGCACCACTTGATGAGGAGATGTGTGACAAGTGTGAGAGATGTGGCTGCCACATCTATGTTGTTGGGAAAAACACCCTACGGACTAGCAATATAGAGTTCAGACTTTGCATGCAGATTTGACCGAATAGAGACTACCTTATACCTACATCCCTAGATTTAAATTCCTTTTTCTCAGTAAATGCATGGAAAGGATCACCTACCTTATTACCAACGTTCGATGTCGATCCTCCGTTGTGCTTGATTACTTGTTAGCACTGCTCCTTCCAAAGATGACCTGCACTCAAGACAAACAACAACTATGCATGCATGCTACTTCTATACTCAAGGGTTAGAAATCAAACATAAACTAATCAAATCATAGACAACTCATGAATTGGGACGGGAAAAGCATTCTTTTTATTACGTAAAGTGAATCAACTTACAAAAGCTGATACCGGCCACCGCTCCTTGAACTTGATCCTGGGCTCCTCTTCTTCTGTCCTTCAACTGCTTTGCGTTAAATCTCCTTTGGCATGAGGAAAGGCTAAAGGGTTGGGACAATGGAATATGTAAATGGGCAGAGTTTCTTCGCTATATTTTTTCCTCCTCCAAATGGTACCCCTACCCCTTCCTTATAGGCTAGAAGGAGCTAGGGTTTTGGACGAACCCTCGGCAATGCATGGCCTGGGAGTTTCAGTTAACTCACCCATAGCTTTTTGTTCCGTCGACAACTTTCCTTTTTTCATGCTTTTGTAGGTACATGCGGGCTGTTGTGAGCCAGCCAGTGTGTACACGCGTGCAGTAATGGGTTAGGACGCGTGGGCCTTTACACAAGAGGATTTTCAAAGAGTTGTTCAGCAAAGTTTTGGCAAAGAAGGGAAATGAGTTGGCCTGATGCCAGGTAAGCATATGTGGTGCAATTTAGGGTTATAACAATCTACGAAAGCTCCAATAACTTGTCACATGTGGGAGACTAAGGGAGAGGGAGGTCGCCACCTCTCAAGAGGTAGGCCCCTCACCTCAAGTATGCACCACCTCTTGAGAGGGGGCACATCTTCTCTTGGAGATCTCCACTAACTTGGGACAAGACTCAAGTGACTCATCCCCTGACTCTTCCTTAAGTGCCAACAAGGCTCAGTGAACTCAAGAGAGGGTGAGTTAACTTAAAACATGTCTCCGACATGTTTCCCAAAAGATAGCTTTTGCTGATTTTTTGTCCTTCATGTCTTTTATTCACCTTTTGTGAGAGAAATTGACTTTTAGTGATTAAAAATCACTATTTTCACTCACAAAAGGGGTACATAGGTAAAGTGGGTACTCCGAGCAAGAAAATGAGTACCCCCAAGGCATATGATGCCGCCTAGTACCACGTATTTCACTTATACATGAATTACAATTAAAATATCCCGTTTTTGTGGGAAATTGTTTATTCGTTGAAAACATTAAAAATCCTAAAGGGGACTTAGCGCATTTCCATAACACTCAAATGTGATGACTAGCATGATAATATACATTAGACACTAGACCAATGTTGCATGAAGCGACAGCGTGGGAAGCGTCATTTTCCAAAAATCCTCGGAAGCGAAGCGTCCTGAAAGCGTTTGTTATATATATATATATAATTTTTTTTAATATATATTGCGTTTATATTAAAAAAACATGCATAAAGACAAATTAGCTGCAGAATGTATGAAACCATGCATATTTGTACATTGTAACATTAATATGGAATCCATAGTAGTAAGTAGTAGTACATCATTGATTAATCATTCGAGCATCAACCATCTAGAATCTAGCAATTACAAACTTACAAACCAACATACAAATTTTTAAGCCATATAATAGAAAGTAGACCACTAAGTTATGGAATGAAATCAATCATCTAGCAACTGTCAACAATAACACGAGTCATGACTCATGACCAAATAGTTATGATTACAAAATAGGCCATCTGCGCTGAATTATGAAGATCGAAAGGTCCAAAACAATAGAGTTTAAACTGTGCTAGACTCTAGAGTCTAGTTGCTAAATGCTATGAATCTATCATTTATGGATTGACATGTAAAGTAATGAAGCGCCCCATGGAGCTTCCTGTCACTAAACCATTTTGTAACTCTACAAGTCACATTTTTTTGCAACATGTTTGAAGTACATGATTGGTTTCTTTGGTTAATTGTGCTAATCAATTTAAGGTAATTCACGCTTCCACTCTAATATATAATGACTTAGCTTAATTGACTTTAGGGTTTCCCCCTAGGCTAGGGTAGTTTCCTAAGTCCTTAGTCTGAAGTCATAGAAACAGAGCCAGTCTAAGATCCATAGATGCTAGTCAAAATAGAGGAATGAACTGTATAAACAGTGTGTTATCCCTAACCTAGGGATAACTAAGGAGATTATGTCTCGAGGCCCACAGGTCCTAGACATAGAGTACCAAGAGCCAGATCGGCTTGAGCATGGCCTTGGAGGGCCCATCCTTTCATTCTTCAATGCCTCCACTTTGTCAGCAGCAACAACATCCATCACATCGCCCTGGTCTTGCAACACAAATGGGTCTTGCTCCATGAGGTAATGAGTCCGGGTATCATGGTATGTGTCACTCTGATCCTCAAAACCTTTGAATATGTGCATTTAATTCTTTTGTCTTATAACGTGTGCTTGGACCTTATGCTTGTCCACTTGACGACACCTGGGGGGAATGACAGGATGCCCTAGTAAGCTGGTCCCCATAGGGTTTGTGTTTCCACTGGGGGGATTCATGAAAGGCCATCGTCTGCTCCCACCATACGTACCACTTTTCATCTTTTACTCGCTCATCCATCCCATTACACTGGTCTGGGCATTGGGTTGGCCAAATATCTAAGGGTTGTACCTTACCTTGTGGGAAGAAGGGGCTAAAGGCCCAGAGGGTTAAAGTAGCTGGCAAAAGATAAAAGCCAAAAGAATAAAACCTTGAGATGCTTCGCCCAGGGATCCCTGAGAAAGCAATAAAAAGATTCTCAGCAAGAAACTGAGGGACCCATAAAAAATAAATAAAACAAGACCTAGTTAGAGGATAGGGGGTCTCATCACGAGCCAACCTATTAGGTCCATGGGCATGTAGCGGTATGACACTACCAATAGTTGGTCACCACGCCAGGGTAGTGGCTCTTGGTGGCATAGCAAAGAAAAAGGGGGTCTCATCACGAGCCAACCTTCTCATTTCCGTGAAATGCTTGTGGGTAACATTGCCACCACTGGTCACCACGCCAGGCCAGTGTCCCCTAACTAGTCTCTTGAAAGAAAAAGCAATAAGAATAAAAGATAAAAGACATGAATGGGCTTGGAAACATTTGCATCCATGACAGGTGCAACTCACCCTCTTCAGAGGCACCCACAGGTAAGCCATACATTTCCCTGCTATCACTGCACCCATTGCCCAAACATCCCTTGCCACCTCATCCACTCACATGGCCTTGATTTGACTTCTCCCGGGAACATCACACATCCAATGAGCATTAGCCCAATAGGACGTCCTAGCGTCCCCTCCAAACTTGGCTTGGAGATTAGCATAATGTCTTTGAGCACTTGTCTGGGTAAAGGGGGTTTTATGCACATGTTTAATAACTTGATGATTAGATGTGATTGAGATTGCTATGATCCCTTTGACTTATGAGCCCATGGAGGGTGTATTTGTTAATGTTTCAGGGCTACACCCAATGGACAGGTACTCGATGGATAGGTACACATGGGGAGATGATTAGTTCGGACCTCCATGGGGCTAAAATCCCACCAGATGGATGCTGAGACCCCAGCAGGGGGCAAAGACAGATCAGAGGATTACACCAGAGAGAGAGGAGGACGTTTCACTAGGGGCAGTCTGGCAGGCCTTGACCTAGGGGGGTTGTGCCCTTTTCACCATGATGTAGGCCTTGGAAGGCCCATGACGTCACCCAGGTCACCCATGACGTCATCCAGCGTTTTGGGATGTTTTGGAGGTAGTTGTGTGCCAAGTGGCACGTGTGGCAGGTTCTTGAGGCCCAAGAAGGCCCAACATTTTGTTCCAGGAGGCCAGCGTTGCCCAAAAAGGGCCTAACGTCACCCTAAAAGCGCATGACGTCACCTTAGAAGCTTGTTTTAGGGTTTTAATTATGACATTTAATGTAAAAACTGGATATTATTTGTAACTGGCCATGTCGGCCTTTTTGACCTAATTCTGGTCATTATTATTGTATATATTAGGGGAAATTACCTCTTATTCATCATCTTTTACTCACACTTGTGAGGTGTGAAATTTGTGCCCTACTTAGGGTTTTGTGACTGAAATTTAGTGCGCGCTTGTTGGAGGAAGACTAATCTTGGTGTTTTTGGTCATTTTCTTGGTGGAAAGTCTTCAACTAGGGCATGCGCTAGATATTCTTGGTGAATGTAAGTAAAATTCTGCAATTCTTCTTTCCTTTTAATGGTTATAGTATCTTTAATTTGCATTTTACTAACATCATGAAATTGCTAGCTTAAAACCCTAGGAGATTAAGCAGATGTTATTGTCCTTATCTCAATAACTATTCACCTACTAGATTTTGCCAAGAAGCAGTTTTTATTGAAGCCATTGCTAAGGGCCTTGCCATTGCAACACCCTAGTACTTATTGCTTCATCTTAGCCATCATTTACTTCATCTTTGAGTTAAAGAGGGAGAAAAATCTACTAAGGCCTAGGGTTACCTACACCTTAGTGGTCATTTTCCCCTAGGGTTTGGTGGTTGAAGCCTTGGCTTACCAACACTTCAATTATCAACTCCTCTTGTCTTTGGCTTTCCTATTATCATTCTTGGCCTTCAACATTTGCTGCCACTTTATTGACTCCATTTTCCCTAAGAAAGCACTAGTCTAATTCCTCCCTTGAGTAATTGATCAACACGACCTTCAAAACCTACTCTTTGAACAACCTACTAACACTTTCTAACCCTAGAATAGCTTGACCTACTAAAAACATTGCTGCTGTTACTAAATTAAGCTACAACCATTAGATGCAGCCTTAAAATCTCATAAAAGCAATTATAAAGGCTGAATTATACTTTGTCTTATATGCTTATGTCAAATGCTAATGTTATGACTTCAATGGTTAATGGTTTTTAGTCATTTTGAAGCTAGTTTCAAGACATTTTATGTGAAGTATTCTCTATAAATATTGTTGTTATAAGATTTCTGTTTACTTCACCATATTCGATAGATTGCTTTATTTGAGAAAGTCAATGGTTTTATGAAGTGCTAACCAACAAGTGCTCTTGTAAATATATAGTTTTCCTGTTGCTTTGTTTCGGGAAGGTACACTTCTGGCATATTATTTCTTCATTGGTTATTTAAACCGGACTTTCTAATCGGTGGTGACTTGTGAGAGGGGACCCTTACCTAGCTACTTTCACTTTGCCTTCTCAAAACCCCAGGTCACCGGGGATGTCTCCCCTGGGCCTTCCACCCTAATAGAAAGAGATATCCTATTGAGGTGACAGTGATAGGATAGTCTCCTGTTACCCCAATTTGATTTCCTTTTACCTTCTCTTCTATCAAAGTACAAATTGTGCGATAACATTTTGGCGCCGTTGTTGGGGAACACTGAGTCAATCTTCCTCAAAGGACACTTTTTCGGTAAGCCTTTCTTCAAGAATCTTTATCTTACAAGCTTGCGTGGTGACTCCACTAAGGGTGATTCCCTTGTCTCTTTGATAATTTCAAGAAAATTATCTGGTGACTCCACAATCCACAAGGAGGTGCAACAACCCTCCCCTATCCTTTAGAAGAAAGCCTCCTTGAAACTCTCCTATAGTAAAATCACTCTTCGGAGGCAGTCTTCCTTTGAACACAATATCTAGCACAGGAACTCAGACCACCATTCCAACCCAATCCAATAACCAAAGACAATGGTCATCCAATATTTTCAAACCGCTAGACATGACAACTATACCAGGCTACCCTAGGCAAATGCTCCCCAAGTATGAGAAATGACTGCCTAAATTCACCGGTAATGATGCAATCAGTGCCGAGGATCATATGAGCAAATTTTGGGCATTTTTCCAGCTTCATCCCATTAGTGTTGATGCTGAAGACTTGGCTATGAAACTGTTCTCTGCTACCCTCCTTGACGGCTTAAGGCGTTGGTACAATAGTCTTCCTGATGGCAGTATTAAACCATGGATAAGTTAGAAGAAGTTTTTCTTAAACGATGGAGTATTAAGGAAGACGCCAACATGCTATTGACAAGGCTGAATAACCTCGTGAAACAAGAGAATGAGACTATTAGAGAATTCCACAGTAGGTTTGAAACCCTGTTGCAAAAAATCCCTGTGAGTCATCATCCAGCTCATAGTTTCCTTCTTTTCATCTATACCAAAGCCTTTACTGGTCAACTAGGGTATCTCCTCAGAGATAAGAACCCCCAAATGATCCAAGAAGCTCAAGAAATAGCCACAAGGATCGAAGACAACCTTCTATCATCCAAAGTTGAACCTTTCTCAGCCCCAAGAGTCAGAATATACACTAAACCCAAGATAGTCCACAATGCTGAGCCTACCTCAGATATTAGTGTTAGCTTGGCTAAATTGCAGATGACTATTGATGGCATGTTAAAAACCCAAGAATTGATGATGAATAATATTGTCAACCTAGAAAGGGCTCAACATCAAGCCGCTATGGTTCCATACAAGGATCAATTCTAGAAAGGGAACCAAGTTTTCAAACCAAAGAATGATCAAGAGGTCCCAAATACTTTAGCTCTTGCAAATATGGTGGATGAAAACCTATGGTGTTTGCAATGTAGTGAGGCACACTGGAAGCATGAATGTCCTTACAACAATGGAGGCCATGACCAAGTAAACATAATGAACCATACCATAGAGGGTCCCTAGATCTGCCTTAATATTTCCCCTGAGAAACATCAAGAGGGCATAAAGGAAGCATCCATGAAGGTTAGGATGGAGGTGATAAATAACTTGGATCAAGAATCAAGAGAGAAATTGAAGAAACAAGAATTCCAGGTGTATACTAGACAAAAGAAACTAAACCAACCTCTCTCTACCAACCCTGCAGTAGCCCAAACCAGGCCTCCACCGATGAACATTCTCCTTCCTAAGAACCTTCCCAAGACTGAAAGAGTGGACTTAAACTTTGACTTTGAAGGGGCATTATCCAAGATGCATGTGACCAGCCCCTTAAGAGAAGTCATCAAGGTACCATCCGTCAAGGAAAGATTTGATAATTTCTTCAAAGGATCAGATGGACCAATGGACCCTCCTATTATGTTACAAGCTGATCACTTTAGGGTCCAGTATGATGGACACCCACCTTTCTTTATGACCTTGCTGACAAATAACAAGTGCCTCAACAACTGTATGCTGGATTCAGGGGCAGGTGCCAACATGATGTCCCTCAAGGTCATGCAATAATTGGGCCTAAAGGTCACACGACCTTATAGGAATGTGTGTGGCTTTGAGTCTAGAGCCATACCCACACATGGGGTAGTTGAAAACGTGGAGGTATGCCTTGAAAGATACCCCGAGAGAATGATACATATTGACATTGTGGTAGTAGATGTCCCAGATGTGTGGGGGATGTTATTGTCTAGGAAATTTTCTTCAATGCTGGGAGGCACTCTTGAGATGGACCTCACCTATATCATTGTACCTATGAATGATGGAACAATAAGCCATCTCCCGAATGTGCCGATGACCAGAATCCATGTGCAAGAAATTAGTGACTTCGTCAAAACTGACAAAGCACATGAGCCAATCATGGAGAGTCTTCCTGAATTTTCTCCTGATGATATGCCCTTTGCTACAGAGGAAGACTTTGATCAATTACAATGGCCGAAAAGAGAAGATTACCAACAACTCCTGGACAAGTATAAAGGCAAGGAAGTTGGGGCTATCAAGTTATTAAAGAAAGGAGAAGACAATATATTGATTCAACCATCCCAACAAGAAGAAAGGGAGACATAGTATGGATGTGGGACACCAAGAAGGGAAAGCCTACTAATGTCAAAGGGAATACACAATTTTGGTTTGGACCTGTTATCGCACAGTTTGTATTTTAGGTCACAGGCTATAGGATAGAGGACAAACTTGCGTAACAGGAACCTTCCCCACCCAATGTCACCTCGATGGGGAGGTTCTTTCTGTTTAGGGAGGTTAGCCCACGGGAGACGTCCCCGGTAACCTGGGGTTTGAAGAGGCAAAGGATACAAGGTCAAGTTTTAGGATTTCCCTCCTCGGAGGTTACCACCAGTATCAGATAGTCCGGCTAATCAGCCAATAAAGAAGTGTAGGCCCTGTTGAAAACACCTGCCCGAAACAAAACAATAGCAAGACAATATGTATTTTTGCAGGCTATAACTCAAAGGGTTAGTACTTCTTTAACTATCTGATTTAATTCAATAAGCAATGCAATAGATACAAGATGAAAGTCAACGTTCTGTTATTTAGCCTATGAAAGATCATTAATTCATAAATATCTATCCAAATGACCAAGCCTACAGTATATCCAATCAATAATTTGTTCAGTAAATGCTTGACGTCATCATTCAATTGCTTATATCAGTCAAAAGCTTGCCGCGTCAACTATGACGTCATCCTAGGTTAGCATTGTTTGGGTTAGTTAGGGTTTCAGAAATTAAAGTTTAAAAGATGGTTTTGTACACTAGAGACTCAACGTTGGAGATTTAACCAGTGCCTTAGGGTATATGGAGTCAAAAGTAAGGGCACAAAGTCTCGGGAGGATGAAAACTTAGAGACTGGAAGGTAGGGTTCTATGGTGCTGCAAAGGCAGGGCCCTAGAATCAAAACCCTAGGGGAAAGAGGCTCACTCCGGTGTTTCTTAGGCAAGGCCTCGTGCTCTTTCCTCCTTCTCTAAATAAACTTGGCAAAACGGCTAGCTCAAAGTATAAATTTAAGGGAGAAAGTGTTGCAAAGGCAAGGCCTTCAAACCCTAGAAGGTGAAACCCTAGGTGTAGTCAAACTAGGC
>ML779400.1:492721-507172 GCA_009831015.1 Picea engelmannii
GGCTTTTACCTTTTACCAGTTGCTTTTACCTCCTGGGCCTTTAGCCCCTTCTTCCCACAGGACAAAGTGTAACCCCTCAAATAGGTCATCCTAATGCCCGGACTAGGGGAATGGGATGGATGTATGGGAGATAAGATGTAAAACGATAATATGATGGGAGCGGACGATGGCTCTTCAAATCCCCCCTGGTGGCTAACCAAAACCCATGGATACAAGCTTGCTAGGGCACCCTGTTAATCCCCCCAACAATGGTCAAGTGGGTTAGTGTAAGATCCAGGCAGTTGTCAGAAATGTAAGGAACCTGATGCATATATCTGAAAGTTATAATGATCAAACATGACACATACCATGATACCTGGACCAATTACCTCATGGAGCAAGAGTCTTCTCTGATGCAAGTCCAAGCTGATGGTGATGGATGCTGCTGCTGCTGACAGGACAAATCTGACGAAGAAGAAAAAGGATGGGCCCTCCAGGGCCATGCTCAGGTCAATCCTGCTCTCGGTACTCCATGTCTAGGACCTGTGGGCCTCGAGACATGATCTCCTAGTTATCCCATGAAATCGGGGATAACAGGACCCTTCAAAATTGGAAGGAAGTCGGTCAATGATGCCTACTATTTATCTACATTGGAAGGAAGAGGGCGTCCATTACCAGTTAGCGGGCACCTCCTCAAACCCCATCAGGGGTGGAGACTCGACTTCACAGGTAAGTGCAGGTAAGTAAGTAGGCATTTGCATTCATTGTATATACCATTTGCATTTCATGCTAGAGTAGTTGTATTTCCACTTGTACACATGCTTGTTTTCATTTTTCACTATATGTATATGAGTCGGGGGTGATATCACCACCCCAAATGATTGCTAACAACCTTATGTTGATATCAAGCAGGTCACATGTTATGCCAAAGATGTTGAGGTTCTCATGCGTTCCACGGTGAGCACATGTCCCCGAGTTGGAGTCAGATGTTATCCCCTAACCTAGGGATAACTAAGGAGATTATGTCTCGAGGTCCACAGGTCCTAGACATGGAGTACCAAGAGCCAGATCGACTTGAGCATGGCCCTGGAGTGCCCATCCTTTCATTCTTTAGCGCCTTCTCTTTGTCAACAACAACAACATCCATCACATCGGCCTGGTCTTGCAACACAGATGGGTCTTGCTCCATGAGGTAATGAGTCCGGGTATCATTGTATGTGTCACTCTGATCCTCAAAACCTTTGAGTATGTGCATTTAATTCTTTTTGCTTCTAACGTGTGCTTGGACCTTATGCTTGTCCACTTGACCACACCTGGGGGGAATGACAGGATGCCCTAGTAAGTTGGTACCCATAGGGTTTGTGTTGCCATTGGGGGGATTCATTAAAGGCCATTGTCCGTTCCCACCATACTTACCACTTTTCATCTTTTTCTCGCTCATCCATCCCAACGATGGGTGCCTCCTCCACCAGGTTCTGATATCCATTTGCTCTTTGCTGATGAGGTGGTCCTCCTATCATCTTCTCGAGAGGGGCGAGAGAGAGAGTTGGATGCCTCGAACCTTCATTTCTTTTTCAGAGGGAATGAGATCGAGATCACTAGCGCCTACACATACTTGGGGGTGCAATTCTCAGGACCCTGCTTCAGTTTGCGACCGACACTCCAGCCTGATCAACAAGGGATATGGATCCTTAGCCCTCCTTGAGAGACAATGCTTCTGACACCATTTTTAGGACATCTCATCCAAGATGTCCCTCATAGACTCCCTTATCTGACCCCACTGTTCTCTATGGATAAGAGATTTGGGGACCTTCTTTACTTGAGTCTGATTGGGCCTTAGCTGAGAGAGTCCATACCCTTCTCCTCCGACGCATCATTAGATGCAAACATATAGTTCCTCAACACATCAACCTAGCAGAGTTTGGGGTCCAACCCTTCCAACTTGAGACAACGTTCAGACTAGTCTCTTTTCTGCATCGCATGAGGTGCTTTGCTGATTGGGGGAAGGGGCGAGACTGGTACTCGTACTTGGCCTATTGTTCTTTAGAGACCATTGCTCTCTCTAGCCCTTCGGGTCGGGCTTGAGGTTGGTTCACGTGGGTTTCAGATCATTTAGAGTCCATGGCATTCAGATGGACCGTCTCCCTCCGTTTAGATATTCCTTCGATGCACCTGGCCACCTCCCACCCACCAGACATGAGTTGAACACGATCATCATGGATGATATTTACAGGCAGTTTATCCAGATCACTTGGGTTACCCCCCAGGGTGGGTTATGCCCAAAGATGGCTTTCTATGTTGCGCACTTCTTGGAGCTTAGAGACGGGTTCATTGTTCGGCCACATTATACACTTTTCCATTGGATTCATGCCCTTCGCATTCCCCTAGCCCAGTTCAAAGTGGGTTGTCATAGACTTTGTGTAGAGACCGATCACCATATCGATCGATGAGATAGGATCTGCCAGCTATCCATCTACAGGAGGTCGAGACTGAGGAGCACTTCATCTTTCGCTGCCCCATCTATTGCGAGATCAGTGAGAGGTTCCATTGCCTATTTAGGGGGATTCAGACCCTCACTAGCTTCTTCAGATATTTCGACTAGAGGTGCTTAGCCCAACCTTATACATGCAGGAGGCTGTTAGGATTTGAGTCCATATTCTTCAGCCTCCTACTAGACCAGGCTCTACCCAATGGATTGCTTCGTTCTTCACGGTTTTACCTTCAGGAAAGGGCACTAAGAGACAAACCAATATCAACATAGCTCTGGACTCTAGATCAGTACGGACCCGTGGGACCTCCCCCTTCCATGAGATTTCAGCAACATGACCAAATCAGATCCCTCCACAAGAGATGGAGGAGATCCCTGGGCGTCAGAGGCGAACTACCTCTTTCAAACAGTAGCGCAATGGACGATTGAGGCATCTAACTAGTTCTCCCCCTAGACATCATACTATACTCAACTACCTTTGTTCAACCTTGGATGGTAGGAGAGATGGGTCTATTCCATGACAAACCTATCTCATTAGTTTTGGTTCTTCTTGTTCCTAGATCTTATCCTCTTGTACATCTCCACTTCAGAGCAAGTTGTTGGGCTTGGGGTCAAGGGTTGTTCATGACTCCGGGTCAAGGGTTGTTCATGACTCCGCTTAGATTTCACTCTCTACTCTACCCTACTTTACTTTACTTTTTGCATCTTTCCTTTTAGAGGAGACTTTTGGTACTCCTGCTTTGTAATGACATCATTGTACTCAACAGTCCCTTTGACCTACTTTTGTGGTCATTAGTCATACATGAATAAAATAAATTATCTTATCCTCCTCAATTCCTCAAATTCTCGGTTCCTCGCTCCTCCTTGCGCTGCTCCTCTTTGTGGCGACATTCTTACAAGTTGTCTCGTATCGCTCACTCGGACTAACATCCAGAGGCCTTACTTCCAGTCATTGTCTCTCACAATTTATCTCCCACAACCATGTTTTTATATCGAACACTATCAAGAACGAAATCTTAGGAGCTAAACCAACTCTGATACCACTTGATGTAGAAACCCTCAAATCGTGTACTCAACCAACTATAGAAATCTCAGTCTTTTCCTACAGAGCGCACACGTACCAGTCTGCTAGGGTCGACAAAATTAAAATTAAACTAATATGATGAGGAATTTTACAGTTACAAAAAAGGAGACAAGAGACAAAAACAATTGTAACTGGTCTGAAGATTTCTTTATTCTCATTGACAAGAATTTATATCTTACAGTTTGAGTACATTTCCAGATAGTCTGGATTTGTTTCTCATTCTATATTTAATGAACTGCGTGCATTTCCTTCGTTCCACACTGTGAAATAAAAAAACTGAGCATTCACTTCCTCTGTGCTATAGCTCTATAGATGTACCCTTTTGTCAAGCTGTCCTGACTCCTGAGACTCAAACCATCGATTCTTCAGAGCTATAAATCATCCTCTGTCCAAGATCTCAGAGAAACTTGTCGAATCTGAACCCCTTCCTTTGTTTCCCTCCTTTCTCTTCAATGGTGTGTTGGAAGTTGGACAGTTGCAACGGTTTAAGTTCTTTAATCCGTTTCCAAATCGATTACTCTTCCTGTAGTAGATGACCCACCAATTGCCACGAAGTCCTCATAAGACACATGGATTTGCAGCATGACATGATCTGCGAGTTGTAGCAGGAGTTGCAACAGAACATGATCTACGAGTTGTAGCAGGAGTTGCATCACCCTTATTTCATCCTACAAACTATTAACTTGAAATTGATATGTTTTTGGTCAATGCTAATTATCTAACACCAAAGATGCTCCTGCATCATAAGTACTTTGTCACATGGCATTGTATCAGTCATTATCTATCTCATAATCATTTATTATTGATATTATTTGTCCTATATGGATTTCAATCTATTGTCCTTATCTTGGATATTCCTCAGTAAGTGAATTATTGTTCATTTCATTGGCATCAAAGCTAAGTTTGATCCCATCCTTTGGCCATACTCCTTTTAAATCTTGTTTGATCTAGCTTTTGGCCACCCACTTTTTTTTAGAGTTTGTCTAATCCCCGGGTTTTTGAGCACAACCAACCCTTAGCTATCTAACTAATTTCATCATTGATTGTTGCTAAACTATTGTTTAAAACTTTAGAAGATCCCATTGCAACTTGAAAGAAGCATATACCAGAAGTTAAAAATGTAAATTATTGAAAAAGATTCAATGGATGAAATCACCCCTGCCTACAGAAATTAAATCCATTCAATTAGAGAAAAATCGCTTCAGGGTGATCATTGTCAGGGAAATTAGCATATTATTAGATAGAAATACATAAAGAAACACTATTGCACAACTCATAGAATCATGGGACCATTGTCGTTGATTATTAAGGAAATTGGACTGTATGGGTAGAATATAAGCCACCAAAATATAGTTGCGGACTATTGAGATTGCTGAAAACATGTCGAGAAAGAGACAGTGGAAAAACAATTTTAGTAACATGTGTCGCCAATCTCTAGGGTGCATACTTGAGTAATAAATAGAATTGGGGTTGGCATTCCCAAGAAGTGGGCTAGATCAAAATCTCGTTTTTCGTGAAGCATCTGGACATTGGGCTATCAACCCCTGTGTGTTGTCGGGGAAAGGAAAGACAAGTGAATAAGTGTTAGAGACACTAACGTATTCATCCATTGTCGGGTCAATATATGAAGATCAAATCCAAGAGCCTTCATCATGATGGTTGTGTTGAGAGACGAGTATCATCAAAGGCCTCAAAAGAACTATCAAGGCCCTATCCTTAATTAGTGGAATAAAAAGGATAAAAGGGTTATGTTCCAAAGTTCGACTGAATAAAAAGGAAAAATGGTATTACAGGTATTACCAAGTGCCTAAATACTCGTATATAAGTAGTGTGTTGTTAGTATAGTAAGAATATATCCAGCTTCACATTGAAGAAGTGCGTCCCTCGCACTTCGTGTGCTCAATTATTATGAAGAATATATAAGTTGTAATCATGGTATCCTTTGAAAATAATTTCTATGAAAATAGAATGAGGCCTAGTGGTGAAAAACGGAAAGATTCCCTTTCACTTATACAAAATGCATTATTGCTCTATTAAAACTTAAGGGGATTATTCAAGGAAAAGATATGAGCATCGCTATTTCTTTGTATGACGAGAAAAATCACATTAACATCAACTTGGCGAATCAATTATTAATTCCAAAGCCAAGTATAATCAAAAAGAAAAACACTCTTGACAAGAGGCAATATGAAATTAAGGACACACAATGAACAATTGATGGTTATAAATTCACATCCAATTCAATGTTGCAACTATGTATCTAAATGAAGTTGTCATAATTCTAGGTTATAGGAAATTAACCTTGTAGGACTTTACAATGAAGTCAGATTTAGTAGCCCCTTCATTAGAGGACTTTAAAGATGTAATGTCCCCATTTTTGGATTCCCCTGCCTTGCAGCTAGAGGCGACCTTATGAGTTTATGTCAGCGTGACCAGAGGAGGAGTTATATGGGGCAATTTGGAGGAGTTATATGGGGCCCAGGCTAGTCCATTCACCATCTTTCATCATCGGGATCATTTCCGCACAGTTCACTCTTGCTTCTGTGGCATTTCGACGATTTCCGTAATTTTGGGTTATTATGAGCATACTTTAATTAAATACACTAAAGGTATTATTCAGATTATTTGAGGGGACACCTTAGTGTAATAACTCATTGGAATCGAGACTAAAAACTCTAAAGGTTGAGATGATAAAAAAATGACTTCCAGTGGTCGGAAAGGCTTTAAAGTCAAATAAATCACTTTTTGGAGTAAAAAGGTTCATTAAATTGATAAAGTGATTTTATGAGAAAATATTAAAGATGAATTAAAAGTCACTTAAGGGGAGAAAATTGAAAGGGGGTATGAAAGAGAGATAGGGGCTCATATTCTCTCATTATGTTGATGATCATTTTCACTTGCATCTTTGAGCTTTGGCAGCTTGAGCATTTTGAGGGTTTTGACTAGACAAACCCTAGAGAGCAACACGAAGGTGAAAGATCCCTCCTTTCCTGGTCCAAGGTGGTGAAATATTCCACCCTCGTCATTCTATTCAGTTCAGATCTACTTCAGCTATTATCTTCGAGGAGGGGTGCACTGTTTGAGGGTTTTTTGTAGGAAGGGTGTACTATCCAAGCTGAGGAGGTTTGATTTGGGGTTCGACAGTTGGGATCTTGGAGAGATCTCACCTTGCCTGCATTTTCCATAGCTGGGGTGACTCTCCTGGGTATTCTTGGGAGGTTTCCTCTATAATTATTATATTTGGAGCTGGGCGAATTTTCTGAAGGAGGGCGCAATTGGAGCTAGATATCTTTTGCTGGGTGGACATATTAGACATTTTTAGCAGGGGAGATTCATCTTATGAACCAACCATACCCTTTCCTACAGGAGATCAACATTATTTTGGGGTTTGGAGGTCAGATCTGAAGAGATCGAATCTCCTTGGGTAGCTTTAGCTAGTGAGGGCACAACTCAGCCATAATTTACTGCAATTTGGAGGAAGGGAAAGAGTTTGATATTGTAGATCTCTTGCATGCATCCTGTGGAGGTTCTTGGGAGCCAAACTCTCTGTTCTCTTGGTATTTTGGAGGTGCTGGCAACCACATCTTCTATTATTCTATGTATTTCCAGATCTGCTCTTCCATTGTATTGAGGTTAGCTAATAGCTATATAATAAATAAATACAGATATGAGTTTTGTGGCTATTCTTGTTGTTGTTTCTATTAGCTTCTTTGCTGTTTACGTTCATGTCCATCATCACAAACAATTTGTGCTATAAAACTCAATATCAAACTCCATTATGAGCTCAAGGAAGCTACAGGTGCGAACTGTTTGACAAAATGCCTAAACCAGAAAACCATAAACTGAAAGCATTCGATACACATCTATTTGGGACAAAAGATGTCTCAAAGGTGATCTTGTAGGATAAACAGAAGTCAATACAAAACATATAAAAAGTTTGACAAGGTTCTCACTGAAAAAGATGAAGAAATTTCTTGCCTTAATAATCATAGTCAAAACTTAATCGCATAGACGAAGAGAAGTCACAACGAGAAACTGGAGCAACTTACTAGCAAAGAATCAATGATCGATAAAAAAACAATTACCGATCCCGTTGAAATAGAGAAGACATCAAATGTAAAAATCTAGACCTTGGAGAAGGGAACCAATATAGATCCAATCAAAATCTTATCAACCAATAAATCATCATAAGTATCAAAAGACATAGATTCCAAGAACAAGACACAAGATACAAGGAGGCCTTATCATCGTCCTAATTATAAAAGTCATTGTATTATTCAACGAACTAACCAAAGTTGAAACCAATATGAGAAACTAAGTGAAGATCCTATTATATTGAAGAGAAGCTTAGGTGTGAAATCTTATAATTTTCCAAATCACAGAAGTTGTTGCCACACAGTGTTGCAAAAAATTCAATTAGCATGGTCTAACCCTTTCACAGTAACTCATATTGTGTCATATTGTCAACCATCACAACACAGAGAATCATGAGAAGGCATTACAAGCCAAAACAAAGACATAAAGCTTTTCAATAAAAATGCTTTGAGGACAAAGCATCTTTGAAGGGATAGGCAATGCAATGAACATAAATATATAAATAAGCATCAAATAAATAAAATAATAATTATAACAATAAAAAAATTGACATGCTAACTAAAGGACTTGACCTAACCAAGGGACATGACCCATCAACCATTGTGATTAGTCAATGCGTATAAGTACACTTTCACATGGCATTGTATCAGTATCAATTGTTATCTGTCTCCTATTCATTTATTATTTATATTATTTATCCAATATGGATTTCAATCTATTGTCCTTATTTTGGATATTCCTCACTAAATGAACTATTGTTCATTTTAGATTCTCTCCCATAATAATGCAAAAGAGAGGAAGTATGCAATAATGAGAGGATATTGCTAGAAATGTACACATAGTGTACACAATTGTATTACTATATAGAGTACAAAATTGTGGGGAAAGTGATGAAAGTTGACCAAGCTTCAATAATATACATCAAAATGGGTGAGCGATCTATGTAGGCAAAGTCATCCCGAAGAGATACGAATAAAGTACAAAATAGAAAAGAACAAATATGAGAGATACGCCCTCATAGGCTCACACTATATATTGAGATGTCTTTTACATTCTTACGGTCAGATTTTTGTGGCAGCAGCACATATTACACTTCTTCTCTCTCTCCCAATCTATAGTCTAGCTACTTTCTCTTGACCAAGGATTTTCATTGTACCGGTTGTGGAGTTGTTGATTGTGGCGCAATCAACCCCTTGACAAGCCTATAATAAAGAAGTTTTGAGTTTGTTTTTCGAACCTTCCTTCTTGTTGGTGTTTGATTTATTCTTGCAAATTGATTAAGTGGCTCTTTACTATTCATTGTGATTTAGCTATCTTATGAGTAGTTTCTCTTTCTCTTTCTTTCTTTTTTATCTTGTGCTAACCTTGCAGGATCCCTCCAAGCTAAAATCTATCTTTTCCCCCACGTCTTGGGCGGAATTAACACACTGTCAAAGACATTACAGCTGCTGTTTTTTGTCATATTTCGCAGAAAATCAGACCTTAAGACGGCAGCAAATCACTGTAGGGACTCCCCTTTGAGGCTGACAAGCACCATCCCAAACAGAGAGGGGTCTAGCCCGTGACAATTTGGGGCTTTACTCCTTTAATTAACCATTTTTTCATCGCTGAAATTTCAGATTTATCAGCTCAATTGGAGGGTGGAAAAGTGTGCTAACACGTTGAAAGCCAAAACAAACCTCAAAAGTAGAGTGTCTTGTAAAGGCACGAGTGGCTCTATTGTAGTTTTTCCGCGAAATGTGCAAGTAATAACCCCACTAAAAGTTTGCAGTCTCATTATAGGAAACATTCGACATTTCAACAGATTTATCAGTATTGCTTATTTCCAACGTTTCTAATTACAATAACTTTATGACTATCTTTACAATTCATGCTTGTCCCAAATAGAGTGCAAAATGTTCTATTATTCTAGAATTCCAATGGAGCAATCTCTTTGGATAAGAGTTTTTAGAAAAAAATATTTCTTCTCACCATCTAACCAGTTTCAATATGTAAAATTCGAGTTGATGGCTTGAGCAATGGGCGAAGATGTTAGTTGCATTATTTAAGCTTTGGAACATGGTTACTTAGACCCTTAGAGGCAGTGCACGGCCTAAGAGTTTCAAAATGTTCTATTATTCTAGAATTCCAATGGAGCAATCTCTTTGGATAAGAGTTTTTAGAAAAAAGTATTTCTTCTCACCATATAACCAGTTTCAATATGTAAAATTCGAGTTGATGGCTTGAGCAATGGGCGAAGATGTTAGTTGCATTATTTAAGCTTTGGAACATGGTTACTTAGACCCTTAGAGGCAGTGCACGGCCTATGGTTTGTTTTTGGATTGTTGTCTCTTGTTAACTAGTGTGAAAAATTGTAAAGATGTTTGACCATCAACTTGGAATGTAACACATCCATCCTTGTTGTGAGCAAGAGTCTCTCATATAAATAAAACAAAGCATATAATGCCATTGTCTTAAAATATGTAGGGCTTAAACATGTCATTCAACAAATATTGTATACTATTGTTTCTTATCTTATCACTCTATAGTGTGGCTCACTATGCTGGGTAGATTTTGTGGTGAGGATAATCATTGTCGAACTCACCCCCAACTCATCCGTACTATCTTTGGAACTTGACTTGCTAGCAAGGCACCACCATACACCATGGAACTTTGATAGTACACTAGCTTGCATAAAAATTGCGCAATGCCAAGGTTGGTTAAATGATATTTATTATCTTCCATGATATTGTATATCATGGTCAAAGAAAGATAAGAAACAATTGTAATATGTATGCTTGTTTCTTCTTGCCTATGTTTTTTACTGTAATGTGCTCCTCAAATCACACACATTTCACACACACATGCCCACTTCCTTCAACACTCAAATATATCATGCGTTATTAAAACCAACCATATAGATATTAAATTCATAGAACTCCCAAACATCAATTGCGCTAAATCATGGATTGCCTTTAATGATGCCCAAATTGTGCATGGCTATGTTCCTCTCCTTGTATTACAAGATTTGTCTAAGGTTATTGATAGCCTTGTTATCCCCTATCCTAGGGATAAATAAGGAGATCATGTCTCGAGGCCCACAGGTCCTAGACATAGAGTACTGAGAGCCATATTGACTTGACCTTGGCCCTGGAGGGTCCATCTTTTCTTCTTCAGCGCCTCCATTCTATCAGCAGCAACAACATTCGTCCCATCGACCTGGTTTTGAAGGAGCAGTGGGTCTTGCTCCATGAGGTAATGAGTCCGGGTATCATGATATGTGTCACTCTGATTCTCAAAGAATTTGAATATGTGCATTTAATTCTCTTTTACTTCATGACGTTTGCTTGGACATTATGCCTTTTAACTTGTCCATACCTGGGGGGGATGACATAGTGCCCTAGCAAGTTGGTTCCCTTAGGGATGAGTTGCCACTGGGTGGGTCTATCAAAGGTCATCATCCATTCCTTCCATACTTATCATTTTTCATCATTTTCCCTCTCATCTATCCCCTACATTGGTTCGGGCATGGGGTTTGCCAAGCTAGTAAGGGTTGTACCTTTCCTTGTGGGAAGAAGGGGCTAAAGGCCTAGAGGGTAAAAGTAGCTGGCAAAAGTTAAAAGCCAAGATCAAACCTTGAGATGCTTTGCCTAGGGATCGTCGAGAAAGCAATAAAAGGCTTCTTAGCAAGAAAAAGGGGGGACCCATAAAATAGAATAAAACTCAAGACCTAGTTGGTGGATAGGGGGTCTCATCACGAGCCAACCTATTAGGTCCATGGGCATGTAGCGATATGACACTACTATTCATCTAGTCACCATGCTAGGGTAGTGGCTCTTGGTGGCATAGCCAAGAGAAAGGGGGTCTCATCATGAGCCAACCTTCTCATCTCCGTGAAATGCTTGTGGGTAACGCTGTCACCACTGGTCACCATGCCAGGGCAGTGTCCTCCAACTATTCTCTTGAAAGAAAAAGCAATAAGACAAAGAGTTAAGAGGCATTGAATGGGCTAGGAAACAATTGCATCCATGACAAGGTGCAACTCACGCTCTTCAGAGGCACCCACAGGTAAGACCTACAGTTTCTTGTTATCACTGCACCCCTTGCCCAAACATCCCCCACACCATCTCATGCATTTACATGACCTAGATTGGTCTTCACCTGGAAACACCCCACGCCTAAGGAGAATTAGCCCAATAGGACGTCCTGAAACTCTCTCCAAACCTGGCTTGTAGAATAGCATAACGTCTTTGAGCACTTGTCTGGGAAAAGAGGGGTTTTATGCACATGTTTGGGTAAATTGATTATTAGATGTGATTGACATTGCTATGATCCCTGTGACTTATGAGCCCATGGAGGGCATACTTCTTGTTGCTACAGGACCATGCCCGATGGACATGTACATATGGGGAGATGATTAGCTCAGACCTCCATAGGGCTAAAATCCCACTAGATGGATGCTGAAACCCTAGCCAGGGGCAGAGAGATACTAGAGGCTTGCACCAGAGAAAAGGGAGAACGTTCCACCAGAGGCACTTTGGCAGGCCTGGACCCAGGGGGTTCTTGCCCTCCCACCCTGACGTTGGCCCTTGAAGTCCCTTGACGTCATCATTTAGAGCCTTGACGTCACCCAATTGAGGTATCCAACATGAGGACGGCTTTGGTTGGCACATGTAGCAGTTCCCGAGGGGTTTTGAGCCCCAACGTTTCACTTTGGAGGCCTAGCGTTCCAAAAGGGAGGCTAACTGTTGATGATTACAGCTGTGTGAAACATTCTCCAGGACACAAATCTGAGAGAGAGCTCCTGAGATGGGTGTGTGGTTCCTATCTGAGACAGAGCTGGAACATAGAGATGGCCTCCTCCTTAGAGAGAGTTGAGAAGAACTCCAGATGATTCTCCTGTGTAACGCAGTGAGAAAGGAGATCTGCAGAGTTGGACGTGCCTGTGGATGAGCACAAGGTGAACGTGTGAAATTCTAAAGTGCTGGGTGCATCGTCATGAGACATAAATGAAGATGATGTATTAGCCTCCTTTGAGGAGAGAGTTGATGAGAAACTCCAGATGACTCTCCTGTGTAATGCAATGCGAAAGAAGATATGTTGAGTGGATGTGCCTGTGGACGAGCACAAGTGAACGTGAGCCTACTGGCTGAGCACTAGTGAAGAAGTGGTTCTTCTGTGTAATGCAGTGAGCCAGAGATATGGACATCCCTATGGATGTGCCCCTAATGGTTGAGCACTAGTGGGTGTATGAGATCCCTTGCTATATTGTTCAAGAGTCAGACTTACTTGTAACCCTAATTGTAATTTAAAGGGTATAGGTCGGCCCCACCTTAATGTAAAAGATAATTAATATGATAATTATTAATTATATTTTGAGTTATTGAGGTCGGCCCTATTGTGCCTGTTATCGCTCAGTTTGTAGGGTAGGCTTAATAGCTTGAAGGCAAGGGTCAAACTGGCGTAACAGGAGCTTCCCCACCCACTGTCACCTCGATGGGGAGCTCTTTCTATTTAGGGTGGCTGGTCCCAAGGGAGACGTCCCTAGTAATCTGGGGTTTTGAAGGGAAAGGATCAAAGGATTAAGGCTCAAAGGTCAAAGTGGTCTTTCCTTTCACAGATTACTGCTAAGAGAGATAGTCAAAGAGAAGTAATTCCACTGAAAAGGCACCTGTTTGCGAGACAAGGCAAATAAAACTAAAACATGCAAGCAGTGGTTAGTACTTCAATTGCTAATGACTATCTTCAATATATATATGAGCAATGATAAAATGTAATTATTGACGAAGTCAATGATTGCAAATAAAGGCAAAAGGGTTATAATATTACTCCTTCAATAAATACAAAATGATACTTGCATTTGATGTATAAAATCAATCCTTATGTAATCACAACGCATTAAATGTGCTCATACATATATATTGTTGCTGCTGCGTCACTATGCTACAAAGGTGATGTCAGCCCTAGTTCTAGGTTAGTTTGAAAGGCAAGGAAGTGGACGTTTTGCAAACTAAACCAATGAAAATGTTCTACACATCAATGCCAATTGCTAGGTGACAAGGCCACAACGTTCTATACCAAACAAGAGATCAAATAGGCATGACGTCACTAGCTAGTTAGGGTTAGTAAAGTCGCTAGGGTTAGTTAGGGTTTCAATTTAAGAGAGTTTGAAAGATTGTTTTAACACCAAAGACTCAACGTTTCAAGTTTTAGACTAGTGCCTTGGGTAAATGGAGTCAAAGATTGGAAAGATTTAAACCTAAGGACGAGAGAGTTAGGCTTAATGGTGCTGCAATGGCAGGGCCACCAAGTCAAAACCCTAAGGGGAGGAGGCTCATTCCGGTGTAGCTTAAGCTAGGCCTCATGCTCCTCCCTCTTTCCATAAGACTCTTTGGCAAAAACGGCTAGCTTTAAAACACAAATCTAGGGCTGAAAAGTGTTGTAGAGCCAAGGCTCTTCAAACCCTAAAGGTCAAAACCCTAGGTGTAAATTTAATTAGGCCTAGGACGTTTTCCTTCTTCAATTTATGTTTCAAACTAACTCAAGAAAAAGGAGAATTAGTGTAGCAATGGCTAGGCTATATTCTTCTTAATCAAATGGCTAAATAAGTTTTTATCATGGGGACATAAAGCAAGGACCTACTTGTGTGCTTGCTCCCTAGGGTTTCAATGATTAAGCATAAAAATAACAAAGTAACCATACATGTAAGATATTAAACCTACAACCATTCAATCAAGAAGTTTTGTATGAAAAATACACTTACAAATTCATGAAGAGCTTATCAAACCCTAGTTGTAACACCTTCCAATGATAAAAACACCATATG
>ML779400.1:507222-520885 GCA_009831015.1 Picea engelmannii
GAAAAATACACTTACAAATTCATGAAGAGCTTATCAAACCCTAGTTGTAACACCTTCCAATGATAAAAACACCATATGCATGCCAAAGATAATCCTTCCAAGTGTAGTGCCTCAACTCCAAGAGCCAATAATCCAAGACAAAAACTAAAAAGAAGATCTCTCACAAGAGAGTGAGTTATGTTCCATCAAAATGAGGCTCAACGTCCTCAATATATATCATCCAAATGACCTTAATTTACAAAATAGGTCATTAAAAACAACCGACAAGGCTGACTTAACAATACTACATTATTTGTCACATTAAATGCTAAAATGTCAAAGTAAGAGCTAAAAAAGGGAGACGTCAGGCCCCTCTGAGGGAGACGTTGGCCCTTTTTGGGCAAGATTAGCATCCAAGGAGCAAAACGTTGGCCCCCCCTGGGGCTCCTGCAACCTGCTACATGTGCCAAAGAAGCCCAACACACTGCCATCTGCTCCAGACAACGTCTAGCCTGTCCTGGGTGGCATCCTGTCCATCAAAGCCATCATTTCATCTGCAAGGGGTGATCCCCTTAGGTCGATCTCTGCCAAAGTGTCTTGGTGAGGGCGTCCTTCCGTCTTCTTCATGCAAGGGCTCATCATGACGTTGTCTTGCCTCTGCCATCCCAACAACCATCTGATGGGCTCTTCAGCCCCATGGAGGTCCGAGCTAATCATCTCCCCATGTGTACCGGTCCTCTGGTACCTGTCCACCGGGCATGGTCCTGCACATCAAAGACTACGCCCTCCATGGGCTCATCAGTCCTAGAGATCATAGCAATGTAAATCATATTTCATCATTACAGTTATCAAATATGTGCATGAAATCCCTAACATATCATCTAAGAGCTCAAAGATATTACACAGATCTACTATACAAAGCTAAGGAATCCGACAGAACAACCTATTGGGCTAATACCCACAAGAGATGGAAAGTTTCCTCAGAAGATCATTCAAGCCATGTTTTATGCGGTGATATGTTTTTTAGGCATGTCTAGTCATAGTAAGACCAAGGGCAGGTGTTGTCTGTGGGTGCCTTTGTAGGAGGCGAGCTGTACCCGTCATGGATGCATTTTTTCCAAGCCCTTTATTGCCTTCATTTTTCTTTTGTTGCTTTTCTTTCTTTTTTACTTCAAGGTCTGACCAGAGGTCACTGCCCTAGCTTGGTGACCAGATAGTGGCAATGTCATACTGCTAAATACCAATGAACATAATGGGCCGGCTCGTGATGAGACCTCCCATCCTCTTGGTTAGGTCTTGTTTTTATTATTTTTCTTAGGGTCCCTTCAGTTTCTTATCGAGAGGCTTTTTACTGCCTTCTCGAGGATCCCCTGGGCGAAGCATCTCTAGGTTTTATTTCCTATGACTTTTATCTTTTACCAGCTGCTTTTACCCCCTGGGCCTTTAGCCCCTTCTTCCCACAAGACAAAGTGTAACCCTCAAAGGTCATCCTAATGACCAGACTAGGGGAATGGGATGGATGAGCGGGGTATAAGATGTAAATATGATAAGATGGTGGGAGTGGACGATGGCTCTGCAAATCCCCCTTGGTGGCTAACCAAAACCCATGAATACAAACTTACTAAGTCCCCCAATCAATCACCCCAACAATGGTCAAGTGGATTAGTGTAAGATCCAAGCAGTCATCAGAAATGAAAGGAACCTAATGCATATATAAGAAGGTTATAACGATCAAATATGACACATACCATGATACCTCGGACCAATTACCTCATGGAGCAAGAGTCCTCTCCGATGCAGGCCCAGGCCGGTGGTGATGGAAGCTGCTACTGCTGACAGGACAAGTCTGGCAGAGAAGAAGAAAGATGGGCCCTCCAGGGCCATGCTCAAGTCAATCCCGCTCTCGGTACTCCATGTTTAGGACCATGTGGGCCTCGAAACATGATCTCCTAGTTATCCCTAGATATCGGGGATAACAGTGCCAAAAGACACATCATTTGATGTGACAAGTCTTATATAAATAAAGGTGAGTCCCCATTGAGGAAACAGACTTATCATTGTGTAATCTCATGATTTCAGAAGTTGTGGTCTGAAATTATGAGAATTACAACACCCTCTTGTGTGCTAGGTTTGGTGATGGTGTGGGAGGTCTTTCTCTTGAGGAATATAGCAAAGTGTTGGATGGGTTTTCTTCCCTTGTTGAGAAGGGTTTTCCAGGATACTTCTTGTGTTCTTGTGCATGGTTATTCTTCTTGTGATCTTGGTTTGTTGCAGTAGTTATGGTTCAAGTAATAGTTAAATAGAAAATTAAAGAGGATACAAAAGCCATAGATCATTGAAAATCTAACATGGTATTAGAGCAGGCTTGAAGAAGATCATTGCACATTAGAAATTGAAGGTAAAATCTGCCAAAACTTTAAATGTGAAGAGAAGAGGGTCGGACCCCTCTTAACTTCTTGTGGTAGATGATGAGGAGACCGCTTCATAAATTCCCGTGATAGATGATGAGGAGACTGCTTCATTGTAAATTTTTTTTGTAGTGTATGGGGAGGAGGGCCGACTGTCAAAATGAGGTGGCCACATGCTTTTTAAAACTGCCGCAGAAAACCCTTAATAGCAACCATGGTATATGGAGAAGGGTCGGGTCCCTAAAGCATGAACAAAAGAAGGTTGACCCTTCCTCAACCTTGTGGTAACCCTCCTTAAACTGGCCATAGATCTCTAAGACTGCCGCAACCTAGAAGGAAAGGGCCGGACCCCTTTTTCTAAAAGTTCCGTGGTGAAGAAAAAGGGCCAGACCCCTTCTAAATTTTCTATGGAGAAATTTCAGTGGTAAAAGAAAGGACCAGATCCCTCCTAAATTTTCCGTGGAAATAAGATTTTTATATCAAGACATGGGATACACAAAGTGTGTCAATTCCAAGCAAACAATGCCCAGAGTTTGCAACGTGTCATGCATTAATGTTTCACCATTAAAGAGCATCAAAATATATGTAATCTTAAGTTAGAAAAGAGTTGCGAAGCTTTGCAATAAACTAGTGATGAAACCCTGACTATAACGTTAGTCTATAAAGACAACATACAAAATAACAAGTCCATTTTTGTACCGCGCATTCCCCGCAAGAATGATAATAAGAGGTAGAGAATGCGTGGAATTATTACAGATAATATCCCCAGGAACCAGTCCAATTACCATAACAATACATCCCTTGGTAGTAGCAGTCATCATAATACATTTCATAATGATGACATTGACCACGATGATGGCTGGTCGATTAATCTAGCAAGGTGCATCGAAATCGCTGAAAAAGCCAAAATGAGAAAGAATAATACTTGGCATCGGCAACAAACCCTACCTCTACATGGTACTACTAAAGCTGAATTAGCTGATACTTGGGCCAAAGGACACCTTCGTTCAAATGCAAAAGACACCTCAAGAAATGACATACAGTTTAATGGTCCAACCGGGAGTGGTTATTCATATCCTCATCACGACAGCATCCAGTCTCAGCGAGACAACTGCTACAAGCTATGGAAGCAGTTGGATGTTGCCTACGATGCTAGAGAATGGCATCTTTCAATGAAGGAGGAGGATCTTGCTAGGCGAGAACATGTTGTTCGAACTCAGGAACAACTTATTACACACTGGAAAGCACATGCACAAGCTGAAAGATTAGAAATTGTTCATATCAGGCAACAAGCCTTAATGCTGAAAGAGCATGTGGATGCAGAAAGGTGCAAATTGGAAACAGAGGTAAAGAGACTAGAGACTATAAGCTCAAGGCAGCTATGGGTTCACAACAGCCTTTCCTTCTTTGCCACTATTGTTGATAGAAGCCATGATGTTGAGCATAGTTCCAGGCCCAAATCTGAAGGAGTCTCTGAGATGTAGAAGGACCAAGTCTAAAGAAAGTTGCTACTAGACCAGAGTATAGGTGGCTACAAGACAAATAAGCAGAACCTCCATTGGTGTACACTCTCAGGTATGCACTTGTATATATATATTATTTGCATCATTGTCATAAGGGTATTTGCAGGAGGAAGGAAGCCTTGGTGCAAATCATGGACCCAGAGAAGTCTCAGTGCATTCAGAAGAACAACACACTGGAAGTGAAGACTCCATGTCTGATTGTTTTTATCATGACTATAACCTACATTTCCAAGGTTGCTACTTTACAAGTAGGTGTTGTAGCTGTGACAACAATCCTTAAAATGTTTTGATTCTAGAGATGTACTCATGAATCTCCTCTAGGAGATTTTCTTGTCTTGTTTCCTTTCGTTTGTTTTCTTGTTCCAGGCAGGCTAACAACAAAGGAATAAGCTTATTCTTTAGACTTCAGAGGGAGTCACTTGATTTAGAAGGATTCATACTAATTGAGAAAGAGAGGCATTATCTTCTTCCTCTTCAACAGTCAAGAGGGAGATAGCCATTGATCTAGTTGATATTATCAGAGACTTTGCAATAGGCCATAAAGGTTTGTCTGGGCTTGACAAACTCTGCAAGAGGCAGAAAGACACACAGTTGATGGAAGTATCAAGAAATACAAAACGAGACTTGTAGTCAGAGGATACTCACAAACAAAGGGAGTGAACTATGATGAGACATATTGATCTAGTAGCTCGATGCACTCCCATCTGTACCACCATCCATGAGTTGGAAACCACATCAGATATAAGGATTCTTGATGAGTTTGGGGTTTTAGCAAGTGTATTGCTTATCCAAACCTACTATTACATTATTGATGACGAAAGCCTGATTTTGATGACTTATTCAGGAAACCGTGTTGTTGGATACAAGCAAGCCTTTAACTTTTGATTTTGAGATGAAGGATCTAGGTATGATGCACTACTTCTTGGGACAAGAAGTATAATAGAGGACTAATGAGATTTTCCCCAGTCAAGGAAAATATACAGTGGAGATATTAAAAGTTTAGTATGACAGAATAGAAATCCATGTCTACACCGATGGTGATGGGTTTGACGAAAGAATGAATGATGATGATTCAGACAAGATTGATCCATAGTTGATTAGATCATTGATATATCTGGTTAACACCAGACCTGATTCATGCTATGCAGTGAATGTGCTTAGTCAATCCATGAGTCGGTTGAGATAGACTCATTGGATAGCAGTAAAGCATGTATTGAGATATATACGAGGCACAATTGGATATGGCCTGAGATATGTCTCAAGTGTGAACTTGAGTTTGCAGGGATATACCTATACAGATTGAGCAGAGAGTACAGTGAACCGGAAGGGCACATCCAGTTGATGTCTTACCGTGAAGTTTTCCATGGTTTCTTGATGCATAAGGAAACAAAACTCTGTGGCCTTGAGTACCGCAGAAGCATAGTATGTAGCATCGAGTGTGCGAAGCAATATGGCTTCACAAGCTTCTGACAGATTTACTCAATCATGAGATGGATCCTATGATGATAACCAAAGCTGTGTGTAAAGCTCTTTGAGAACCCAATGTTTCATGATAGATCAAAACACATTGAGATAAAATATCATTATATCAGAGACACGATGTAGAGGAAAATAGTACACATGCAATACCTTCCTACACATGAGCAGATTGTAGACATATTCACCAAATTAGCTTGGTGAAGGATACCTCCCTAGTTGAGAGGGAGTGTTGATGACTACAGCCAAGAAAAAGTTCGAAGTACTTCCGTATGAGACTTGTCCTGATGAAGAATGCCTCCTTAGCTGAGAGGGAGTGTTGATGATTACAACTGCGTGAGACATTCTCCAGGACAAAAACCTGAGAGAGAGCCCCTGAGATGGGTGTGTGGTTCCTATCTGAGACAGAGATGGAACATAGAGATGGCCTCCTCCTTACAGAGAGTTGAGAAGAACTCCAGATGATTCTCTTGTGTAACGTAGTGAGAAAGGAGACCTGTAGAGTTGGACGTGCCTGTGGCTGAGCACAAGGTGAACGTGTGAAATCCCAAAGTGCTAGGTGCATCGTCATGAGACAGAAATGAAGATGATGTATTAGCCTCTTTTGAGCAGAGAGTTGATGAGAAACTCCAGATGACTCCTGTGTAATGCAGTGGGAAAGAAGATCTGTTGAGTGGACGTGCCTGTGGACGAGCACAAGTGAACGTGATCCTAGTGGCTGAGCACTAGTGAAGAAGTGGTTTTTCTGTGTAATGCAGTGAGCCAGAGATATGGACATCCCTATGGATGTGCCCCTAGTGGCTGAGCACTAGTGGGTGTATGAGATCCCTTGCTATATTGTTCAAGAGTCAGACTTACCTGTAACCCTAATTGTAATGTAAAGGGTACAGGTCGGCCCCACCTTAATGTAAAAGATAATTAATATGATAATTATTAATTATATTTTGAGTTATTGAGGTCAGCCCTATTGTGCCAAAAGACACATCATTTCATGTGACAAGTCTTATATAAATAAAGGTGAATCCCAATTGAGGAATCACACTTATCATTGTGTAATCTCATAATTTCAGAAGTTGTGGTCTGAAATTATGAGAATTACAACACCCTCTTGTGTGCTAGGTTTGGTGATGGTGTGGGAGGTCTTTCTCTTGAGGAATATAACAAAGGATTGGCTGTGTTTTCTTCCCTTGTTGAGAAGGGTTTCCCAGGATACTTTTTGTGTTCTTGTGTATGGTTATTCTTCTTGTGATCTTAGTTTGCTACAGTAGTTATGGTTCAAGTAATAGTTAAACAGAAAATTAAAGAGGATACAAGAGCCAGAGCTCATTGAAAATCTAACACTAACGTCACCCTAGGAGGGGCATGACGTCACCCTAAAAAGATGAATTTAGGGTTTTATTTGTCAATTTATGTAAAATTGGATTTTTGATGTAAACTGGCCATGTCGGCCTTTTTAGACCTAAAATGTAATTAAAGGTCTTGTGTATTGTATAAATAAGAGATCAAACTCTGAGTTCTATTCATCATTTTTCATTCACACAAGTGTGAAGTTTGAAATTCGGCCTCTTTTAAGGCTTATTGGCTGAACTAAGTGGTGCGCAACTCTTGGAGGGAGCTTTTATTGGTGATTTTTGGCATTTTCATGGTGGAAAGTCTTCAACTAGGGCTTGTGACTAGATTATTCTTGGTGAAGGTAAGTGAAAATCTGCAATTCTTCTTTCTTTGAATGGCTATGGTATTTTTTACTTTGCATTTATTAAGATTATGAAATTTCTAATGTGAAACCCTAGGAGAAAAGGACATGTTATTGTCCTTCTCTCAATAGCTACCCACCTACTTGATTTTGCTAGAACACACCTTCATCGAAGCACATGCTAGAGCCCTACCGTAGTAGCACTCTAGTACCTCTGCTTCATTAAGCTTTTATTTGTTTCAAGCTTGACCTAAAGAAGAAGGAAAACTGCTAGGGCCTAGGGTTACCTACTTCCGAGTGGCCATTTTCCTTCTAGGGTTTGGATGATTGAGGCCTTGGGTTACCAACACCTCAACCATCCTCCCTCTTGTCTTTAGTTCACTTATTATCATTTGTTTCCCTCAAGATTGCTGCTGCAAAAGTGACTCCATTAACCCTAAAGGCACTAGTTTATACCTTACATTTGATTGATTGATGAAAACAACCTCTAAACCATCTACTTCAAGCTCTTTGCTAACCATTCTTAACCTTAGATTAGACTAACTTACTAATATTCTTGCTGCTGTTACAAAGGTAAGCTACAACCATATATGACAGCAGTAAAAGCTTGTAAAAGCAAGTGTTAGAGCTGATTTTACATTGTCTTCTTTGCTTCTGACAAATACTAGCATATTGCCAATTTTAGGTTATCATTTTGGGTCATTGTTGAAGCTTGTTTAAGGCATAATTGTGAAGCTATCATTATATATACATTGCTGTTATAAATTTCTGTTGCTTCATATTTATTATCAGTTAATTGCTTTTGTTCAAAGTCCAAGGTTTTATGAAGCACTAATATCAATTGGTACTTGCAAATAGTGTTTTCTTGTTGTCTTGTTATGGGAAGGTACACTTAAGCAAATCTTTGCTTCACCTTATTAAACCTTTGGGACTTTCTGATTAGTGTGACTTGTGAGAGGGGAAGAACTTTCTTGATACTATTACCTTTGCCTTCTCAAACCCCCAGGTCACCGGGGACGTCTCCCTTGTGCTACTACCACTAAAGAGAAAGAGGTATCTTATTTAGGTGACAGTGATAGGATAACCACTTGTTACGCCAATTTAGTATCCACTTGCCTTTGGCTTTGGGCAAGTACAAATCGTGCAATAACAAGCCTATTGATCATTGTGCTAGCTACTTGTTGATCCCTCCTTTCCATCGCACAAGCAAATCATGCCACTGTGCCCACAAATGCAATGTCAAGCGATGACTGTGTTCATAATCTTCCTGGAAAAGTTGCAATAGATAGAAATATGGTTGTTGCTAATATCTTGTTGACAATGGTGATATTAACAATATTAAGCCTCTTTTAGTCTTGAATGCACTGGGTTTGCAATGTACAAAGTATTGTGAAGCGGGACATAGCATGTTTGTAATTGACTCCCATCCCATTCTTGTTGTTTGGAGATTAAGTTTTTTTTCCAGAATTAAGTATGTACCAAAAATCGACACAATGTTTATTCATTGTGGTAGACCTTTCCCCTGAATTGTGGTATGATCTTGGATAGTGTTGTGGGAATTTTTTGTCCTCGACAACAAGCATGTTTAAGTGAGCCTAAAACTCTAGTTAGCAAGTTCTCGTCCCATGTTGCTTACCATCTAGTTATTACCAATCTTGGCCTAAAGAACCTTTCCCTCATCATTAAAATGCCCATAATTTTTGTGGTAGGAGCACCACTTTCATTTCAACTTTGGAAGCAAGGTGGAAGATGTGCTCGAGGGAAGTAACATAGAATAGTTCCAGTTCCTTCCTTAAATGTGACATTATTCTAGAAATAAATTGCATGGAGAGTGTCTTTGGAGTCTCTTACTTTGAGCTTGATGCACATTTTGTGGAAGACGTCAATAACTTGTTGGATGAACTGTCTTAGGATTTGTTGACATTGTAGCTTCTTTTCCAACAAAGCATCCTTGTACCATAATGGGTAGAAACTCTTATGGATGACATCCTTGAAGTCTCCCTAAGTGCCAATCAGGGTTTGGTTGTCATTTTCCAAATGCGAGTGTGGGTCTGCCACTAAGTTGCAGGAAACGCCCCCCCCCCTCGGTTTCGGGCAGGTAACCGGTACGAAACTCGAAAATCGGTACGGTACGACCAGGAAACGCCCTCGGTCGTACCGTACTGCCAACAACGTTTCCTGGCCGTACCGGCCCGTACGACTAGCGTTTCGGGCGTCTTTGAGGCGAAATAAGAAAAAAAAAAGGAGCCCATGGGGCCCCCAAACAGTAAAATATTTTTTTTTTTTGCATTTTCTATGTTTTTCTTGCATCATTACTGCATTTTTTTATTGCATTTTTTTGTATCGTTATGTTTTTCTTGCAATATAATGTCTTATTTTAAGAAAAACTATGTATACATATATATATATATATTTTTTTTTTTTTATTTTTTATTTTTTATTTTTTTTATTTTTTTTATTTTTTATTTTTTTATATACGGCGTTTCCCTGGACGTTTCCATTTTTGGGGGGCCTGTTTCGTACCGTCCCGGTTTCGGAAACTTGGAAACGTTTCCCCATTTCGTGCAAGTTAGGTCTGCCATCATGTAAGGGCTTGGTTCTCCACATTCGACCATAATCTTGTTGGCCTTATTAATTTAGGTTTTGTTGCTGTCCTTATACACACTTGCAAACGTGAGCTAAGTCTTGCTCACTTAGTGTGTCCTTGGAGGCACAATGCCTAGGTTCAAAGCCCACGCTGTCACTTTGACTTGAACCTCTTCTGTCTAGGCTTACTCCTAGGGAAGCCAAGGGGGGTAGATCCTAGTTACTAGATGAGATTAAACGTTGAATTCTAGGAGTTGATTTCAATTAGTTAAAAGGTTTGGGGGAAGATCTAGCCTATATGCAAAGGCATCAATGCAATGTGCAACAAATTAAATGAGAAGCAAGCCTTTTCCAAGGACAACTAAGACTAGTGCCTAAGGTTGGGCAAGGGGTCAACTATAGTTTGAGGGAGATAGATTTTACAAAGTTTACACAAAATTACTAAGACTACAAAAGAACTAGATACATTACAACAAGATTAGATACAAGTATATAACAACTAGATACACAATTACAACAAAGAATATCTAAGAGTTACAACTAAACACAAGGTACATGAAAGATACAATTATAAACAAGGACACAAATACTAACCCAACTACTCGATTGTGCAGGAAAAAAAGATATTCAAATGAAGAGATCACCAACACATCAGGCCAACATGCTCAACAATAGAGTGTCTCCAAAGGATGCACACTCTATGTGACTGCTTTCAATGGCAACACAAATTACACAAAGCCCAACAATGAAGTGCCTACAAAGGATGCGCAACTTCAAGGAGGGAAGATCCAATATATCAACACACAACTTAAAATGAGAAATGAATGCCTAAAACAAGCCTCCAAGGGAAAAGGGTGCAACTTAAGAACTACTTAGTTATTCATCCACAACATTAAAATAAACTTGCATGGAAATGTAGATGTAAAGCGAAAGCTTGCAAGATTAAAATGTCAACCACAAGAAAGTAAATGCGAATTAGATGTCCCAAGGGTTGAAAGTGGATTAAGGATTATTAAGGTTATTAATTTAATGATTAAATCCTAACTAAGTGTCAACCTCAAGACTCCCCTCGCTTGTACCAAGTAGTTGCTGGGTGCTCAAGAAGTGAGGCAAACAAGGCCCTACCCTAGCTCCACAGGTCAATCCAAGGAAATAAGTACTCCCGGAAAGAACGTTGAGCGCCACGAGATCGTCCCCGACCTATCACCTTCCGTTGCTTCCCTTCAATCCCCATTTAAGTGGCAAAGTTGGGTCAGTAATGAGTGCCCTATTAAGTCTAATAAATTTTAAGCCTATGAAACTAAGGTTGATTAGTTAGTGAGTGTGTTGGGCAAGATGTTGCTTGCAAAAAGTTAGGTGCTTGAACCAAAAACGAAATTGAGAACTTGCAAGGAATTGAAAGTGCTTAACCACAAGATATTGCTTAAAAGAGCATGAAAAAAACTTGAACAATACTTGCAAGAAAAGAAAAAATAAGTTGCCTTAAACCATTCACCACATGCCCGTGATATTTGCAATAAGATAGAAGTGCTTGTGAAAGATTATAAACTAGAAACAAGTACTTGTAAAGATAAAGCTTGCAAATGAAAGATGATAAAGCATAAGAAAGATCACTATGCCTCCATGGGCCTAAGCTAGCATTAGTGTATGTTACTTCTACTTCTAGATAATTTTTAAGCCATAAAGCACATTAGAAGTAAAATACTAAACTAGCCATACGATTTTGGTGGTTGGCCAAGCCAAGCTCACTCCAAGGTGTAGGCAACAAATAAAATTTAAATGCTTTGAAAGGGAAAACTAAATTA
Source organism: Picea engelmannii (assembly GCA_009831015.1). Lineage (NCBI taxonomy): Eukaryota > Viridiplantae > Streptophyta > Pinopsida > Pinales > Pinaceae > Picea > Picea engelmannii. The sequence continues at coordinate 518,693 of ML779400.1, forward strand.
AACAAACCACTTACAATGGCACAAGGTGGAGGCAAGCCTTTCTATTTTGTGCCAAAGAAGGTTGAAATGAATGAAATAAAATGCTAAAGCAACCTAGCCACACAACCTTGTCCTAAAGACAAGTGTGGCAAACAAATAAAGAAATATTGTAGAAAATTAAAATGTTATCCTAGCCTTACGATTTTGGGGGTTGGCTAAGCCAAGCTCACACCAAGATGTAGGCACTAAACTAGATTACAAATTACAGAAAATTATTAACAAGAATGCAAACCTCTTAGGGACTCCCTAGGGCTTGCTACAATGCTAAAAAGATGAAAGAAGAGTTGGGTATTGTTGCCCAACCAAGTGAGACCTTCCTTGAGTGTTTTATGACCAAATTTGGGCAGCACTTCCCCTTGTACTGGCGATAATCTGCAAAAAACAACAAGCTATTGCTTGCTGGAAATGCTGCAAAACACACAAAAAGTTAAAGAAAATATCTGTTTTTACACATAAATTTTCTGCATAAAAATTTTAGCAAGTAATATATTTGAATGACCTATTCCAGAGTGTTAGCAATACCAAAAATTCTGAAATGTATGAACAAAAAATGAAAGTTAGAAAGAGAGGAGTTTCAAGTGGGTTATGAAGGCAAGCTTCCAACTCAAAGCTAGCCTTGCAAACCCTTGAGATAACCTGCAACTTGTGAAACAATCCATGAGATAAGAGCAAAGATGAGTAAGATAGATAAATAAAACAAACTAATTTGAAGTATTCACTATTCTACTCATATAGGTTCTACAAGGACATCTACTCTATATTTTAAGAAGACTTCAACAAGAAACAATGTCACCTCCAATCCAAATGCACCAAGACTAATCTTTGATACACCAATGTCCTCCAAAGCTCTTTCTATTAACAAAGTAGGAAGTTGCAACAACTAGTTGCTACAAGTTCCTCTCCAAAAGTGAGAGCAAGAATGATGAGAGCAAGATGAGAGTGATGAGGAGAGTGAGGAGAAAATTTGGTAGCATAACAATAGCACAAGAATTGGTGAGGAAATGAGGGTGAGAGGGCCTTCATTTATACTGGGAGAGACAAAGTTACCCCTCTTGGATCAAAGCCAAGTGTCAACCACCAAGCAAATGTGAGGATCTCAAGGAGGGGGTGCAACTCTAGGGTTAGAGGCATGGATTGATGAGGTGGAGTGAGGTGGAGGGTGTGGGCCTGTTATCGCACAATTTGTAGTTTAGGTCATAAGCTAAAGGATAAAGATCAAACTGGCGTGACAGTAACCTTCCCCACCCAATGTCACCTCGATGGGGAGGTTCTTTCTGTTTAGGGAGGTTAGCCCAGGGGAGACGTCCCCGGTAACCTGGGGTTTGAAGAGGCAGAAAGTATAAGGCCAAGTTTTAGAGTTCCCTCCTCACATGTTACCACCAATGTCAGACAGTCCGACTAATCAGCCAATAAATGAAGTGTATGCCCTCTTGAAAACACCTGCCCGGGACAAGACAACAACACAATATATATATATATATATATATATATATATATATATATATATATATTTGCATGCTATAACTCAAAGGGTTAGTACTTCATTGACTATCTGATTTTATTAATAAGCAATGTACTACAATAGATGTAAAATGAATTCAACGTTTTGTAAATCAGCTATGAAAGACCATCAATTCATCAATATCTAAAGAGATGATTAAGCCAACAATATGTCCAATCAACAATTTACTCATAAATGCTTAAAATCATCATTAATTGCTTGTATCCAACTTTTGCTACGCCAAGATGAAATATTCAATTATGACGTCAACCCTAATTAGGTTAGTTATGTTAGTTAGGGTTTGAAAATTTAAAGTTTTGAAAGTAGTTTTGTACACTAAAACTCCAACGTTGAAGATCAAATATCAGTGCCTTAGGGTATATGGAGTCAAAAGATAATGGCACAAGGTCTTGAAAGGATGATGACTCAAATACTAGAAGGTAGGGTTCTATGGTGTTGCAAAGGCAGGGCCCTAGAATCAAAACCCTAGGGGAAAGAGGCTCACTCCGATGTTGCTTAAGCAAGGCCTCGTGCTCTTTCCTCCTCCTCTAAATCAACTTGGCAAAACGGCTAGCCTAAAGAATAAGTCTAAGGGAGAAAGTGTTGCAAAGACAAGGCTTTCAAACCCTAGAAGGTGAAAACCCTAGGTGTAG
>ML779400.1:561650-575366 GCA_009831015.1 Picea engelmannii
ATTGAAACCGGTTCGACCGGTTTATTACCGGTTCCGGTTCCGGTTCAGGTTGGACCCTCGACCGGTTCCGGTACCGGTTTCGGTTTTTAAAACTATGTCTGGGAGAGCTAGCCACTGAAAAGGTGTGCTCTAAATGCCAAAATGATCCTTGGGGGAGGGCACAACTTTCTAGGTGGTTTTGGAGTTGAAAAGCTTCACTTTTGAAAAACCCTAATTTGCAAGTACTGCAACAATGACATTCTTCTCTTGCGAAATATGCTTCCTTCAGGTTGGCTCTGATACCATGTTAATGTTTATGCCATTATTATAGTTCTTTGCATTTCAATAGATAAGAGCAACATAAGAACAAGATCACTGAGAAATACACATTCACAAGAGACACAACATTTATCCTGGGAAACCCTAAAGGGGAAGAAAACCCAGCAAAAACTTCCTTATCATAAATTCCAATAGAATGTCAAGAGATAACTCAAACCAATACAAATAGTCCTCTCCAAAAGATGTGCCACTCTTCTCCCTCTCTGTTTTGCCGGTAACAGATCAGAACTTGTCTCTCAAACTGAGCAAGTGAGTTGTGATCAAATGAGGCGCTAGCCTCCTGTATTTATACAAGTTCTGGCACGTGTGTAGTGTCTCTTCACTGGCAAGGCCGACTTCTCAATCTGGGTGGGTAAACCCACCTTTATTATATTTTTGGGTCTCTTAATTAACTGTTGGGGCCGACTTCTTATTCTGCCTATTATAATTGTTTGTTGACCAATCTGCAAAAGGGGATTTGGTCTAATACAATTACCGACATGATTAATCCATAATGGGGATTAATCCTATGAATAAAATAACAATAATAATAAGAATACTCTTTGCAGTTACATTATTTTAACAGAGTTGACTTGAGATGGCTCTCCAGTTCGTACTCCTATGGATTTAGCTGAGTTGATCTGTTGAGAGTGACGTTCCTTGTGGTTGAGCACATGTGGACTTGTCCCTAATGGCAGAGCACTAGAGGATGTGTGTGAGACCCCTTGCTATATTGTCAGAGTAAGACTATTGTGAAACCCCAATTTGTATTGTAAAGGGTACAAGTCGGCTCTACTATGTAAAGATAATTAATAGTGTAAAAGATTAATTATATTATTAAGTTGTACAAGTCGGCCCTATTGTGCCAATAGACACATCTATTTGATGAGTTAGGTCATGTATTTATAAGAGAGATACATCTCCAATGTGGATCATATCTCATTCTCTCATAACACATTGTGGAGATCTGAAATTTAGTGCGCACTTCTTCTTATGCGCTAGCTTTCTTGGTCATAGAGCACCCTCTTGTGTACGCTAGGGTTTATGGTGTGAAGGTTCTTCTCTTGGAAATATAGTAAAAGGTTGTTGGGTTTTTCCCTTGATTGAGAAGGGTTTTCCCAAGGTAACTTCTTGTGTCTTCTGCATGGTTATTATTCCTGTGATCTTGGTTGTTGCAGCTATTGTGTTGTTGCATTGTTTATGGTTCCAAGTTCATGCTAAATTGAAAAGAAACTACGTGTGCTTGAGCAATCATTAAAAATTCAACACTTTCCATTTATTGAATTGTCAAGAGAATCTTGTCTAGATTAAGCTCCTAAAGCCCTAAATGCTAGCACTTTAGGAGTTTTATTCGAAAGGCTTGTCTCAAAATATTTCTCAAGAATCTAAGGAAAGAGGAATTTGCTAGGGCCGAAAAAGTGCTTGCTCTCTAGCTGAAATCATCTTTGAGACTTGAATGTTTGAGGCCTTGAGGTGCTACACCTCAAGAAGTTCATCTCATTTATCCTTGGAAACTATTATCATTCTTATTTCTCCATGTTATATTGTTGCTGTAATTGACTCCATAAGCCCAAAAGGCACTAGTTTCATTGCTCTCTCTTGGGAAGGAATTGATCAAACAACTCTCATTTTCTATTCTATGAAGCCTTTACTAACTTTTACTAACCCTAGCTTAGCTAAAATCACTAACTAACTTGCTGCTGTAGAAAATCTTTGCTACACCCATCTAACTTGCTTCATTTTGCTGCATACACTAACTTAATTGCTAGCTAACATACTCAGAAATTGCTTGTAATAAGTGCTACTTAATCTATTGGATAAATGCTGATTTTTCACTATCTTTTCATGCAATTCTGAGCAATATTTCTTGTGGCTGTTATGAAACTTCATTGCTGTTATAAAATGTTATTTTGTTGCAATTTCATATCAGCTGAAATATATTTTAATTTGTCTATTGTTTGTTGAGGTTTTACTATCATTTGGTACTTGGAATCGCCATATGTATGTCATATTGTTCTTGTTCCGCGTAGGTACACAAATATTCTTCCTTTGCCTCAATTTTACAGACATAGACCTTTTGACTTAGGTAACCAGTGAGAGGGCTCTCCAAGCTTGGCCATTCACTTTCCTTTCCAATCCCTTGAGGTTACCAGGGACGCCTCCCCTGGGCTAGACTTCTTCCATCCCTAAAACATGGTGATTTCCTACTAAGGTGACAGTGGTGGGTTATCTTGTAGTTACGCCAATTTGACTTACTTGTATTTGGGCTTGGACAAGTACAAATTGTGCGATAACATGCCCTTTAGAGGTATCCCTCAATTGGGTACAAAGAACAATGTCGGAGGTGCAACAAGGAGAGAACAAATCTCATTAGAGAGTATCCCCCTAACTTCACAGGCAAGTTCAATGTAGGATCTCAATCAAACAATAACAACTATTGGATTGTCCTATTAAACTACTTCACACTTACCAGGGTCCGTTCTGATGGACTCCACCCTCAGATCAAGCAAAAGCTCACAAAGGGGGCCCAGAGCAATACTAGGGTTGTTGTGGGGAAGGTTTATTTTCCATCTTTGAAATTGCAAAAATGAAATCTAAGCTACTTTAATCTAGAAACTGAAACTACTCTAGCGTTTTGCGGTGCAATTTAAGTTTTATCCGTAAGTTAGTAAAGGAAAGCAAGAAAGAAGTTGAAATGGACCAATCACAAAAAGACATCAATCCCCCCTGGGGCGATTGAAGTTGGGCATTGGGTAGCCCACTGATTTTATTAATTTTGTTACAATCTCTTTTTTGGGAATGTTTGTGATCCTTATAGAATCTGGATCAACAAGCTTACAAGTTTTTTAGAACAATTTATTTTGATGAGGAAAGGTGCTACCGAGGTCCCAAATGGTCTAAATCATTAGAATTTGGACAGCATCTCTTCTTGGTTGTTCGTTTTTCCTGCAAAAACAAGCAAACAACCCACAAAGATGCCTGTTATACCCGATTTTAAGGGATAACTAGGAGATCATGTCTCGAGGCCCACAGGTCCTAGACATGGAGTACCGAGAGTAGGATTGACCTGAGCATGGCCCCGGAGGGCCCATCCTTTTCTTCTTCCATCAGATTTGTCTTGTCAGCAGCAGCAGCATCCATCACCATCGGCTTGGTCTTGTATCGGAAGAGGTTCTTGCTCCATGAGGAAATTGGTCCAGGTATCATGGTATGTCTCACTTTTGATCATTGAAATAAATATATGCATCTGATTCCTTTTATCTCTAACAACTGCTTGGATCTTACATTAACCCACTTGACCATGCTTGGGGAGATTGACAGGGTGCCCTAGCAAGCCTGTGCCCATAGGTCTTGGTTTGCCACAGGGAAATTTCTGAAAAGCCATTGTCTGCTCCCATCATAACACCACTGTTTCATCTTATCTCCCGCTCATTTATCCCATTCCTCTTGTCCAGGCATTGGGTTGACCTATTTGTGGGATTACACCTTATCTCGTGGGAAGAAGGGGCTAAAGGCCCATAAGGTAAAAGCAATTGGTAAAAGACAAAATCCTAAAAATGAAACCTCGAGATGCTTTGCCCAGGGATCCCCGAGAAGGCAATAAAAGTCCTCTCAGCAAGAAACAAGAGGGACGTGGAAAATAACAAACAAGATCTAGTCAGAGGATAGGGGGTCTCATCACGAGCCAGCTTATTAGGTTCATGGGTACCTAACAGTATGACATTGCCACCATCTGGTTACCACGCCAGGGCAATGACCTTTGGTTGCATGGCCAAGGGAAAGGGGGTCTCATCACGAGCCATCCTTCTCATCTCTGTGAAAGTACTTGTGGGTAACACTGTCAGCTCTGGTCACCATGCCAAGGCAGTGTCCTCTCGTTAGCCCTTGAATAAAAAGAAAAAGAAAAAGAAAAAGCAAAAGAATAAAGCAAGAAAAATAATAAAGGCAAGAACGGGCTTGGAAAAAATGCATCCATGAAAGGTACAGCTCGCCTTCTACAAAGGCACCCACAGATAACATTATGCATCCTTGGCCCTCACTGCACCCACATGTTTGGACATCCCCTAGCCACATCACCTCACTCACATGGCTTGGATGAAATCTCTCTGGAAACTTTCATTTTCTTGTGGATACTAGCCCAATAGGACATCTTGTCTTTTTCTCCAATCTTGTATTGCAGGTTTTTGTAATGTCTTTGAGCTATTGACTGATGTATTAGGGTTTTTATGCATATGTTTAATAATATTGATGATGAGATGTGATTAACATTGCTATGATCCCAATGACTGATGAGCCCATGGAGGGCGTAGCTTTTGATGTGCAGGACCATGCCTGATGGACAGGTACCATTTCGACCGGTACACATGGGGAGATGACCAGTTCGGACCTCATGGGGCTGAAGAGCCCACCAGATGGATGTTGAGACCCCATCAGGGGGTAGAGACAGGATGGAGATGGATCAGGGCTTTTGCACCAAAGAGGAAGAGGACGTTCCATCAGAGGCACTCCGACAGGACTAGACCTGGGGGGAATGACCCCTTTTCAATGGAACACCATCCTTGGAAGGCTTGGAATGTCTCCAGCTTCACCATGACGTCATCCAACTTCATGGATGCTTTTGGAGGCAGATTGGGCAGCAGTAGCACGTGTGGCATGTTGGAGAGGCCCCTAGAGGGCTTAACATTTTGCTCCTTGGTGTCTCATTTGCCCTAGAAAGGGCCAATGCCTCCCTTGAAGGGGATTTTACTCTCATTTTTACTTGTTTAGGGCTTTTACTTAGCATTTAATGTAAAACTGTATGATTTTGACATTATGGCCTTGTCGGCCTTTTTATGACCTAAAAGGTAAAATTAGGTCATCGATACACTATATATTGAGGGTTTTAACTCTCATTTTTATCATAAATTACAACTCACTCATAGTGAAGTCTGATTTTTAGCGCCCTATTGGGGTTTTTGGCTAAACTAGTGATGCGCACTTGTTGAAGGATGAGATTTTTTGGCATTTATGGTGTTTCTCTTTAAGGAAGGTGTTACAACTAGGGTTTGCATGGTTATTTCTTCATGAATTGTAATTGTTTTTTTCTACAAAACTTCTTATTGAATGGTTGTAGTTTAAATTTCTTGCATATTGCTTATAAATTTGTTGAATCAAAACCCTAGGGGACAAACACACAAGTAGGTCGTTGTCTCATGTCACCTGATAGAGAAACCTTTAGCCATTGAAAGAAAAGAAGAGAGCCTAGCCATAGCTACACTCCTTGCTTCTCTTTCCCCTGTGCTAGTCGTACCTTTAGAATCCAAGAGAGGGAGACGTCCTAGGCCTAAGTTATCTACACCTAGGGTCGTTTTTCCCTTAGGGTTTGAAGAAAGAGCCTTGCCGCAGCAACACTCTCCCTCTTTAAGTTCTCTCGTCCTGTTTTTGTGCTTCATCTAAGATAGTCGTTTGTCGAGAAGGAGGAGAGAGCACGAGGCCTTGCTTTTGCAACATCAGAGCGAGCCTCTCTCCCCTAGGGTTCTGTCTTTGAGGCCCTGCTTTAGCAGCACCTTGAAACCTTTCCCTCCAGTCCTTTTAAAATCTCGTCTCCTTCAACCTGTGCGTCATTCACTCTTTTGACTCCATTTAACCCTAAGGCACTGATCTCCAGCCTCAACGTTGAAGACCTTGATCCAAACACTCTCAAACTCTTTTGAATTGAAACCCTAACTACACTAACCCTAACCTACTAACCCTGGACTGCTGACGTCACCCTTGGTTATTTCATCTTGATGCAGCAACGTTTCACTTTATAAGCAATTGAATGGTAGTTGAGGGCATTTATTAGACTAAGTACTGATTGATTACATTGGATGCCATATCATTTTTGTATCTATTGACAAGTGACATATTTATCATTGTCATTTTGCAAACATTGACTTCGTCAATATTTACTTTTAAAAACTGCTTATATTGAATATCAGATAGTCATTGATTTATGAAGTACTAACCAAGATTGCACGTATTAGTCTCCTTGTTGTGTTGTCTCAAGCAGGTGCTTTTCTTTTCTTTGGTTATACTCTATTATTGGCTATTTAGCCGAGACTATCTAATTGGCGATAATCTGTGAGGGGGAAATTTGTCTTTGTACTATTAGCCTTTGCCCTTTCAAAACCCCAAGTTACTGAGGACGTCTCCCCTGGGCCTAGCCTCCCTAAATAGAAAGAACCTCCCCATTGTGGTGACATTGGGTGGGGAAGGTTCCTATTTTACAAGTTTGACCTACTACTCCTTAGCCTTTCTTGTGTCTACAAACTGTGCGATAACAATGCCCAAAATCACTTTGGACAACTTGCGGAAAAAGGTCAAAACTATGGAAAAAATTTCTAAGTAAAAAAGTATACTAAACTAGCAATTTACAACCACAAAAGCAAGCCAAATGACAAGCTTCCTTAGTGGTTTTGTTTGCTATTCGAAAAAGCAAACATATATTTTCATTTGTCTATTGTTTGTTGAGGTTTTACTATCATTTGGTACTTGGAATCGCCATATGTATGTCGTATTGTTCTTGTTCTACGCAAGTACACAAATATTCTTCCTTTGCCTCAATTTTACAGACATAGACCTTTTGACTTAGGTAACCGGTGAGAGGGCTCTCCAAGCTTGGCCATTCACTTTCCTTTCCAATACCTTGAGGTTACCAGGGACGCCTCCCCTGGGCTGGACTTCTTCCATCCCTAAAACATGGTGATCTCCTACTAAAGTGACGGTGGTGGGTTATCTTGTAGTTACGCCAATTTGACTTACTTGTATTTGGGCTTGGACAAGTACAAATTGTGCGATAACAGGCCCTTTAGAGGTATCCCTCAATTGGGTACAAAAAACAATGTCGGAGGTGCAACAAGGATAGAACAAATCTCATTAGAGAGTATCCCCCTAACTTCACACGCAAGTTCAATGTAGGATCTCAATCAAACAATAACAACTATTGGATTGTCCTATTAAACTACTTCACACTTACCAAGGCCCATTCTGATGGACTCCACCCTCAAATCAAGCAAAAGCTCACAAAGGGGGCCCAGAGCAATACTAGGGCTGTTGTGGGGAAGGTTTATTTTCCATCTTTGAAATTGCAAAAATGAAATCTAAGCTACTTTAATCTAGAAACTAAAACTACTCTAGTGTTTTGCGGTGCAATTTAAGTTTTATCCGTAAGTTAGTAAAGCAAAGCAAGAAAGAAGTTGAAATGGACCAACCACAAAAAGACATCAATCCCCCCTGGGGGGATTGAAGTTGGGCATTGGGTAGCCCACTGATTTTATTAATTTTGTTACAATCTCTTTTTTGGGAATGTTTGTGATCCTTATAGAATCTGGATCAACAAGCTTACAAGTTTTTTAGAACAATTTATTTTGATGAGGAAAGGTGCTACCGAGGTCCCAAATGGTCTAAATCATCAAAATTTGGACAGCATCTCATCTTGGCTGTTCGTTTTTTCTGCAAAAAAAGCAAGCAAACAACCCACAAAGATGCCCAAAATCACGTTGGACAACTTGCGGAAAAAGGTCAAAACTGTGGAAAAAATTTCTAAGTAAAAAGGTATACTAAACTCGCAATTTACAACCACAAAAGCAAGCCAAATGACAAGCTTCCTTAGTGGTTTTGTTTGCTATTCGGAACAGAAAACATATATTTTCATTTTTTTATTGTTTGTTGAGGTTTTACTATCATTTGGTACTTGGAATCGCCATATGTATGTCGTGTTGTTGTTGTTACACGCAGGTACACAAATATTCTTCCTTTGCCTCAATTTTACAGACATAGACCTTTTGACTTAGGTAACCGGTGAGAGGTGGCAGACACAGGGGCGACACATGGCCCAAGAGAGGTGGCAGACTCATTGGGAAGTGTGCCCTCCCTTGAGAATGCGCCACATAGAAGAAGAGAGGCACACCCTCTCTTGAGAATCTCCTGCCAATGCCACATCTCATGTTCAAACTCACTCATAACTCCATCTCATGTCCCAACAAAGCTTAGTGAACTCAAGAGAGGATGAGTTATCAAAATATATCCCCGACATGTTTCCCAAAAAATAGCATTTGCTGATTTTTTGTCTTTTTTATGTCTTGTATTCCCTTTTTTTGAGAGAAATTGACTTTTAGTGATTAAAAATCACTATTTTCACTCACAAAGGGGGTGCATAGGTAAAGTGGGTATTCTAAGCAAGAAAATGAATACCCCCAAGGCATGTGATGCCTCCTGGTACCACTTATTTAACTTATACATAAATTACAATTAAAATATCCCATTTTTGCGGGAAATTTTTATTTGTTGAAAACATTAAAAAATCCTAAGGGGGACTTAGTGCATTTCCATAAGACTCAAAAGTGATGACTAGCATGGTAATATACATTAGACACTAGACTTAGACAATACACAAGGCCTAGCCGCTAGGACATACTCCAGCTTTGGAGGATATTGAATGAAAAAACTTTAAAATTATAACTCGCTTGTAAAGCAGCAAGATATAATTAAAAAGTAAAAAAAACACTATAGAGTAATGTACTAATGACCAAGTCTTAGGGGGCTAAGCCTTTTACAAAGTTCATCATGCTAGCTCATCTTATTACAATTCCCCCATGGGGGTATGGAAAATGTGTGAAAAAAAAAAGAAGGGCCATAATGGTTGACTAGACTTCTGAACTATGGATTTGAACAAGTATCTTTTTCAACTTTGGCAGCTCAACTACAAGTCCATTCTAGTGCAACTTGGAGGGTAACACCAGCAAGGGCCGAAAACAGGCCATACCAGCCAGCACAAGAATAGGTCGTACAGGGTTGAGCTTGCACAGGTCGTACGGGTCGTACACAAGCCATACATAGGTCGTACAAACTGGGACGTACAGGGCCAGAAGGAGTTGGGTCGTACGGTTGTTTGTGAGGCCGAATTTTGCTAAGAGGAATTGGGATTTGGCTGAGGAAATTTCTGTAAGAGATTTCAGTTATCTTGTTGTTGTAATTTTTCTCTTGAAAGCCCCAATATAAGCCCCTCTTTGTTGGTTTTCCCCGCACTGGGGTTTCCAAAGTATTTTTGGTGTCCTTGTTTATTATGTGCTTGATTTTCCATTAGTTTATGCTGTGATATTTTGGTTTATAACCCAGTTGTAATATGTATGCATAATTTTCTGAGTTTATATCAACATTGAGTAAATTTTGGTTAGATAAAATTATTGGCATAATATTCTATTGTTGAGTTATAGAAAGACAACATGGTATCAGAGCTCAGCCTCTGAGTAAAGAAGGTACCAAGTCGACTTTGCTATGCAGACCAGAGTGTGAATCAGCAAGTGGGACGATGACCAGAAAGACTGTGGGAGTCAAAGCAGCGGACTTAAATGGCCAATGCAGGCTTAAGGTTTGAAGACAGACTAGAGGACGAACGAGCTTCAATCCATGGAGGGAGCGAATAGGCTTCTGTTGGAGATAAACGGATTGTGGGAGTTTGTTGAAGAGAAGGCAGTACTTCCAGCTGATCCATCACAGCAAACAACCCATCTCAAGAAGGATGTGAAGACAAGGAGCATTATTGTTGATGGAGTCAAGGACCACATCATTCCTCATATATCTAGCAAGAAGACAGCTAAGGATATGTGGAAGGCCCTAATGAAGTTATACCAGTCTGATAACCAAAGCAGAAAGATGTTGCTCAGAGAGAAGTTGAGAAGCACGAAGATGGCCAAGAGAGAGTTAGTGGTTACTTACCTCACAAAGTTCACTCGGATCATAAATGAACTGGAAGTTGTTGGAGAGGTCGTGGAAGAGACTAAGTTGGTGAGGACAGTCTTGAATGGTTTCACCAAGCAGTGGAAAGTGTTTGTCAGAGGAGTGGTGGCTCGGAAGGAACTCCCTGATTGGGAGAGGTTATGGGATGACTTCACCCAGGAGGAGTTGAGAGTTGATGCCACTCAAGCTAGCCAACCAAAGAGTGAAGAGGAGGAGAATGTGGCTCTTCATGCAAAGAAGAGTAGTGGAGGAGGTTCCAGGGACATGAACAAAGTGAAATGCTTTGCAAGTCACAAGACTGGCCACTATGTCAGCCAGTGTCCCAACAAGAAGAAGAAGGAGGCACAAGTAGCAGCAACAACATCTACTGAAATAGATGAGTTTGCGGAGAAATTCGAGGAGGAATTTTCTATGGTAGCCTTTCTTTTGAAAAGCAATTTTGTAGAGTTGGAGGACATTGGGGCATGGATTATGAACAATGGATCGTCTCGCCATATGACGGGAATGAGGTCGATGTTCCTTAGTGTTTCAGAGACATACTTAGACTTGTATGTGAGGAGTAGGGCTAGCACCATGCATACATTGAAAGGGGTTGGATCCATCAGATTCCAGCTAGAGTCAAGTGGTTCTCTTGAGGTGGATAAGGTGATATTTGTTCCATAGCTGAAGGTCAATTTGCTCTCAGTATCAGCTCTGGAGGATATGGGGTATGCAGTGATGTCTGAGGATGGGCAAGTACTCATACGTTCAGAGGGAGCGACCTTGGATGCAACACTGAGGCTTGGCATCAAGGAGGGTAAGATGTACAAGGTGTTGGGACAACCTGTAGTGGGTTCCAAGGGGATCTTGAATCACAAATTAGTGTCAGAGACTGAGTCTTGTGGACGAGTGGATTCATCCAAGACTGCCAAGTCTGTCAGCTGGTATGACATGACATTGATGCATAAGCAGAGCAGGATATCAGATCAGAGTGTAGCAGAGGTAGCAGGAGGGTCTTCTAGTAAAGAGGGATTAGCTACAACAGCAACAACAGATTTGATGGGGTCAGAGATTGATCCAGGTGGAGACACCTCCCTCGCTAAGAGGGAGTGTTAGTTTTGTAGTTAGGTAGGCATGTTGATGGACACACTAAACAACCCATATCAACCTATTTATCTTAGCCTAAGTCTAACTTAGGAATGCAGCAAAAATTTATATTTTGAGTTGCTTTGTGGGGCCCTACCTAGTGGAGCGCGTGGCTTAGTGGAGTGTGGGGTCCAACCAATAGGGGGCGTCTCAATCTGAGCCATTGAGGGAAGATTTGGGCACACATCTCAAGGAAGAATGGTGGTTGCTAGGAAGATAAAGAGAGGTGTTGAGGGTGAGGGACACACACATTCCTCATTTGTGAGATTGAGCAAGTGAGTTGAAGATGGCGCTTGGACAAGAAAGAGCAGCTGAGGCAAGGGTTCTTGGTAAAGAGAAGGCGGTTGAAGCAAGGGGTAGTTCTGGACAGTGGAAGAGGCCAAGGAGAGGGGGTCGATTAAGCGAGGTAAGTAGGCCGAGTTAGTGGCATGTCCATTGCAGCTGCACCAGGCCGTACACAAGCCAAATTATTCAACCAGCAAGGGCCGAAAACAAGTTGTACCAGCCAACATAAGAGTAGGTCGTACATGGTTGAGCTTGCACAGGTCGTACAGGCCGTATGCAGGTCGTACAAGTTGGCTCGTACAGGGCCTGAAGGAGTTGGGTCGTACAATTGTTTGTGAGACCGAATTTCGCTAAGAGGAATCCGGATTTGGCTGAGGAAATTTCTGTAAGAAATTTCAGTTATCCTACTGCTGTAATTTTTCTCTTGAAAGCCCAATATAAGCCCCTCTTTGATGGTTTTCCCCACACTAAGGTTTCCAGGGTATTTCTAATGTACTTGTTTATTATGTGCTTGGTTTTTTGTTAATTTCTATTGTGCTATTTTCGTTTATAGCTCAATTGTAATATGTATGCATAATTTTCAGAGTTTATATCAGCATTGAGTAAATTCTGGTTAGATAAAATTATTGGCATAATATTTTGTTGTTGAGTTATAGAAAGTCAACACAGTAGAAATGGAGATACCAATCCTTGATGAAGAAGGCAAACTCATCCTTGAGTGTGAAGGCATTCTATCAATGCATACAAAATCCTTAATAATCTACACAGATAACAAGATAACTCATCAAATGGACAATTTTACTAGTTGAAGATTCATAGGGAAACTAAGTCGTAACGTTATAAATATCCCTCTTCCTATGCTTTGAGGTCAAAGCATCTTAAAGGGGAGGAACTTATAATTGTTAACGATTGCAGCTATGTGAGACATTCTCCAACTTAAAAACCTGTGAGGTGTGGATCATTGCAGCTATGTAAAGTCTTCCTCTCAGCTTACAAACCTGAGAGAAAGCCCCGAAGAAGGGTATGTGGTTCATGCCTGAGACAGAGATGGGAACATAGAGATGACCTCCTCCATTCAGAGAGTTGAGAAGAACTCTAGATGATTATCCAGTGGAAAAGAGATCTATTGAGTTAGGACGTGCATGTGGCTGAGCACAAGGTGAACGTGTGAAATCCCAAAGTGTTGGGTGCATCGTCATGAGAACAAAAATGAAGATGATGTATTAGCCTCCTTTGAGCAGCAGAGTTGACGAGAAGACTCCAGCTGATTCTCCTATTAGTAGCAGTGGGAAAGAAGATCTGTAGAGTGGACGTGCCTGTGGACGAGCACAGGTGAACGTGTGAAGACCTGGTTCTTCTGTGTAATGCAATGAATCAGAGCTATGACATCCCTATGGATGTGCCCCTAGTGGATGAGCACTAGTGGGTGTATCAGATCCTTTGCTATATATTGTTCAAGAGTCAGACCTACCTGTAACCCTAATCGTAGGTTAAGCATTAGGTGGAGGTCTTTCTCTTGAAGAATATAGCAAAGGATTGGCTGGGTTTTATTCCCTTGTTGAGAAGGGTTTCCCAAGATACATTTTGTGTTCTTGTGCATGGTGCTTCTTCTTGTGATCTTGGTTGTTGCAGTATTTATGGTTATGGTAAAATGATAAAATGGAATGAACTTCATGCTTAACCTAATGCTTATGAAGAGTACGGGTTATTCTTGGACGTTGGGGTTATTCTTGGCTTAGAAGAGTACGGCCTCTTCCAGCGCATCTCCAGAAGCTCTTAAAATGAAATTTCGAGAAATTTTGATTTTTGGACCTAGGGTTTCTAGGGTGCCGAAATTTCCTGCAGAATATTATTTATGTATTTCTGAAGAAACATTTTATGAATCAGCAAGCATTACTGTGTTATTAGCAAATTGATTGTTGGCAGTCATAAGTCCAACCATAGTTACCAGAGCGCGAAGCGAAGCGGGAGCGTTTTTAGGAAGCGAAGCGTCGGGAGCGTCATTTTCAAAAAATCCTCGGAAGCGAAGCGTCCCGGAAGCGAAGCGTCCCGGAAGCGTCTATTATATATATATATATAAAAAATTATATATATATATATATATAAATTTATATATATTGCATTTATATTCAAAAAAATATGTAGAAAGACAAATTAGTTGCAGAATATATGAAAACATGCATATTTGTACATCAATATAGATAGAAATGACATCCATACTACATAGTTCATCAATGATTAATCATTCGA
>ML779401.1:0-14528 GCA_009831015.1 Picea engelmannii
GTTTATGGGCATTGTTAGTGTATTGTTGCGCCAAATGCATTATTTGGCAGGGGAAGAACGCCACGAGGAAGCATCAAGCAGTTGGAGAAAATGTTCACTTTCTAGCAAAATTCCAAGTGTCAAAGGAAGGTAGGGCATTGGAAACATCTAAGAAGAGTGGAGGCAGTTAAATGGCAAGTCCAAATTTTGAGATTGAAGTCGAATATTAACAGTTTCTCCAGTTTAGGTAGGTTGAGCATACCTCCAAATGGAATTTTTGAGGTCCTTTGCAATTATTTCCAACCAACAAATCCTCCAGTAACTTCAGTGATTCAAGAGAATTGGCAGTTGTTCCATATTAAATCCTAGAAATCAGTTGATTTGTTAAACTAATTCTATCTTTTGTAATTGTTTACTATTTTGGGAAAGGAGTTAGAAGGCTCGAATCTTTGAGTTTAGTAAAAAAATATTTATATATAAACTGATAAAAAAATACAGTGAGGGGTTCGACCCTTGGAGAAGGAGACTTATATATTGTATTGGAGCTTGTTTATCTTTTTGCAAGATTAATACAGAAACTACTCTTGTCTTCCTTTGAGATTCATTATAGCATTTTGGTTCAGTATGTGTTCTTGTCTTACATATTCAAGATTGTACTGTCTGCTGGTATGCTCTGCCTTTTGTTAAGGGAATTCATCTCTGATGCTCCTTTTTCATTAAGTGTATACCTATTATGTGTCTGTGAATTATTGGTTCAGAATTCATCTAGTTATGGTGCTCTATTCAAGTAGTTCCCCTTTATGTTTTCTTCTAAAGTTGTAATAAGAATTCATCCATAGATAAATGCTCTTGCTGCAGTGGGATTTTTCTATTTTTCAAATTGTCATCTCAATATCTTATTTACAGAACCTAATTCTTACCTTGCCTCAAGGTTGATAGACAAGATTTTTCCATTTATTATCTACAAGTCATTAAGATTCAAGTTTTCACTCCATTTCCCAAGGATAATTCTCTTTGCTTGTCAAACCGCCAACCTTTATAAAAACAAACATGTTCTTATCAGAAATCTGACCTTCTGAGTGTTATTGTTGAATATATTTTGAGTGAGAAGGCCTTTTTCCTATTGAGAGAGCCCTCTCTGATTGTATAAGGTCAGAATACAGTCTAAAGTGGTTGAAATGGTTACCTCGGGGTTTCCTTGATACAACCCAAGGAAAATATCGATTGTCAACAGGACACATTGACTAAATTGTATGAAAAACCCTTGTCGTCCAATAAGGTATTTCTAATAAAGCAATTATTTAATATGAAGATGTCAGAAGGTGGGTTTGTTGCAGATCATTTAAATGAATTTAATATGGTTACTAATCAACTAAGTTCTGTGAAAGTGGACTTTGATGATGAGGTCAGGGCTCTTCTAATCCTGTTCTTATTGCCAGAAAGTTGGAATG
Source organism: Picea engelmannii (assembly GCA_009831015.1). Classification (NCBI taxonomy): domain Eukaryota; kingdom Viridiplantae; phylum Streptophyta; class Pinopsida; order Pinales; family Pinaceae; genus Picea; species Picea engelmannii. The sequence goes on from ML779401.1 coordinate 1,431, forward strand.
GCTTGGTCATGACTGTAAGTAACTCTGTCTATGGTTCAAACACTCTAAAATTTGATGATGTTGTTGGTGTTATCCTTAGCAGGGAAATGTGAAGGAAAAGCATAGGTGAGACATCAGGTAATGCGTTAAACATGGAAACATGGGAAGACAAAAGGATAGAGGAAAGGGCTCAGGGAACTGCAGGAATTCCAGGAAGGGCAGAGCCAAATCCAGACTGGGAAAGATATATTGTTGGAATTGTGGGAAGAAAGGACATCTGAAGAAAGATTACAGAGCTCCAAAGAAACAAAGAGATGGACAACATGAGAAAAATCAGGAAACAAATGTAACAGGTGATGTGTTACAAGATGCTTTGATTCTTTCTATAGACAATATTTTTGAATCTTGGGTAGTAGATTCAGGGGCTTCATTTCATGCCACACCCATAGGAAACATTTTCTAGATTATGTTCAAGGTGATTTTGGACGGGTTCATTTGGGTGATGATGCACCATGCAAAATTGTTGGAATGGGTAAGGTACAAATAAACCAAAAGAATGGAAACCAATGGTTGTTGAAAGAGGTAAGACATGTTCCAAATCTAAGGAAAAAATTGATTTCAACAGGGCAGTTGGCAAGTGAAGGTTGTGTATCTATATTTACAGATAAGGCATGGAAGGTCACCAAAGTATCATTGGTGATAGCAAAAGGAGAGAAGGTAGGTACAATGTATTTATGTACTAGTAATACTAATTGTTTTATCTCTTTAGATTCTACAGGAGTGGATACATCACTTTGACATCATAGGCTTGGACACATGAGTGAGTAGGGGAGGCAAATACTTCACAAAAGGAATTTGTTGTCAAATCTTAAACAAATTGATTTGGATTTCTATGAGCATTGTGTTTATGGAAGAAAAAAAAAAGAGATTCAAATTTATCAAAGTTGGAAAAGTAAAGAAGAGTGAAAAGTTAAAGCTTGTGCATACAGATGTATGGGGACCAACTTAGGTATCATCTCTTGGTGGCTCTCATTATTATGTTACTTTATTGAAGATGCAACTAGAAAAACTTGGGTTTATTGCATTCGACAAAATTCTAATGTTTTTGACACTTTTAAGAAATGGAAAGCTTTGGTTGAGAATGACACAGGAAAAAGATTGAAGTGTCTCAGATCATACAATGGAGGTGAATATTGCAACAAAGAGTTTGATGATTATTTTTCATACCATGGGATTCATGGAGAGAAGACAGCTCCAGGAACACCACAAGAAAATGGTGTGTCAAAAAAAATGAATAGGACAATCATGGAGCGTGCAAGGAGTATGAGATTGCATGCAGGGTTTCCCTTACAGTTTGGGGCAGATGTTGTAGATATTGTTGTTTACTTGATAAATAAAGTACCTTCAAGTTCTTTGGATGGTGGAATTCCATAGGATGCATGGACAGGTAAAACGGTAAACTATTAATTTTTGAAGACTTTTGGTTGTGAAGCATTTGTCCATATTGATAAGGAAAATATATCAAAGCTTGAGGCAAAATCCAAGAAGTGTACCTTTATTGGATACAATGTTAATGATTTTGGTTATCGCTTATGGGATTATGAAAGAGACAAAATCATTAGGAGTAGAGATGTCATATTCAATGAGAAGTTCATGTACAAAGATCAGTTGTAGGGAAAGAAACAGAAAAAAGAAAAACCAGAATACACAGTGCTTGATAAGATGACTGGAAAATAAATTCCAAAGGTACCAGACAATCAAAATGTACAACAACAAAAGAAACAAGTACCTCAAAATCCTGAGACTGTTGATAGAAGATCTACCAGGTTAAGTAGACCCCCTGAACGATACTCTTCTTCATTGTATTATTTATTGTTGATTGATTATGGTGAACTAGAATGTTATGAAGAGGCAATGCAAGTAGACACTAAAAAGAAGTGGGAGCAAGGCATGAAAGAGGAAATGGACTCCTTGGTAAATAACCAGACTTGGGACTTGGTTCAATTTCCTATAGGAAAAAGAGCATTGCGGAATAAATTGTTTTACAAGTTGAAGGAAGAAGATGGAGGAAAAAATCGGTACAAGACTAGACTTGTTGTAAAGGGGTTTACACAAAAGAAAGGTATAGATTTTGATGAAATTTTTTCTCCTGATGTTAATATGACTTCAATTAGAACTATTTTAAGTCTTGTGGCAGTAGAATATTTGCATCTTGAATAGTTAGATGTAAAAACAAATTTTCTCCGTGGGTATTTGGATGAAGAGATTTATATGCATCAACCACAGGGGTATGAGGTAAAAGGGAAGGAAAATTTGGCATACCGATTGAAGAAGAGATTATATGGCCTAAAGAAATCTCTAAGGCAATGGTATTTGAATTTTGACAAGTTTATGATAGAAAAGGTTATAGTAGATGTCATTCTGATCAATGTGTTTATTTTAAAAGGCTAGAAAATGGAAGTTATATTGTCTTGCTATTGTATGTAGATGACATGCTTGTTGCGGGATTTAATATGCAAGATGTTGGCGTCAGAAGTCACTCCTGGATTGCAGCAGGAGTAAGCCTAAGGCCCATCAGTTTAAATGTCACGATTTGTTGATAAAGGGTGATGAATGGAAGTAAACTAGGAACAATATCGTTCTAAATCAGAAACTAGGCCAAGCATGCACAAGCAGATGAGGTCTTGGTTCAACTTCAGACAGTAAGTTGTAATAAGGGTGAGTAGGAGGAAGAATTCTGTGAGGAGATGTGAAGGGCTGTTGTAGGCATCGAGTTTCCAACAGCCTATAGAAGAAAACTTTGAACACAAGAACTTCTCACATTCAAAAGCAGAAACACTAAAAGAGCATAACAACATTATAATAAATCCTTTATCATAACACAGTCACGACAATTCATGTGAATCAGTCAATCATGAACCCTTTTAGTATAAGATTGAAACCGGATGGAAAAGAGAGCTATCTTACATTAAACAAGAAAATTTCATATGCAAATACAAAGCCAGGAAAATCAGTGCTTCATTAAAACCTTACAATTGGGAGCTCTGCTCTACCATTCATGTTTACAAAATATCAAAACCAAGTCTATATACTCAGAGAAATTTGCCTCCTTCGCCCCAGGAGGGTAGCTAAGCTACCTCATTTAAGGCTTTACGTGCGCATGATCTTCCTTCAGACTGTACACGCAGCTTCTTGTCTGACACTGCTTCGGACAACATGGCTTCTGCAGGGAAACTATCCATCGAAGTACCACGAACTGACTGCTTCTGACCCTTCCCATGCCTTCCATTTATGGGTTGAGTTGAGGTCTCAACCACCTACTCAATATTCATTAACTGCTTCTTCCATGGAGGATGGTCGAGATTGAATACATAAAGAGACACCCCGTGTCTTTTGAATTCCCGGTAGCTGGAATGCCGAAATGGCTCCTGGTGGGATTTTACATTTCATGTTTCGGGTTTCGATGATTCCTGATGCAATGGAGGAGAGACCCCTTGTATTTTGAAGTCCTGGTAGCCGGAATGCCGAAACGGCTCCTGGGGGGGCTTTTACATTTCACGTTTTGGGTTTCGGGGTTTCCCGATGCAGTGGAAGAGAGACCTCGTGTCTTTTGAATTCCCGGTAGCCGAAATGATGAAACGGCTCGTGGGGGCTTTTACATTTCGTGTTTCGGGTTTCGGCGATTCCTGATGCAGTGGAGGAGCGACCCCTTGTATTTTGAAGTCCCGGTAGCCGAAATGCGGAAACGGCTCCTGGGGGGATTTTACATTTCGCATTTCGAGTTTCGGGGTTTCCCGATGCAGTGGAAGAGAGACCCGTGTCTTTTGAAGTCCTGGTAGCCGAAATCGCGAAACGACTAATCACTTCATGCCTTTGGCCATAAGAGATGAGCCCATGAGCTAAACCTCGTGCAATTCCGCGACTCAAGTTTACCCGATAACCATTGATCTGCTCCATCTATGGATCCTCGCCGTTAAAAACAAAATTCCCACTCGCTTGATTTTAATCCCGAAATGGACTTCTTCTGTGTGTTGCGCTTGGCGCTCGTGACTGTGGCTTTTGAATAAAACACATTTGATGGTTTTTAAACACCATTTCTACGCATTTTCACCAAGGGCCCGAAATCGGAGAGAAACACCCCCTTGCAAGAATTAGCGCTAACATTAGGCTCCATGGGGGATAGAGTCATCCCTACGATGCTCTAAGAACTCCTTCTGCAATTCCAGTTGCCTTCTGTTGGGCTATGGAGTCATTTATTAAGCCGAAAATAAACAGAAAAACAATAAAAACAATATTTACAAAAACAGAGGAGTCGTCTAAGGCTCAAACAAAACATTTCTTCAGGAAATGCCCATTTACTAGGCCGTTAAAAACTTCTTCACCCTCCAAATCTTGCAACATGTACGTGTTATTTAAGAATACTTCAGAGATTTTGAAAGGCCCGATCCAGAGGGCATCAAACTTGTTGTTTTTGCCCCTATCCTGCCTGGGTGTATCCCACTTAAGCACCAAATCTCCCAGCTCGAATTCCTCCTTCCTGACCTTTCTGTCAAAGGCCTGCTTGATCCTCTGTTGATGACTATGAGCTATGTCCATTACCTGCTCCCTGACCTGTTGCACTTCCACCACTTGATGAATTCTTCTGACCATATGGTCTGGCTCTCCTTCATGATCTTGAAAGAATTTCGCTACAGGTAAAACGAGCTGAGTGGGAAACACAGCCTCCGTCCCATAAACAAGTTGAAAAGGTGAGGTGCCCGGGGACTTCTTTGTTGTCACTCGATCGGCCCATAGCGCGAATTTGAGCTTTGAATCCCAGGCCCTCTTATTGTCTTCCAATAATCTTTTAACGAGTTTGATTAGACTTTTATTGGAAAATTCTGCCAATCCATTTCCTTGAGGATAATAGGGAGTGGAGTGAATTAGTGAAATCTTGAACTACTCACAGAACTTAACCAGAGGCTCAGACTTGAAAGAATCATCATTATCAGTGACAATTCTGCTGGGACAGCCAAATCTGGCTATGATATCCTCTAGGAAGTTGATAATTACCTTGTGTGAAGCACTCCTGGTGGGGGCAGCTTCTATCCACTTGGTGAAATAGTCTGTTGCAGTTAGGACCCACCTGTGTTGGCCACTTGAAGGAGGATGAATTTATCCAATGAAGTCCAACCCCCATTGTTGAAAGGGTGTTGAAGCTACTACAAGCTTTAGTGGTAGAGATTTGAGTTGTTGCTTTCCTGAGAACCTTTGGCATTTGATGCAAGTTATGACTTCTCTGCAGACATCAGTGAATAAGGTGGGCCAGTAGTACCCAGCCCTGAGAATTTTGTGGGTTGTGGTCTTCCAGAAATGATGCCCTCCACAAAGGCCGCTATGGAAATCAAACATAACTTTTTGGGCTTCCTGTGGGTTCAGACACCTCAGAAACACCCCTAGAGGATCTCTCCAGTGCAAGACTTGGTCAATAAGGCAATATCTGACCGCCTTGAGATTTAAAGCTCTTGCCTTTCTTTTTCCCATTCCATCAGGAGGCTTCAACTCTTGCAGAAAGTACAAAATGTCTCTGTACCAGGAGCATTCTACTAGTGATAAGCCACCCTGAGAGCTTTTGCTAGACGACTCAGCTTGTTGATTTCCTGAGCAAGCGTTGATGAAGCTAACCCCCAAGGCCTTGCAATTGGATTCAGCCAGCAGCTTTGCTAAACCCTGCCCTTTAACCAACTTGGTGGGCTTTATCTCTAGGTCAAACTCAAGGATCTTGGCAATCCATTTACCTCTTCTCCCATCTATGTCAGGTTGTATAAGGATGTCTTTCATAGAGGCTAAAGGAACGTATGCAGACACTCTTGAGTGCAAGACATAGACTCTTAAATCTTTGAGAGCTTTCACCAAGGCATAGGCTTGCTTCTCCATGATCTCATACCTGATTTCTACATCTCTTAATGCCTTACTTAAGAAGGAAATGGGTTGCTTTCGCCCTTCCTCATTTTTCTACAATAAGACCACTGCTACTGTATCAAAAGAAGCAAAAGAAAAAATTAGGAAATCCTTGGAATAATCAGGACTGATCAGCATAGGTGCCTCAGTCAATGCCCTTTTTATTTGGACAAAATATTCCCTGGGTTCAGCAGTCCATTTTACTTTGTTTCCCTTTCTGAGCATGGTTGTGATGTGTTTCACCAATTCAACAAAATTTGAGACGAACCTCCTCAGAAAGTTAATCTTCCCTAAAAAAGCCTGAACTTCCTTTCTAGACCTGGGAAGTGACAAGGTCTGAATTGCCTCTACCCTACTGGGATCAATCCTCACTCCCTCTGCTCATACTATATGGCCTAACAGCTTCCTCTCCTTCATAGCAAACAAAGCTTTCTTGGGATTTAAAAAAAGGCCAAACCTCCGGCATTTCAAGAGAACTTTCCTCAAGTGACTACAGTGCTCCTTATCAGACTTGGAGAAGACTGTGATGTCATCCAGATAGATCACCACAAACTGATCTTTCTCCCCGATGAAGGCTATGTCCATGGCTCCCTGAAATGTTGCTCCTGCATTCATTAATCCAAAAGGCATTTTGGCATACATGTATGTGCCCCAAGGAGTGGTGAAGGCTGTTTTTTCTCTATCCTCAGACATGACTGATATCTGATTATAGCCAGAAAAACCATCAATCATGGATATCCTAGATGCACCAGTTACCCTATGCAATATGTATTCCATGTTGGGCAAGGAATAGTTGTCTTTCTTTGAGCTCCTATTCAGGTTCCTGAAGTTGACACAGAGCCTGATTTCTCCACTTTTCTTCCTCACCGGGACCAAATTGGCCACCCACTCAAAATATATTAAGGAAACAATGATTTGGGCATCTAACAACTTCTTCACTTCTCTCTCCATGACAGGCAATAACATGGGATTTATCTATCTTAGCTTCTGCCTAAATGGCTTAACCTCTCCCTTCAGTGGGATCTTGTGTTCAATGACAGTTGTGTCATATGTCTTGAGGTCTTCATAGGTCCATGCAAACACATCAACAAATTCTTTTGATAACTCAGTATATTCGGCCCTCTGCTCTTTGGTCAAATTTCTTGACAACTTGATGAACTTAGGCTCCTCTCATGTGTCGATGTTGCACTCTGTTGTATCAACATCTCCACTTGAAACCCTACCCTTTACTACCACATCTTTTCCATCGAAAAGTCTTTCTAAAGGGACTAGTCCCTTTGGAATGTGATTGCTAGGCAAATGAATAATATGGTGATTAGCAATTTTATTTAAAAATACCTCAGGGTGAGGGTGACTTTCGAGATCATGATCCTAATCAATGTGCGATGCAGAAAATTCATTGACGGATTGAAGAATTTTTTTGATTTCAAGATCGTCTTCGAATACCTTCCAATGCTTGATATTGTCCAAAACAGATGGCCTATATCTTATCTCAACATCATATTTGCTATTAGGCGGCAGAGGGATCCTAAACAGACTAGCTGAGACAGCTAAGGAATCGGCCAAAGTATTTTCCTCTCTAGGAATAAAAGAAATGTTGAAAGCCGAGAAGAAATTATCAATCAGGTCCCATACTTCATTTTTGTAACTCCTAAGCCGAGGATGCTTAGCACGATAAGCATTTATGACTTGTTGGATAATCATCTCAGCATCTTCGAACACTGCTACCTCCTCAATTTCCATTTCTTTTGCATCCCTCAAACCCAGAACAAGAGCTTCATATTCTGCCACATTATTGGTAGCTTCAAATTCTAGCTGGTGTGACAGGGATATGGTTTCCTGACAAGGTGACACAAAAACTACTCCAGCGCCAGTGCCTTCGCTAGAAGAAGCTCCGTCGAAGAACATCTTCCAAACAGAGGTGGTTGGAGGAGGTATCTCGTGATTAAATATGGGCTTCTTTCTGATTTGAAAAGGGGCTTCAGGAGTATCAGTGAGTTGCAATAAACTAGACCCCAAATTAGTGTCAAGCGCAAGGATAGGATGATTGGTGGGGTCTGCTTCGTCACTAACAGTGTAGGCCAGCTGAGCTTCTCTGTACAACCTCCTGTGTTCCCCTCCAAAGACTAGAATGGTGGCATATGTGAGATCCATCTATAATGTTACTCCAAGTTTTTTAATCCAAGATCTTGATAACAACATGCCGAACTTGGGGGGAACGTCAGCTACTACAATGTCCATGACCACACTCTTCATTGGCAGCTGAAATAAAGAGACCACCAAGTCCTTGATGACTCCAAGGCATTGCACCCTCCTTGAATCAAAAGAGTACAAATCATGATAAACCTTTGTCACTTCCAGTCCCAATTTTTCCATGACTATTTTGGGCATAAGATTGTGGAAAGCTCCTGAATCCATGAGGCAATTATGCAGCACCTTATAATGTATGTTCAGGGATGTGTAGAAGGGAGGGGATGAATCAACTTTGTCTTCTACCATAGGACCTAGGACAACTGCTGGCTTTTCATCTTGAAGATTTATTGAGTCTGTGGAAAGTTGGGGGGACTCAGATTATAGCAGTTTGGAGAGGGACCTTTTGAAATCTTCATTTTTAACTAGTTCTGAGAGGGGTACGGGAATTCTAATCTTTTGAATTTAGTGCTCAAAACTAAAAGAGGAAAGAGGCTTAGGAGATTCCCTTACCTCAGAAACAGGTTCTTTGGCTGTTGGCGAAGTATTCCGAGCTTTATTTTCTTTAGTAGTGATTGTTGCAGGTTTAACAGGTCTTTCCGCTATGAGGGGCTGATCATGGCTATCAAAATTCCCTTCTTTCTTCTTTGACCTGAGATGATATATGTTAGGAGTGTTGTTGGCCCTTTTCCCCTTTACTCCACTCATTGATTTGAATGTTCATAAGGGATCCTTCATATGCAGATTGAGTCAAATGGGGAAAAGGGGAAGTGTCTTCAATACAATGAATTTCGGGGTCAAGCTCATCTATCTCTTCTCCTTCTTCATGAGCAACTAGGCTATTTTGGAGAGGGGTTTGAATCCTCTGATCATCTCTGTCTTTCCTCCTTTGTTCCCTTGGCAAAGCCTATGGCACATTGTTACTAGGCCTCCTGAAGCCTCTGTTATCAGTATTTTGGGGATTTGTGTACATGGGATTCCCTTCTAACTCCCACCTTTCCATTCTAGCCGAAAGCGACTTTAGCACTTTAGTTACCTCATCTGTCTGAAGGGGAAGGGGAGAGGAATTGGATGGGGAGGCTTCAGGTCTCTTCCTAGATATGTCGCTATTAGCCTTATTTCTGAGTCGGTCAACAACCTATATGTTAGATTCTACTTCCACGGCTGCATCCTTCATGTGAGCCAGAGTAGTTTCCCTCCTTTCCCTCAACAGGAGGCAGAAATCGGGATCAAAAGCACTAGCATAAGTGATTTTGGCAGAGGCTTCTGAGGGATTTATTTCAGCGGGGATCTTATTGTACATTTTATTGAATCTCTTGGAGAAATTAGAGACAGACTCTCCTTCCTTTCTCTTCAAAGTTCCAAACTCTGTCATGTAATACATGAAGTCTTTTTTGTCTCCCCACTGTCTCAAAAAGGCATTATCCAAAGCCTCAATCCCATCGATAGATCCAAGAGGCAGGGCCCTAAACCACTTTCTAGCCTCGCCTTCAAGGCTATGGATGAAAATCCTCATCCATACGTCTGCATGCATGATAACATGATCATCTGTAAAACTGTAAAAGGCTTCCAGGTGTTCTTCTGCAGCTATGTCCCCTTCGCCTATAAACTTGGGCAGCTGCTTAAGGTAGCCATCTGCTGGAAGGGAATTGAGAGGCTGAGGTAACAAAAGGGGAGCATACCTAGCAACTATTATAGCCTCCATTTTGGTCATGGGGGGATTTGCTCCTCCCATCGGAATATTAGGTGGAGGAGAACTCGAACAGGGGATACTGGAAATGAGCTTCCAGGTGGAAGGGGAAACAATGGGGGATTTAGAGAGAAGGCTAAGGGGCTTGAGTCAACATGTGCTTCTCTCTGTATAGTAGCAACAACAGTAATAAGATGAGGAGTGGTAAAGCTAGGAGTGGGGAAATCTTCTGTGGTCCTGGGTCTATGCCAAGGTACAACTTCAGGGGAGAGGGGAGTGACAAGGATTTCTCCCTCCAATCCCAGACTAGGAGGGGAAAACTCAGCAGGAACACTTCCGAAATTTAGGAAATGGGAAACTTCAGAAAAAAGTCTGCTAGGAAGCTGAGAAGAGGAAAATGGAGTTTCTACAGAAGGAGATGGCAAATTACCTGGTTCAACGGTGGGAGTTTCTCCTTCAGAGGCCTTTCCTTTTCTGATAATCACCTCTGGATCAGCTTCAGATGTAGCTAGAGGCAGTTGTGGATGGGACCGCGTGTGTCTACCTCTGGAAGCCATAACTAAAACAGTAGGTTCACCACAGTGGAGTCGTCACAATGGAGTCGCCAGGTGCATAGTAGCAATCTCGTAGGGCTCTGATGCCTGATGCACCTTCAGAATCAGAGGCTCGATGTGGTTCAATCCCAGGGAAAATTTTCAACTTCATCCCCAGCAACGGCGCCAGAAATATTGGCGTCAGAAGTCACTCCTGGATTGCAGTAGGAGTAAGCCTAAGGCCCATCAGTTTAAATGTCATGATTTGTTGATAAAGGGTGATGAATGGAAGTAAACTCAGAACAATATCGTTCTAACTCATAAACTAGGCCAGGCATGCACAAGCAGATGAGATCTTGGTTCAACTTCAAACAGTGAGTTGTAATAAGGGTGAGTAGGAGGAAGACTTCTGTGAGGAGATGTGAAGGGCTGTTGTAAGCATCGAGCTTCCAACAACCTGTAGAAGAAAACTTTGAACACAAGAACTTCTTACATTCAAAAGAAAAAACACTAAAAGAACATAACAATGTTATAATAAATCCTTTATCATAACACAGTCATGACAATTCATGTGAATCAGTCAATCATGAACCCTTTTAGAATGAGATCGAAACCGGATGGAAAAGAGAGTTATCTTACATTAAACAAGAAAATTTCATATGCAAATACAAAGCTAGGAAAACCAATGCTTCATTAAAACCTTACAATTCGAAGCTCTTCTCTACCATTCATGTTTACAAAATATCAAAACCGAGTCTATATACTCAGAGCAATTCACCTCCTTCGCCCCAAGAGGGTAGCTGAGCTACCTCAATTAAGGCTTTACGTGCGCATGATCTTCCTTTAGACTGTACACGCAGCTTCTTGTCTGACATTGCTTTGAACGACATGGCTTCTGCAGGGAAACTATCCATCGGAGTACCATGAATTGACTGCTTCTGACCCTTCCCATGCCTTCCATTTATGGGTTGAGCTGAGGTCTCAACCACCTGCTCAATATTCATTAACTACTTCTTCCATGGAGGATGGCCGAGACTGAATACATAAAGAGAGACCCCATGTCTTTTGAATTCCCGATAGTCGGAATGCCGAAACGACTCCTGGGGGGATTTTACATTTCGCGTTTCAGGTTTCGGTGATTCCCAATGTAGTGGAGGAGTGACCCCTTGTATTTTGAAGTCCCGGTAGCCGAAATGCCGAAATGGCTCCTGGGGGGCTTTTACATTTCGCGTTTCAGGTTTCGAGGTTTCCCGATGCAGTGGAAGAGAGACCCCGTGTCGTTTGAATTCCTAGTAGCTGGAATGTCGAAACAACTCCTGGGGGGCTTTTACATTTCGCGTTTCAGGTTTCGGTGATTCCCGATGCAATGGAGGAGCGACCCCTTGTATTTTGAAGTCCCGGTAGCCAGAATGTCGAAATGGCTCCTGGCCGGCTTTTACATTTTGTGTTTCAGGTTTCGGGGTTTCCCGATGCAGTGGAAGAGAGACCTCGTGTCTTTTGAAGTCCCGGTAGCCGAAATCGTGAAACGGATAATCACTTCGCGACTTTGGCCATAAGAGATGAGCCCATGCGCTAAACCTCGTGCAATTCCATGACTCAAGCTTACCTGATGATCGTTGATCTGCTCCATCTATGGATCCTCGCCATTAAAAACAAAATGCTCGCTCGCTTGATTTTAAGCCCGAAATGGACTTCTTCTGTGTGCTGCACTTGGCGCTCGTTACTGCAGCTTTTGAATAAAATGCATTTGATGGTTTTTAAACCCCATTTCTATGCATTTGCACCAAGGGCCCGAAATCGGAGAGAAACACCCCCTTGCAAGAATTGGTGCTAACACAGGATATAAATGTGCTCAAGAAGAAATTAGCTAATTCATTTGAGATGAAGGATTTGGGTGTTGCAAAGAAAATCATTGGTATGAGAATAACAAGAGACAAAAAAAATCTCAAATTGACATTGTCTCAGGGTGAGTACATAGAGAAGGTGTTGGAGAGGTTTAGAATGCAGAATGCAAAACCAGTTAGTACACCTTTGGCCAACCATTTCAAATTAACTAAGGAAAGGTGTCCCAAGACACAGGAGGAGATAGAATACATGTACAGGGTCCCTTATTCGTCAGTATTTGGAAACTTGATGTATGCGATGGTTTTCATAAGACCATATATTGCACATGTAGTGGGAGTTGTGAGAAGGTATATGAACAATCCAAGTAAAGAACATTGGGAGGCAATAAAGTGAATTCTCATGTATCTCATGCATTATGTTTTGGAGTTCAGACATTATTCTACAGGGATATGTTGATTCATATATGGTAGGTGATAAATATAGCAGGAGGAGCACCACAGGGTATGTTTTTACTATAGGTGGAACAACAATAAGTTGGATTTCAAAACTGCAAAAGGTTGTCACACTTTCAACAACAGAAGCAAAGTATGTTGTTGCTACAGAGGCTAGTAAAGAGATGATTTAGATACAGAGGTTTATGGAGGAATTGGGAAAGAAGTAGAAGAATAGCAGGTTGTATTGTGACAGTGAGAGTGGTATTCATCTTACAAAGAACTCAGCCTTCCATTCTAAGACTAAGCATATATAGCTCATGTACCATTTCATACAATCTATCTTAGAAGATAGAAATTTGAAGTTGGAAAAGATACATACTAGCCAAAATCCTGCAGACATGTTAACAAAGGGAGTAACCAGGGAGAAACTGAGTTCATGCTCAGTTTCAGTTGGTCTTCAAGCAGGAAGGTGAAGATGAGAAATTTT
>ML779401.1:33204-55628 GCA_009831015.1 Picea engelmannii
GGGGTCATCTCTACAGGATACCAGAGGTAGTTCCAACTACTGCCCCACCTAAACAGTGCCACAAGGTAGTATCTCATACTACAAAATTCATCTTCTCCACAATCTATTCAAAGGGTGAACAGAAGGATACTGCAACCACCACAGCTTCGACCCAAGCACCTTCTATCCAATAGAAGCAAGTCGACAAGGTTGCAACAAAGCACAAAGATTCCTTCTGCACACAGTCATCTAAAATAGCCAGACTGGTTAAAAAGGTCCAAACCTTCCAGCCAAAGGTTCATGATAGCCTTCAACAAGCTAAGCAACGCCACATCTCCAACAAGGCAAGCAGATCACCAAGATTCGGATTCAGCAATTGCTTTCCCCTCTCCCCCGGGAACTCAACTCAATGGAGACCATTTCTTCCTAAGGAGGGAGGATTGATCCAGGTGGATATCGGTGGCCACCCACCTTCTCCAATTGGCCCAAAACATGTTTCTGGCAATTTTGGTAATTTACTATTTTTAGCAGTTTTTAACTTTCAGGGCCATTTTGAGGCCCTAAATGATGTTTTTTGAGAAAACAGGGAGCAACATGGATCATAAATCATGTTGTTCACCCAAAAGTTGTAGTTCTCGGATAGATATTTCCAATGAGCTATCAAGCGCCCCAAACGGAGATCGTATGCAAAAGTTACGCCCCTGGGAAGTTGACGTATCAACTACCCCCATCGGGGCCCACAAACCTTTTGGCTTTTCATCTTCTGGGGTTAGGGTTTTGGATTTTACTTATGTTAAAAAGGCCCTTAGAGCCTCATTGTAATAATCATCTTCCTTTGAATGCGAGTAGCCGTCACATCTCTTCTCAGAGATAAGCTACCACCATTCTAGCGAGTCTTTCACTCTGTACTTTTACAGTCTCTGTACATTTATTTCATTGATAGAAATCGTGTATTACTGTATATCTATGACTCTTGTTATATTTCTGCTATATCTTTGTTATATTGTTGTCTCTCTTGCAATATCTCTAAATATTTCCGTGTTATATCTTCGCTCTCATTTCGTGCCGAAAATAATCCGGATCAGCAAAGGTACAAACTCATTTGTTTTATAGATATGTTGCCCTCAATGCAAAAGGGGCAGATTGTTGGAATTATTGATTGTGTGTTGTCACTGATGGCAACATGAATCAAACATGGACAATCGAGAAATATCAAGGATATGCTTAATGAGTGGTATCAAAGGATAAACTATAAGTCATGACAATGTTGTCATTGAATGATAATGGTGACATGGCAATGTGAATGATGATGTGGAAGTCTATGAGCATGCCACGTGTCATCCTAAAGTGATGCCACATGTCAAATGGATTCATATATTTTAGAAGTTTAAGTGGTTTATTCATGGTGTCCACGTGTCAATATGATAGAGTGCCACATGTCTCTAGATAACATTAGCATATGATACACCATTTTGAGAAGATGCATGAAGAGATATATGACTATAGTCATCTCGAACAAATCAAATAAACGATCATGATTATTCCATGCAATGATATAGCAAGGCAACTTAATGGTTTGACTAGAGTCTAAACTATGAGGCAGATGCAAAGTATTGGTACAGTTCTGTTAAATGTATTCTCGGGTCCACTGGGGATCTTGCATGAAAAGGAGTCGAGACTTGTTGAAAATGCGGGATGGAAAATATGGACGTGTAAGTATTATGAAACATAGCTAACCGCTATTTGAAGTTCGATGAGTTAGCAGGAGGTTTGTTAGAACCATCAAACTAACTAGAGTTTAGATAGAGACTAAAGAGAGACAATTCTGAAGATTTTAATTAAAGTAGTGTCCAAAGAAGTAACTCAGTAAGATAATTCGTAATATCTTATCTTAGGCAGAATTACAGAATGGTATAATAAAATCAGAGGAAGAGGAAGATCACCTTGAGGCAGAAGTTATTCAAAAGATCTTAATTGAAGCAGATTCCATAGAAGAGACAAAGGAAGATTCACATGTAGAAGTGACTTAGAAGACACTCATTTTATTCAATCTAAGGAAGAGGTTAAAGAGAGACAATTCATAAGATTTTAATTGAAGCAGGAAATGAAGAGATATGCTCTGTTAATGCTGATAAGGTTGATGAAAAAGAGGAACAAAAGAATTCCCCTTAACAAGTTATGATGGTAAGAATGTTAATGGAAGATGTTTGGTGAGGAAGCATCGATACCATCGAGTCACAAGTCGAGTCGACTCAAACAAAAATGAAGTCGACTATATGGAAGTCGAGATGGAAGTCGATCCAATGTAGGTTGAAGACAAGTCGAACGACTACAAGACAAGTCATCCA
The DNA here is from genome assembly GCA_009831015.1 of Picea engelmannii. Taxonomy (NCBI): domain Eukaryota; kingdom Viridiplantae; phylum Streptophyta; class Pinopsida; order Pinales; family Pinaceae; genus Picea; species Picea engelmannii. The sequence continues at coordinate 35,532 of ML779401.1, forward strand.
ACAAGTCGATCGACTCTGAGACGAGTCGAAAACAAGTCAACTAAATGCAATCCTGCAAGTTGATGGAAGTTGGAAAATATAGATGAAGATGTTTTGGAAAAAACGATGAGAATTGAATGATTAAAAAGGAAGTAAGATCGGACGGTTTTAATACAGTTCGCTACCATATGAAGACATGGACCTAATGAAAGGACTTTGAGGACCTGAATACAAGAATCAACGATAAAGACTAGATACTGTGTATAATGGAGGTCGAAGCAACCAAAAGATGAAATCAAAGGATTTGCAGAGGAAGCCTATTCACAGCGGAATAATATATATAGAAGGATTAAGAAGGAATTCACACGAATTGGTTGAGGATCAAAATAAGGATTTGATCCATAAATGTGATCAAATGGAAGAGGGCTTGATATAGAAAAGAATAGTGGATGAGAAAGTTACAGTATGATAAATTGAATTAAATATTAATGGAGAATATTAATATAAATATTGATGGAGAATATTAATATTAATATACGGAGATTAAATATTAATGGAGAAGATTAATATTAATATATGCAATATAAATACAAAAGAGGAAAAAGTTAAATGGAAACGGTTTTTTACGTAAAAAAATAAATATGAAAGTAAAATAATGAAAAAGGTAACTTTATGTAAAAAGTAAATTCAAAATAAAAACAAAAGTTACAAGAAAAGGAGTATTAAAAGATAAAAAGAAAAAAATGAATTTATGTAAAATGTCAAAAAGTTAAGTGGCATTTGCCATTGGTTTAAAAACCCATGGTATTGTGAAATGTGAAATGAAAAGAGAGAATGGAGAATTAATTACTTAAATAATCGATCAATAAACATGATATGAAGGCTTATGAATAATTGTTATAGCAAGATTTGCCTCACCCCATGCAATCTTGCACATAAGGCCTTTTTCCATTTCCCTATGAAGAATTGAAGTCCCTTTTTTACAAATGCCAGAGCTAAAAATATAACTTTTCCACATATACACACCTTGCCTACTATACAACATGTGTATACGAAGGTTGCACCACTACAACCCGTGTACATTGGGAAATGTGCCCAAAATTGAAAAATGGTGTCGGGTTTCCATGTCACATCACGAGATCAATGATCCTTGGCCTTCCATATACTGGAAACATTTCGACTCGGCCCTTCAGTGCCACTTGAAGGCTATAAGTGGGCCAAATCCGAGCTATGGAAAAGAGGAGAAAGAATTCAACTTTGAGAGCAAAGTTACTCTGGATGAATTATTCACTTCACATTGAGTTTGCATCCCTTTATCCTTTAAGTCTGAACACGTAGTTCATCCCCCAAGCTCTTCCCTTACTGATCGAGAACTTCATTGTCTCTCTTATATGAGCTTGCCTTTGGTGGAGGATTGAAGCGGTGGAGGCCCAACTGGAAGGAACTTAGTTTCTCGATTCCGAACTGTGCCAACATGAAAGTTTGTAACTCATTCACTTCTGCTGATTATATCTTAATAGAAATACTCTTTTCTCATCCAATTGATATCTTGCAAATATTTGAATTATTATTCTATGGGCATATTTGTTATGAATGTTAATGGATTATGCTATTGAATGTGCTAACATCGTATATTATCACCATATACTTGCATTGCTTGGTTGTTGAGGAGTAGTTGCAGGTATATTGCTTTGGGTCAAGTGCTCAACGGTGGACTTCATCCAATGTCTGGATGAGGTAGGCCTTTTATCTTGTCTTGATAGCATATTTGTTTATATAGCATACTTGAGAGTAGATTTGATTTCTGCAGTCATTTCCGTCTGTTGTGGTTTACCCCTATCCATAGAGAGATTTTCCTCGCAACAATAATAATAAAGGAAGAAAGTTATTGTTAAAAATAACATTATTATTACTTAAACAAAAGGGTGTAATGTTTCATTATCAAAATACCCATTGGTTCAAAGTCACACCCTTTATAATACTATAAACAAAATCTTGTGTTGGAAAAAGACGTACCTCGGTGGATCAAATATAAATACAATGGATTCAATGAAGGTTCATTCTTTATTAGGTTGGTGCCTGTTTACAATTTGGGTCTTGTTATGAGGGTTGGATTCCTCATATCTCAGTTGGATCTGAGAACTACAAGTTGGGTCTTGTATTTGATGGTTGGATCTCTCTTATTTAGTTGGTGTTGAATATTTTGATGATTCCTATCATATGTAATTATTTAAGTTTAATATATATATATATATATATATATATATATATATTTATTCTTCTGTATACAATTTGTGTGTTTATAACTGTTATATATATTTATGAATGAGTAATTGAAATACATATATGTTATTCAGTTAATTTAAGTAATCCGAGAAATTGTGAAAATTGTCCAAAAGTTCAAGACACTGATTCACACCCCCCCTCTCAATGTCAGTGTGTGTTTAAATAGTTGGCACTCAATTCGATGAACAAAAATGAAACTAAATATTAATGAAAGGAAATTAATTAACATAAACAACAACTATACCAAGAAAATAGGCCCTTGCTCTTTGGAATAAGTTGTTGATGATTGAATTATAGAACTAAGAAATTAACTCAACACATAAACTTGAAGCGAAAGTACAATTCTATTAGTAGGAAATACATATCGATTACAATCACTCATTCATAGGTTTGTTACATAATTCATGCTATGCAATTGAACTTTGTCCCCTATTATTTATAGATATTCACCGTTTTTTTCTTTCATTAATATTCAAATAAAAAATGATGAACCTCAATCCCAGATTCTTGTGGTTTGTTACATAGAGAAGAATTGTAGGTGAAGATTGTGCAATTTGATAGATCATGGTATCTTTAAGAGATATTAGATTAACCCTTACACTGTCGCCATATCCTAACTATCCCCGAGAGATCTTCAAGATACCCTTTCCATGCACATCTGTGGTGATAAATTTGGATAGAGGCATCCTCATGCTACTGGAATGAAGGTCGAGTGGAATTTGTTGATAAGAAGCTTTTATGGCGTTATGCTAGAAGTTGAGCTGCTAGAATGAAGGTCGAGTGGCATCTACAAAATACTTTACAACTCAAAGTGCATGCCATTAGATAAGTTATAAGAAAACCATACATAACCATGTTATTTATAAGTTATCAATAATCAAGAAAACATTCACAAAACAATTTTTATTTACCTTAATTCCTTTGGATTAAGTCGATCATGTATAAACATGGAATAAGGTGAAGATGGAGAGTTATAGTGTCAAAGAGATGAAGGAAGGGTGGATAAAGAGGGAAATCAAAGATAAAAAATATGTTAAAATGGAGACACATCATCTCCCCCGTACTAAAGGTGTTGCACGTCCCTTGTGCAACCAGTTCATATAAACTCAGGAAGAACAACATGGACATTGCTCCAGTTGTAGGCCACATGCCCATGTTCTGTCTCTGTGTAATATCCGAAATGTTTCTCAATTAGAACCCAAGAAGCCACTTCTTGAAACTCATTCCACTCTTGTAATAACATGTAGATTAGGGTAGAGAACCATAGGATTAGATAATGGAATTGAAGTCCCACCCATATTGTCTGATTCCTCTCTAAAGAATCTAGGTAGATATTGGCCCTCGATAAAGAAATGTTAAAGATATGGTATCATATAGGATCTCTATGTTGTAAAACAAGGGGCATCATGTGCCATCTATTGTAATCCCCATGTTTCCCCCAGTTTGTAAATATAACTATAACTAGCCAAGAGACTATGGCAGACTAAATATGTATGAATGTTTGATTTGATGAACCCTTGTATAAAAGGGTCGATGTATGAATTTATGTTATTAATGGAATTTGAATATGTGTTGCACAACTGCTGAAAGGGGGGAAATTTTCCAAGATAGACCATGGATGCTATAAGAGAGATGGTGAAGGGAAACCAAGTATGGTTGAGATAACCTCACCAGAACAGTACCTACTGGGTGTAATTACCCAATAGTCCTCTGACCTAGAAATGAATTACCAGTCAGGCTAGTGGTTGGAAGGCCATCCTCAAGAGTTAATGAGGAGATGGGGTAGGGTACCCATTTGTAAGGCTTCTATGCCTGACCACGAATTAGTATTCGTACCCACACAACCTTGCTAAGGAAGGCACAAAATAAGGTAATTCAGGTCACAGAGACAGATCTACGAGATAACATAGTAGAGAAAAATACTCTCGCGAGAAGAGCAGTGAACATACTTCGATTTTGAAGTTGAAAAGAAAATGCTGAGAAGTAAGCTCGATCTGGCTATAAGAAGTCATGGGGAAGGTTTGGCTACAAGTTGATAAATGAGGCTGACGAGTGACTAAGGAAGTACTCGTGCAAACCTCCTTGCTTGGAGCAGAGAAAACCAATTGCCAAGTTCTTGTGGGAGGAGAGTAACCTTCGTCCTTGACTGTTGTGGAGCAAACATAAATAATCTCTCTCAGAGCATCATGGTCTAGCTCGGGGGTGGCCAGTGGTAAATCTAGTAGGAGTGGCTGTGCCTATGGTTGGGATAAAACATGCACCCCTTTCAACAATTGCTTCACATTTTCCAGTTATGATAATTATTTTCATACTCCGTGTATTATATTGAATGTGATGATGAAATATCTGAGTTTATGATTCAGTCTTTCAGTATCTGAACAATTATTAGAAAAACTCTGTGATTTCTGTAAACTGTTATATCTATATGATCTTTCAATTTTTCTCAGTTTTGCTGCTAGATAGTCATGAGATATGAATCCACATGAGAGAGGGGGTATGAACGACTAAAACGCCTAAGCTCTGCCAACCCTATGAAGTTTACCTTAGCAGGAATGTTAAGTCCGAATTCTGTGGGAGAAGGGTGTTTTTCCCTTTAGACCATTCACCCATCTGACTGAGGGCTCGTGCCCATGCCCTTAACCCCTTTGATGCAGAAAGGATATTGCGCTTAGCCCCTAATATTTTCCAAGAGACCCATGTGACCAGGGCCTAGGAACCCTGAGCTAGTAGGAAAGGAGCTAGCTATTTTGGCTTTGAGACTTCGGGCCTGGTGACCCCACGACCCTAAAAACAGTTGAAGACCGAAGTCATGAATCAACGAGGAACTTCGATCTAGGGATCCCATATGGACCTCTCTCAATCGTTAGATTTGACGTAGGAAGGGAAGCGTTAATCACTTCAACGAAGTCTTACTCTGAGAGATTTGGAATGGTCTAATGCTAAAACTCCCGAATGCCAGAGTCACGAAGTTAATATGGACCGTTGAAACTGGAGGGACACGTGTCCATAGATCAATGATTATCCAGGAGTCCAAGTATTCATCGATTTAGAAACGCACGAGATTCCCCTGAAGCTTTGCAATCTGGAGTAAATCCTAGCCATAGATGCTAGGTACACGTTGTGACAAATCTGACGTGGTCCAGAAGGAAGCTCAGGAGACACACACACTAAACTCCCAAATGTCAAACTGTCGAAGTAACATGGACTGTCGATCCTCGGATCCTTCGGGATCCTTCTGAGCCGTCGATCTAAGGGACCCACCCTTGACTACCCAACTAACCGGGAACACGTCGTGGAGCGACACATGGCCCCTACTTATTTCCCATCAAGTGTTGACTGTTGATCTAGGAACGTTGGATGAGGGGGTACGCAACAAGTGATCTCGTAGTCCATATATTCCATACTCTAGAGGAAACCGACCAAGATTTTACGAAGTATGAACTCACCGAAGTCACGAGTGTCGAAGTGGATCTCAACCGTTGATCGAAGAGGACATGTGGCGCCAGATCCGAGAGTTCGGGGACTTAGCTCTTTGGGGGATTTATGTCGAGAGGAGTCGGTAATCCCCGAAGCCTGGAGCTGCAAAGTAATGAGAGTTGTAGATATAAGGATCTACATGGAATCCTATTGACCATTAGATCGAAGGGCTGAGCAGTTATCAATCTATGATTACGTGGTTTGATGACATGATTCGAGGTGACATGGACCTGCATTACGTGTGCCACATGTCACCTAGTTTTGGATGATTCACATACCCATTGTGCCTGTTAGAGCATGACATGTGTCACCCCCTATCAAGGACACATGTCACCCCTCGACCCTCGCTGCATGTCAGCTATCGGTTCGTGCCTTCTTGGCCAACGTGGCTGGTAACGTAATCAGGACCCCGAGAGTTTAGAAAAATTCAGAGTTCAAAAGATTTAGTGAATGGTACAATATAAGAATGTCCAAAAAAATGTCGAACTTCAAACACCAACCACCGACGGGCCAATGCCACGTGGTGAGATATTGGGAGTTCGGGATTTTGGGCATAGGGTGGCAAAAAGGAATGCTCGACAGAGATCGATGATCACCGAATGGATAAGGCCACATGGAGAGACCTCGAGACTTCGAGGATTAGGAAAAATGTATGCTCAACGCCGAGTACCAAAGCCCCATTTTAATCGTAGATCTCGACGAAGGACGTGAATCATTGATCCCCTCCGCTGTTCAACAATTTGAGAAATTGACAACACCGTTGGAACTCTCGAAGTCCGGGAACTTTCGAAGTGTCGAAGACTTTTCTAACGCATGCTCTTAGCTTCCGGTTTTTGTTAAGAACCTGAATAGATCTACAAATATAATCACCACAAATACTGAATTCACAATAGATCCACAAAGCAAGATAGAAGAAACCACACTTTATTATTACCAAACCCTTGAGGTAGGGAAACACTATACAATGGATCCTATTATGGAAGGGATCCTCTCCTTTTCACTTTCCTCTTTGAGGGGGCTTCCTCCTAATGAGATATCGCTCCAAATACAATATTTCTCTTCAGGTCACTTTCCCTGGTAGATATTGTGGGAAAATATTTTTTATTTTTGCAGTTTTTTTTTCAGAGAAGAAAAAAGAGGGCCGCGACATTCCATAATTTTTTGGTATATTTGTGTGAAAAATTTGCAGAAAAAGGTTGTATATCTGATTTCTTCTCAGAAAAACACCCAGGTTGAAAAAAAAACCGTCTGAAACAGAGTCCGGGAAGTCAAGATATTGAAGTTTTAAAATCTGCAATTTTTCAGGGTTTTTTCCGTGGACGACGGCGCGATTTTTTTATTTATTTCTGTAGCAGCTGGAGGCCGAATTTTCCCCAAAAAATTACATATCTGAGTTCCTCTCACAATTTCACCCAATTTAAAAAAAAATCAATCGAAACAAAGTCCGGGAAGTGAAGTTATGAGCATTTTAAATTCAATAGTTTTTTAGGGTTTTCCAGAAAAAAGCTGCGATTTTCTGCCATAACTTATTTTTCTATTTTTGGGGTTTTTTCATGACGGCTGTGGGACCGAAGAGCTCATAGGGTGCTCAGATGGCTATTTCCTCTCAAACTCTCAAAGAAATTCTACAAATTACTAAAGCATTCAAATCTCAATTGTTTGACACATTGGATGACTTTGTAGATGGCCTCAATGATAGTTTTCGTAGTATTCAAGATTCATTGGATAACATGCAGGAGAAATTTCTCATGCGGACATCAGAGATGAATATAATAAATAAATATATGCTTGGTATGATTTTGAGGCTGATTGTGATGATTGATATATGGACAGTTGTCATTTCTGGGATGACAACCACTTTCATATTTTATTTGATGACTCTAATCCACCTTCTGTAGAGAGCATCAATGTGACAAATCGAGAGACAATGATTCTTACCAGTGTCCATCCTGCATATTCTACAGTGGTATTATTTCTTTCCAGATTCTGCTACGACCCTTTTCCACTATGTGGATGGATCTTCTTATTTGGATCCACATGACAAGTGTCAGTATTGAGAGCATCGTTTTCAGTTGGTTATTGGGTGCCGATATCTTCCATGTGGGGTTCACATGAGCAATTGGACATGGGACCCTGGTTTACAATGGTGGTTGGAATACTTCAACATGGTGGCTACCATTTCTCAATGGGACCCTGGTTCTCTAGTCTACTTCAACACTATGGTCCACACTTAGCCATGGGACCCTGGTATATGGTTGTACATCAAGCGTTGAGGATAATGCTTTCATAAGGGGGATGGAATGTAAGGTAGCTAGAGAGGTAGTGGTGGGGCCTAGAGGGCCCATAGTGATAATAGTGGAGGCCATTCAATGTAAGGTGGACTAGGTCCACTATATTATTAAATAAGGCCCTCTATGGTAGTTAGATATAATAAATGTAAGAGGACTTCTTAGAAGGTTCTACTTCTAGAAGATTCCTCCTCTAGAATGTTCTCAGGTGATGGTAGCACTATATAAAGAGGTTCAAGCAATGTAATGGGACATGAAGAGAATTATTGAATTGTGATTTGTAGCTCAATAGGAGGATTCCCCCTCGAAGAGGCAAGTGAACAGGAGAGGATCCCTTCCATAATAGGATCCATTATATGGTGTTGCCCTACCTCAAGGGTTTGGTAATAATAAAGTGCGATTTCTTCTATCTTGCTCTATGTATCTATTGTGTATTTAGTATTTGTGGTGATTATATTTGCAGATCTGGTATATGTACTTAATAGTTTTCATCCCGAGGTCACGAGGAAGACCCCGCTAGCTGGTTCAAGCACACAGTGAGAGATGTAAGTTTCGGGGAAGCTATTTAAGAAGGTTTTACTTAAGTAAGGGACCGAAAATAAACCAGGGAAAGTGAAAATTTGATGCCCCATCCCTAGAAAGGCTATTTAGGGGTTGGGTGTGTTACAAATTGGTATCAGAGAATGGAAACAACACTTGGCCTGCTTGGTCTCATGCACAAGGCACATAAAAATGTTATTAGAGAACTTATGGGGTAACTCCCTACCTTACCCCCCTTCATAAGAAACTTGTCTGAACCTTTACTGAAGAGAGGAACAACACCTTATAATGTTAGATGTTTTGGAAGTATGCACTATAGGTTGCTAATGTTTCCAAATAAAGAATTGACTTCACCTTGCAATGATATGTGTTGTTCATGAATTGGTAGATTAGTAACTAACAAAAAATGTTTTATCTGCACTCAAGAAGTCAGTGAACAACATGAGAACTACAACATAAAGGATGGTGACACATCAGGAGTTGAGGGAGAGCTCCCACAATAGAGAGGAAGAATTTGATGAAAGGAGGGTGGTGGAAACACCTCCAAATTTGGCCGAAACATTAAGAAGCCTCATGGAAGAATTACAGAGTTACAAGGCTGACAATGAAACGCTGATCAAGGAGCAGGAAAAGAAGACATAAATTAATGCAATCCTACTGCAAAGTCAACATATATACAAATACAACTGCAACATGGTCCAGATGCCAGTCATGTGGACATGCATCATACTAAGAAAACTCCAAGTCCACCTGAGATACAGAATCATGGTCCTGAAAGTGGCGACACCAGGAGGAGCACTTCAAAGAAGGCCCAACATGGAGCCAAGAGACTTTCAATGGAAGATTCCTCTGGTGAGGACACTGACAAATCCAAGGAATCTTCTAGTGGTAAAACTAGTTCCCATTCTCAGACAAGAGGAAAGAAGAGGAAACATTCCAAGAGTCATGACCCTGAATAATTTAAGAAAGACAAACCACCCACCTTCGATGGAGATATTAAGAAGGGGGAAGAAGTGGAATTTTGGCTACTCGGATTGAAGAAGTACTTCAAAGTCCATGACTACTATGAAAACTTAAAGGCTTGGATAAGCATTTCCAACCTGAATGGGAAAGCTTCCATTTGGTGGGAGGACCTTATGAATGTGAAAGGAGTCCATGAGAAGGACTTGTCATGGAAATTTTTTGAGAAATACTTCAAGGAAAAGTACCTGTCAGAAAAGTACTTTGATGGAAAGACCAAGGAATTCTATGAACTGAAGATGGGACAACTCACCATAGATGCGTATATCAACAAATTTCTCGAGCTGATGAGGTATGTGCCCTACATAAAATATGAAAATATAAAGATGCTATGATATATTAGTGGATTACCTCAGTCCTACCGAGACATAATTGAGTTTGATGAGCCAAATACCTTAGAAGATATTATTCGAAAAGCAAGGTATTTCTATGAGCAATTCAAGAGTAAGACAGAACCCCATGAAGACTATAAGAATACAAAAAAATCGGGATTAAATAAGAAGGGGTTTAAAAACTCAAAATTTAAGAACCGTGGTAAGAGATGATGAGCCTTCTTGCGAGAATTGTGTATCAACAAATTTTTCCATCCCAAAGTGGAAATAAACCATTCAGAGTAGCTCTAAGTAAGACTGATAACACGAAGAGAGAAACCTTGAAATGTTGGGTATGTGGAGAGGAACATCTGTTGAAGGATTGTTCGCATAGGAAATAGAACCCTGGGAGGGTCTACAACGTCCAAGAGGCTACCACAGTCAATGATGTGTCTAGGAGCCTGCCACAAATTTATGCAGCCTTGGATAATAGACAAGCTGACCACCAAGCTTCAGTGGTGGAGATGGAAGGTACGATTGCTAACCATCTTGTTTCCATTTTAATTGACCCTGGTTCTAATTTGAGTTATGCTTCCCCCCAAACTGTTGATAAATGTAAATTGCAACAAGTTAAACATGTTAAATCATGGCTGGTACAACTAGCCACTAGAACCAAAAGAAAAGTAACAGAGGTCATACCAACATGCCAATTTTTCATGAGTGGGTTGCCCACCCAAGAAAACCTAAACATACTTCCTCTAGGATCTTATGACTTGTTGATTGGCATGGACCGGTTGGCTGCCCACAAAACCAAGTTGGACTATAACAATAAAATTTTGGAGTGTGAAAATGAAGAAGGAAGGAGGGTAACCCTAAAAGGGATTCAAAAGCGTGTCTCAATGAGATAAATATCAGCCCTCCAAGTGAAGAAGTATTGCAGAAAGGGGTATCTCTTGTATGCAATCGAAGTATTAAACTCTGTTGAGAATGAAAAACCCAACCTAGAGAACAATCCCATATTGAGAGAATATAAATATGTATTCACAAGAGAGGTACCAGGTCTACCTCCAAGAAGGGATATTGAATTTTCAATAGAACTTGTACCAGGAGCAGTACCAATGTCTAGAACACCCTATAGAATGAGTACACCAGAGCTAGGTGAGCTCAAATTCCAGCTGAAGGAGATGTGGGACAAAGGCTACATACAACCTAGCGTGTCTCCATGGGGAGAACTAGCCTTATTTGTGAAAAAGAAAGATGGCACACTCAGACTGTGCATAGATTATAGACAACTCAATAATATGACCATCAAGAATAAGTATCCCTTGCCAAGGATTGATGACTTGTTTGACCAATTAAGGGGTGCTATCATCTTCTCCAAGATTGACTTGAGGTATGGATACTATCAGGTTAGAATTAAAGATGAAGATATCGACAAGACAACCTTTAGGACAAGATATGGTCAATATGAGTTTGTGGTGGTGCCATTTGGGCTTACCAATGCACCAACCACTTTTATGTGCTTAATGAATAGCGTATTCATAAAGTTATTGGATAGGTTTGTGGTGCAGACCCCCAACCCTCAGGCTGAGATCCACTCATGATTGTTCTAAATCTGCCCTCCTGAGTCTGATTGACTCTTTGATTTTCCCCATAAGGAATCCCTCACACACACGACATTGTATCCACAGGTCCTTATGAGTATGCCCGTGTGATCAAACACAAAGCATAACTCAAATCTCCTGACCTCAATAATATGATCGCACCCTTTTCCAAATTGGGACTTCAGATTTCGCGATTTCGCGATTTCTGTTGTCGAGTTTCCGACTCTTCAACCCACCGAAACCGGAAATGCCGAAACGCTGAAATCTTCAGCCACATCCTCCTCCACAGCTGTACCGCATTTTGCGACTTCGGGAGTTTCGGAACAAAGAACCCTGACCTCTTGTCTTCGAAAATACCGAAATGATGAACCCCGATGCATTCAGCAAAAGGCTGACTTCCAACAGAACTTTTCGCCGATTCGGAGTTTCGGACTTCTCGACTTCGCGAATCCTGATGCAAGGCTTCTGGCTCTTCAACCTCCAAAACCCCAAAACGGTCAACGGGTATTGGAACTACCTGGAAACGAGTACGTGCCACCCATATTCTCAACTGTCCTCGGTCTCTGATGTGGATTCCTGCCACCTGTCACTCTTCCCAGCTTTCGGGACTTGAACCAGCCTTCGACTGCTATCCCCCTACCACTTCGAAACCCTGAATTCCGAAATGGCACCTTCTACAGAGTCAACGGATGATAGCCTCCCTTTAGATCCAATGACCCACGTTATTTCGAGCTTCCAGGTACCGGGAGTTCGAAACTCTCGACCCCAAAACACTTGTCACCACAATCCCCGAATTCCCAAACCCCGAAACACCGAAACGCCACTTCATAATATTTCGTGTTTCGCAACTCCAGAGTTTTTCAATGCAAAGGCCCCTGGCTCCTTGTCATCAAAATTTTCGGTATTCCGAATTACCGAAATCCCGAAATTCTTTAATTAACAATTCTTTTCGCAATTAGGGAGTTCTCCTCAGAGAATTCTGACAACCCGTTTCCTCCTTGACAACTTCTGCAAAATGAACCAGTGTTCTTCCACTGGAACTTAAATTCTGCGAGAGGTTTTCAATCTCCGTCTCCCTTTGAGTACTTTCAAAGGTGCTGACCCTCCTCAGCTTTCACCTGCAACTCAAGTCTTGAAAGGACTCCTGCGCGCACTCCTTGCGACAGACTTTCAAATACTTCTAGGTATTTGATCTTTCGACTCTGTGCACCCTTTGCAACAACAATCCTTCAATCTTTAACCTTAGTTGATAAATTCTAAGGCTTCAACTAGCCCGTGCACACCTTGCATGACTTCTATGCTCCACCTGCACTTCTGCTAGAATGAGAACAACTGTATCCTTCCTGAGCTTTCTGAGGTAAACTCAGAGCCTTGTCAATGCACACCTTGCAAACGTTTCACTGCACTCCTTGCACGAACTCTCTCTTAGGAAGAGAAACAATTGAAATTCATTCTCTTTCTTCTCCCAGAGTTCAAACATTCAACATGAAATCATACATTCAACACAGTATTAAAGAAAATGCATAATAGAGAGAATAAAACAACTGTAAGCATACTATTCAACATATATTAACATAAAACATCATAACACCATGAATCTGATTCAAAGCTTCATATATTAATTCAAAGCTCCTGTACATGGGCTTTTCTCTACATCTCTCCACTACAACTCTCTTCTTTTGTTCTATGCTAATGATACAACCACTACTATGATACAAAGGCAAGGGTGTCTATATCTGTTTTCCCTCCTACTCTTCTAAATTGTCTAATCTATTAATTCAAACCTACCTACTTTCATTAACTGGGCTTAAATGCCTTTTACATTGACAGATGAGAGAAGATTGCTCATGATTTGTTTACAACAACCAGATATAAATGCAAGTACACTTCTAGCTACTACATTAATATCCGCTTCTTAATCTTTCAAAAATATTTCAAAATGTGCAAAACGTGTGCTATGCTTTTCCCAGCTGTCTTCTACCTTCATGCTCGCTTGGCTGGCTGCTTATGATGCTCCGGCATCAGTTTGTATTTGTTTTCATTGATGGTATCCTAATCTATTCCAACAATAGAGAAGAGAATGGATAACATCTCAAGCTAGTACTCCAAGTGCTAAGAGAACATCAACTCTATGCTAAGCTTAGTAAGTGTGACTTTTTCCAGAAACAAGTCCACAACCTAGGCCATGTTATTTTCGATGAAGGAGTTGCAGTTGATCTTGACAAGATTAAAGCCATCATGGATTGGCCTACCACAAAGGATGTATCTGATATCAGATCCTTTATGGGTCTGGCAGGATACTATAGGAGATTCATAAAAGGATTCTCCAAGATTGGTTGGCCAATCACCTCCCTTCAAAAAAAGGGGGTTAAATTCATTTGGACATCGGAATTTGAAGAAAGATTTCAAGAGATGAAATACCTTCTAACCAATTCGCATGTGCTAAAGATTGGATATCCAAACAAAGACTTCCTTGTGTGTACATATGCTTGCAAGGAAGGGCTCAGAGGAGTCCTTATACAAGAAGGACATGTGATTTGCTACGAGTCCAGAAAATTGAATGAGCATGAAGTCAATTATGTGACCCATGATATGGAATTGGCTACCATAGTGCATTCTTTAAAAATGTGGAGGCATTACCTCTTGGGTAGAATATTTGTACTTATGACAGACCATAATGGGTTGAGGTATTTGTTTGACCAACCAAAACTCAATGTGAGACGAGCTAGGTGGATGACTCTCCTTAGTGAGTTTGATTTTGAAATCAAGCATATCAAAGGAAAGGAGAATAGGTGGCTGATGCCCTTAGTAGAAGTATGAATGTAGTTCACTTGGTAGCTATAAGTGCCAGTGAATCACACATTAAAGAGAGGGTCAAAACTGCACAAGAGGCAGATGCATTTTTCAAGACCGTGACATCATACCTAAAGCAAGAGCCCACATGGATGAAGTATGAAGGTTATCATATGCTTAATGATGACATGTTGACTTACAAGGGCAGATTATACATTCCAAATTGTGATGAATTGAAGAGGTTCATGATGGATGTACTACATAAAAGACCATATACTGGTCATCCTGGTTATCAGAAAATGATCATGGCCACTAGAAAACCTATTCTATTGGCCTGGACTGAAAAAGGACATAGCTGATTGCTTGGATATGTGTCTAGAATGTCAGCAAGTCAAGGTAGAGCACCAACACCCAACAAGGCTATTGCAACCCCTACCAATTCCCGAATGGAAATGGGAAACCATCTCCATGGATTTCATCACAAGATTACCAAGATCAACCAAACAGAACAATGTCATCATGGTAGTTGTGGAAAAACTGAGCAAAGTTGCTCACTTCATACCTGTCAAGTCAACTTGCAAGGCAATATATATTGCCAACATCTTCATTGAAGAGATATTCAGACTGCGTGGCATGCCTAAGGATATTATATCCGACAGATATACAAAGTTTACTTCAAACTTTTGGAAATCTCTGTTTGTTGGTTTTGAAACAAAATTACTCTTTAGTACAACCTATCACCCTCAAAATGATGGGAAGACAAAGAGGGTAAACCAAGTATTAGAAGACATGCTGAGGATGCATGTAATGCATCAACCCAAGAAATGGGAGGACTACCTACCACTGATAGAATTTTCTTACAACAATGGCTATCAAGAGTCATTAAAAATGAGCCCTTTTGAAGCCCTCTATGGAAGGCAATGAAACATTCCAATTAGTTGGAACAACCTAGTAGACAGAGCTACAATTGGTCAAGATGTGCTAAAGGAAATGGAACAACAAGTGATTCAGATATACACAAGCATCATAATATACACAAAAGAAGCATCATAATATACACAAAAGAAGCATCTAAACCAAGAAAGTGATTACAATCTCTTCAACTTTCCTAATGATTTCTTAATGGTTGAGTGATTGTCTACCTTCCCAAGGGAGATTATAAAAAGGACTGTAATGCACCTAGGGAGGATCCTACCATTTAGTCTTCCCTATTTGAGTATCTTGAACCTTCTTCTACAATATTGTATCCTAAATAGTGTATTCTAAAAAAGAGGTGGATTTTACACTTATATATATGTTTGCTTATCATAAAACTCCATAGTTGTACCTTTTTTTATTCAACAATATGAAGATAGTATAAACTGAGTCCATTGGATATAGCTTGGGTGGTCGGGAGGAATGGTTGTTACCCTCCCTACCCAGGTTCAATTCCTTGTAAGTGACATATGATGCCCTTAAATTGGTCCATATGATGCTCTTGTTGTTGAGCCCCCAATATTTTGAAAATGATCGGCCTCCCCATGTTCTCTCGCGGGTTTCAAGGGGGTTTTTCTTGGATGTAAAATAAACTCAATTTTCCCTACTTGGGATTCATTGTTTAAAGATAGAGTATATATGTACTCAATTTTTTTCATTTTGTACTATTAAATTTGTCTTATGTGGGACCCTTAAGATCTTGTACAATGTTTAAGAATCTTGTGAAACTTATCATCTCGTTTTTAATACACTTAAGCCTCATTATATTAATTAAAGAGATAATTGGTTCACCTAGTTAGTCGCCATTTGTTGAGCCCTCAACAACTCCCTTTAATTTTGCTAAAATAAAGCGGGGCCCCACTGAAATTTGAAATTACTCTTTTTTTCTTATATTTGATTATGTTTTGATTGATTTGAAGGGATGTTTTAGTTGTTTTCTTTTTCGGTTACTTGGTTTTGAGTGTTTCTTATCATGGATTATTTTTTATTTATGTTTCATGGAATGAATCCATTAGTGTAATTGCATGCATGTTTTGAATGGTAGCAAGGAACAGTTAAATGCATGTAACTTAATGATCGTGATTAAGTGACGAGCTTGTTATGTCACGGAAATTAGTTATTTTTGTTACATTTTTTCTTGCATGCATAATGGTTGTGCTAGTTTAATCTATTTTCTTTTTGATCATTCAATATTGTTTAAAAACTCATAGGGACTTACTCAAAGTGATTTCATACCTCTACTTGCTTAATGTTGAGTTATCATAATGTTTCAACATTATCGTCAACATTTGGTTTTTAATGCATAAACAAGTTAAGTGGGCATTTTGGTAGATCAAAATAATTGAACTAAAAGCTAAATTTTAAAAAGTTTAATCGGTGTCTTGAAACAATATATGTTAAAGAGTGAAAATGAGTTGATATTTTTCGGTTTGAACAATGCATCAATTTTTACAAGCCTTAAAATTCTATTTAAAAATTATGTCTCTTTCACACTTTTATACTTTTTGGCAAATTAAAATAATTTTATTAAGACTTATTTGTATGTAAACCAACTACGTCTTAAAAAAACATATATAAAATTATGAAAAGGAGTCAACAATTCAGTGCTATTTTTTAGAAAGCCTCATCTTTCATTGAAAAATGTTTTGATTACTTTTTCTCTTTGACGAATGAATCTCACTCTTCATTTGAATGAGGCATACCATTGTTTATTTGTGGCCTATGCAATGTATAAATATATGCAATTACTAAGCTTGTTATTAGTCCCTGCCGAAGGCCAGGACTCTAGTAATTGATCGATCGTTGACTTTCCATTACTTTACCATTGACTAAAAATATTTATGTGATTCTCAAAGTTGTACATAGGAAAACTAAAATAGTTATTATTTGATAATATTTTAATGGCTTTTATTTACAAACTATTGGCTAATAAATTGAAACTCTTATTGCAAAACTCTTTTGTCAATCCTAAGTTTTGAGTCTATTATTTATTAAGCTCTTCAAAACAACTGCGATGCATTCATTAAATTCATGTATGTATTGAGTGAATATATGTGGATTGTCTTGTTGTATTAACATTTATGTAGTGAGTGAATATAATAACTCTTTAATTATTAAGCTCTTCAAAACAACTGCGATGCATTCATTAAATTCATGTCTATATTGAGTGAATAGATACATGTATTTCCTTGATGTATTAACATTTTTGTAGTGAGTGAATATAATAACACTTCTTTGCATATAATAACACTTCTTCTGCAGTGTCAGCCATGTCAGTGTATTCAAATGCATATATTATTTTATTATATTACTTGTTTAATAAAAATATATGACTGATATAAGTCTGATAGCAATAACCATAAATCTTGCATAGCTGCAAACCTTTGTCAAAATAAATTAAACCGTCTCACCGCCTTTCTTTCTGTCATTTCCATAGCTCCACTGCCTCACCGCCTTTCTGTCACTCTACCGCCTCACTCCACCTTTCTGTCACTTTACCGCCTCTGTTACACATAAAAAATAATCACTTTGATAGTGTCACAAGTGTCGTCATTACAAAGGTCGCAAGTGTCACATTTTGCTCACAAGGTCGCAAATGTCACATGTTGCTCACAAGTGTCGTAAAGTGTCAGGGAAGCATACTGCCATGATGCCTATGTCGTGCCTATAACGACATGAAAAAGACACTTGAAACACCTCAAACGTTTGATTTGGAAGAGGAGAAATGAGTCAGCAGGCTTGCAAACCTTTTGCCATCTGAAAACACTAAAAAAACTAGCTTTTGGAGGAGAGCGCTCCCCTATACCTCTTCTGGGAGCGCCGACGCTGTCTGGGAGTGTTATAAAGCTCCTCTGGCCCTTTTGATGGAGCGCTATGGATTTTGAAAGCGCTGGCGCCCCCCTAAAGCCTAGTAGGGAGTGCTACAATGCTTTGATGGTCCTTTTGAGGGAATGCTACCTATTCTGGGCAGTAGTTAAGTTGTTGAGATGAATAGGGGAAGGATCCTTTCATTCTTGGAAGGCAGTTGGATTCGAATCCCTAGTCCAACCATGATCTTAGGGAAGATCCTCAACTGAAGGAGGCAAATCCTCAACTTCCCCAAGGATATCTCAAGTGGTTAAAGCCTCTCCAAGGCTATATAAGCAAGTTTTCTAATGGTGAAAGGGGGAATGGAAAAGGAGAATCACACCAAACTTATGAACTTATAAGTGGTGCTGGAACAGAGATGATTTGGAAGCAAGAGACCTATGATCTCATAGGGAGCAATCAATGAAACTGTCATCATTCAGATCGTGGATCTTTTGAGCAAGGGTTAGACAAAGGGGACTTGACGAAGCTGTTGCAATCCATCTACGGCTGTAAGCAATGTTTTGTCCTCATTAATATAATTTGCTTGGCCTGTTTCTTTCTAGTTTGTGTCTGATCTTACATGAACTTATCGTTGATAGATAGATCTATTTTCAAGCTAATATCAATAGAGTAGGAAGTGGTCGTACTTTGTTTGTCTACAGGACTCAGCGAGGAGCGAGAGTTTGGAGCTCGATTCGGAGCATGCAGGGAAAAACGTCGATAAAAAGGTACTACTATTATCCTTCCTTCTCATGTATTAGTTTGTAAAGATTTGAAAGGAAGCCAGTGTCCACGTTAAGCACTTTCTGTCTTAGAGTTAGGGTCTAGCTCTTTGAGGCAATCTACCTGTCCGCAGGGAGATTTTCCTACAACAGAAACTGGCGACTCCTTTGGGGAGTCCTCAAATCAAAACTTCTTGTTTTGATTTCTCCTCATAGACCTTGTTTTACCCATTGATTGTTTCAGACCTGGTTCACTCCTCTTTTGATTGGTTTCATGAGATGATTGACTCCCTACCCCATCACACTCAGCATAATTGTCGAAACTGAATTGCAATTTTTGGATTTTTGACACTTTTAGGAGATTTTTGAACCTGACGCCCCTGTCCCTATGTTAAAAGAGTGCCAGCGCTCCCTGAGTGCCTTACACAGAGTGCTATAATGCTCCTTTTCCTTGACAACAAAGCGCCAACCCTCCTTTGGCCAATAAACCTTCCAGAATTGCTTTTCCAAGGTTTTACCTCTGTGTTTCTCTTGCTGGGTCACCTTGTGAGTCAATCCTTCTTCCTTTCCAGCTTTGACATCTGTCTTCTTTGAAGAACAAACATCTTGCTGTTTGGATTTTTTGTAGCCTTCTTCACTATTGTTTTTTGAGTTTTTCTGCCATTTGGAGTTTGAAACCCATGCATTGTCTTTCTCTCCTTTTTCGACTGAGCGAAAAAATCTGGTGAAGGTCATCAAAGGCCTACAGATCTTTTCATTTGGTTTTGGTTAAGATCCTTGTTCTTCGACATTTCTTTTGGTGTGAAGTTCGATTTCTCTTTGATTGTTTCTTTTCTTTCGCTTCTTGTTTTGATCACAACGAGAGAGTGTATTGTTTGTATGATTCTTGGTTGTGTTGGTTTGATTTTCATTCATCCAAGAAGATAATTAGCAAGACGAGCATTGTTTTGAATAAATCATTATTCGCATACAAACGACAAAATTACATCTTAATGATTAGCTCGCATATTAGTTTGCATTTCTGAAATGTTGTAGCATCATATTGGATTTGATTGAGAACAAAATTGATTGAGGGCATTCCTTATCAAGTGTTTGATAGTGAAAATGAATCTTCCTCTTTCCCTTAAATAGGTATTCATTGAAAATAAATGATTGCTTATCATATTTCATGCATATTTTTGGGAATTGAGTCATCATTCCATCAGTTTCACTTTCGTACACCCTCTGAGTAAACAACAACCATTAAAATCAA
>ML779401.1:56715-72249 GCA_009831015.1 Picea engelmannii
ATTTGGAAACTTTGGTCCTCCATATGTTGCCACACTGAGTCTTCCAGGACTCACTATTGGATTACTAGTTTGGTTGTTCCCCACTCCAGTGATCCCGAATCCTCCCAATGTTTCAGTTGCACCTAATACTTTGGATGTCAATATACCACCCACACATCAACCTCACGTCGACTTTTCACCTTCTTCGCCCATTAAGTCTCCTTCCATTTCTCCTTCTTCGCCTAGTGAAATCTCTAAAGCAAGTAGCCAGGTTGATCATAAGAAGAAGAAACAAAAAGAGAAGAAGAAGAAGAACCTGAAAAGGACAAAGGCCCCAACAACATCAGATGTTGACTCTAAGAAACCAGTAATTGTTAATAGTACTGGGAGTGTTGATGAGGTCAACAAGATTAAAATGAAGAATCCAAAACCCAAATTCCCTTGCAGCCTGTGTAAGGGTGACCACTTTCTAAGGGATTGCCCCGGTCTTACCCAGGTCTTAGAAATGTGGTCCTCCATGTCATCGGCCTCTATCGGTCATGTCGATGATACCTCGTCAACTAATAATGTTCAGGTTGGTAAGAAGAAGAAAACTATCAAGTTCCCTTGCATGTTATGTAAAGGTGATCATTACTCTCACCTTTGTCCTCGCATGGACGAGGCTTCTTCTCTTTTGGAAAAACTTCAACTTCCAAAAGGTTATCGTAAGCTTTCCTCCAACCCATCATTGGTCGATGGACTAGTCAATCCGGTTCCATCCCCAGTCAGTCTGGTTGATTAGGTGGTCAATCTAGTTTCCTCCTCGATTGAACCATGAACCCAAGTAGCTGATCCAGTTCCGTCATCGATCAACCCCGCTCTTCATCAAAAGAGTGACACCAAAGTGATCGATCTGTTTTCATCCTCGGTCGATCCCACTCTCTCGTTAGAGAGTGACACCAAAGCGGTCGATCCGTTTCCACCCGTCGACCCCATTCTTCCCTTGGGGAATGAAACTCAAGTGGTCGATCCAGTTTCACCATCGGTCGATCCCATTCCTTCGTTGAGGAATGTCAAAGTGACTGATCCGGTCCCTTCCTCGGTCAGTCCCACCCTTCATCCAAAGAGTGCCTGCGTGGTCGATCCGATCCAATCATCGGTTGATCCTACTCCCCTTCTAGAGAGTAAACCCGATACTACCCATGTTTTTCTCGTTAATACAGACTCTACCGTACCGGGGGGCATTCCTCCTTCTCCTGCGAAACCACCTCCAAGTAATGAGGCCATCCTTTTTGATTGGGGTGTGCTAACTAGACCTCATCTTCCCTCCCACATTCCTTTCCAGATTATAGTACAGGTTCGTGGTCGGGACATTCCTCAAACGTTGATAGACGAAGGTGCATCCATTAGTATTTTGTCTTCTGTTGCTTGGTATGCTTTGGGTTGTCCGCAGCTTGCACCGGTTACACAGAATCTGTTAGCTTTTAACAGAAGAACTAGTCAACCTTTAGGGATCCTTCCTCAGTTTCCTTTAACTTTGGGAGGGAAAACTGTCTTTATCGATGTCATGGTAGTCCGAGACCCCTTGGATTTCGCTTTAATCCTTGGAAGGGATTATGTCTATGCTATGAAAGCTCTTGTATCCACCCTTTTCCGTGTGATATCTTTCCCTCACGATGGAAGAATTGTGACTATTGATCAACTTTCATTCATCGGCCTTGACTAGGTTACCTCCCTAAGTGGTTCCTATATGCAAATAGTATCGCCCCCGTCGCATGTCAATTATGTGGCGTTGTCTCCCATGACCTCAACTTCCGACGATTTGGATCCGATAGTTGACATGGTGATCTCTTCGGTAGGGTTATTGGAGCCCGATCTCCTTACCCCTGTTACGACCCTCGACATGTGTTCCTTCCAAAGTGATTCTCTTCCATCCAACGAAGATCTCTTAGAAGCCATGACCGAGTTTTGTCCCTTGACATGGTATCCTTCCAGAGCATTATCCTCTTGGAAGCCATGATCAAAGAAGAACCCACGAGCATAGTTTCTCCTCTCTGTGGCAAGCTCATTAAAAAATGAAACAGAGGCTTTGAGCATAGTTTTCTTCTCTGTAGCAAGCTCGTTAAAAAATGAAACAACAATATGGGGATTGAACCTGGAACTTTGAGCATAGTTCTTTTCCTGTGTCAAGCTCGTTAAAAAATGAAACAATCACCTCTCCCTTCAAGTTGAGTCTTTCGCCAGATCTCGTAGATGTCGAGTCGAGTCTTTTGTTAGGTCTCATTTTTGAACCTTCATTTCATCCACCTGTATCCTTTCTCTCCATCTAGCACATAAATTGGTGACAACCTCAAAGTCGGTGAATGAATTGAAGCTTGGGGGGCATGTCTCCAGCCTTTGATGATCATTCTGGAGTCAAGTCACTAGCTTTCAATCTAGGGGTAGAGTACCGAGCTTAGTCTTTGTTCTTTCTCATGCTCATAAATACATGAGAATGCACCGGGTAAACTTTTATCTCTTTTTTGGACCCGTACAGATACACGAACACACGAAAAAGGAACCCCCCATGAAGTCAACTTTAAACTCTTTTCAGACTCTCTAAATATGAAAAGATTGTCGAGTGACCTTGCTTCCTTTCACACTCATTAAAAGGTTCGAAAGGGCGTCTTTCGAGCGATAGTTTATCTCTTTTTCGGTCTCGTTAGACTACTGTACGAAAATGGAACCGAGAGAGTTTTATTTTAAGTGTTTTTCCAAACTCTATAATCTTGAAAAACCTTCGAGTTTTCTGTCTTTGGACTCGTTAAAACACACATCGACAGGACCATATGGGACCAATCCCTTCTTCCGGTTCGTTAAATAAAGGAAGAGGAACTTACCGAAGGTGAGTTATTTCGAGCATGTGTTATCCTCCTCGAGCTCATTAAATCAGAAAGAGGTACTCGTCTATCTGGATGGGGGAAAAATTGAAAGGAGCAAGCCAAGCAGTCTCTTGAGAACATTATCCAACAATTCTTAGAGTCGCCCTTGAACATGGCACTTTGTTATTTGCACGCATCATAATCTGCTGAACCTATGCATTGAGCCAATCCTTTGAGTTCCTTTCACTCCTTTGGGTCACCCGACGCAAGTCACAGTATCCACCGCATAGTTTTGGTCCATGTCATGTTTTGCTGTTGTGCCTCAGTGTTCAAGGGAAGTATCCGCCTCTAGAGTCAACCACCCCAAATATCTTGCCTCAAAACCTATGTCAGTCCATGTCCATTCGATCTACCAATTACATCTCTATATCCGTTTCGTGTCATTGATGGGGGATACATCAAGGCCCTCCCTCGACGAGTCTATTCCTGTCGACTTCAACACATTATCCAGGAATCAGGCTTAGAAACCAGTTAGTACTTTGGGACCTGCATGCCTCAATGGCAGGCCTCCTCACATTCGACAATAGGTTTACCTCATTGACCTCTGATCGGATGATTCCACGGATGCTCGACCTCAGCTCATCTATTCACATTCGTTGGAATGTACTAGGGTACCTTGGGAATCATTGACATTAATGGTGATCTCCCTCGCACTTGTTAACGGTTCACACCATTGACCGGTAATCAAGTAGTTTCTGCCATGTTCGACATTAGGACATCTATTCACATGGTTAGATTCGTACCATATTGGGATTGGTAAGAAGACCCCGGGTTGAGTGATCACTTTGATATATGCTTTGCCTAGGTCGTGAAGGAGTTTCTATTGGACAAATAACACATACCCTATTACATAGATCCCCTTTGTATTGGTCGTCACTATGTCTTGTCATCTCGTAGATCCACTGTGTATTATTTGTGGCTATGATTAGTCCGAGTCATCAGAGTATAGATCCATAGTGTATTTTCAGTGGCTATACCTTTTTATCAATACAATTATGGATCTGCAGTGTATTTTATGGTGGCCATATCTTGCAAGTCTTGATCACCCAAGCATAAGTATGCCTGCCTTGGGTTTGAAACATGTCATAATATTTGTTGGGTGTTTGTGTGCAGATTCTGTCAGGTTCTCTACATCTATACCCTTGCTTGAAAGTCTACAAAGTATTTCAGTTATCAGTTCGCATCTTCTAACTTCATACTTTGGGGGGCAATCTGTTACACATAAAAAATACTCACTTTGATAGGGTCGCAAGTGTCGTCATTACAAAGGTCGCAAGTGTCACATGTTGCTTATAAGTGTCGTAAAGTGTTAGGGAAGCATACTGCCATGATGCCTATGTCGTGCCTATAATGACATGAAAAAGACACTTGAAACACCTCAAACATTTGATTTGGAAGAGGATAAATGAGTCAGCAGGCTTGCAAACCTTTTACCATCTGAAAACACTCAAAAAACTAGCTTTTGGAGGAGAGCGCTCCCCTATACCTCTTCTGGGAGCACCGACGCTGTCTGGGAGCATTATAAAGCTCCTCTGGCCCTTTTGAGGGAGCGCTATGGATTTTGAAAGTGATGGCGCCCCCCTAAAGCCTACTAGGGAGCGCTACAATGCTCTGATGGTCCTTTTGAGGGAGCGCTACCTATTCTGGGTAGTAGTTAAGTTGTTGATATGAATGGGGGAAGGATCCTTTCATTCTTGGAAGGCAGTTGGATTCGAATCCCTAGTCCAGCCATGATCTTAGGACAGATCCTCAACTGAAGGAGGCAAATCCTCAACTTCCCCAAGGATATCTCAAGTGGTTAAAGCCTCTCCAAGGCTATATAAGAAAGTTTTCTAATGGTGAAAGGGGGAATGGAAAAGGAGAATCACACCAAACTTATGATCTTATAAGTGGTGCTGGAACATAGATGATTTGGAAGCAAGAGACCTATGATATCATAGGGAGAAATCAATGAAACTGTCATCATTCGGATCGTGGATCTTTTGAGCAAGGGTTAGACAAAGGGGACTTGACGAAGCTGTTGCAATCCATCTATGGCTGTAAGCAATGGTTTGTCCTCATTAATATAATTTGCTTGGTCTGTTTCTTTCTAGTTTGTGTCTGATCTTACATGAACTTATCTTTGATAGATAGATCTGTTTTCAAGATAATATCAATAGAGTAGGAAGTGGTCGTAATTTGTTTGTCTACAGGACTCAGCGAGGAGCGAGAGTTTGGAGCTCAATTCGGAGCGTGCAGGGACAAATGTCGATAAAGAGGTACTACTATTCTCCTTCCTTCTCATGTATTAGTTTGTATGGATTTGAAAGGAAGTCAGTGTCCACGTTAAGCACTTTTTGTCTTAGATTTAGGGTCTAGCTCTTTGAGGTAATCTACCTGTCCGCAGGGAGATTTTCCTACAACAACCTCACTCAATGATTACCCTATGATAAGTTATTACCAGGGCAAACTCTCCTTTCTCTTTCAACTTCTATTGTCTAACAACATTATGAATCTCAATGGAAAACACACACCAAGCTCTACAAAAGCTGTTTAACCCAAGATGCTTCTCATATTTGGCATATCTGACATCTTCTCAACTTATCGAGTTCCATTGGTCGATCTCCATCAGCATCATGGCGAGCTAGGTAGCCTCCTTCCCTGTAGTAATTTTCTATCAAGAAGCCAAAGATCTATAATATTTTTCAATATGATCATCTACTTTCTGTGTTTATACTTGTATAAACATAGATACCTGACATAGGTAATGCTCGAATATAAATTTTGCAGATGTACAGAACAAAAATAGAGGCAAATACAGAGAGTGAAGACATACACACGCCTAATTCTACTTGCTGTAAATAACGATATTATTTACATTACATTTTATATTCATTATGTGTCACCGATGAAAAATTTCTCATAAATTAGGAATTATGTTATTAAATTGATATTTTACCTCTTCTGATTCAAACATTTTTACAACATATAAATATATACAAATAACATGCATTCCTGAAATTTTCTGGTCCTTATTTTCTAATCAATCAAATTTTACACATTTTGTGATTGCCTTTTTTTTTTCTATACAAGATATGAGTATACCTTCAGTCCTCAACTAACAAAAAATAGAATAAAATGAATGATTCATCAAGATATGGCTATGCGAATGGGAAGAATCATTGATCTGTTCAATATAAATCGTTCCAACCTTTGTACATGCAGAAATTAAAACTTGAGCAGATTTCAATCATCCGGCAAAAATCTAAACTTATTATGTGAAAACGCACTTGCAATATATTATCCCATAAGATTTTGGAAATAATAATATGGGAAGAGTGAACGCATACATACCTGGGGCCAATTCATATGAAAATCCATAGACAACGCGCGGCTCTTCTGAGTGATAACGAACTGGTGATTGATTCTCTTAAGCCTCTCCCTAAATAATTCCATCGCTTCATCCACCTTCTCTGAAACCCTAAACTGGCGAAGGTGGGTTACATGTTATATGCAAGAGAATTATCCATCGTTTGGGGCGACGACCAATGCTATTGGCATTGGGTTTCTCGAGACGAATCAAGGTTTGATCCTATTTTTTAATCAATCTTCTTAGGTTTGTTCAACCCATCAAAAGCAATCGAAGAATATTTTGCGCTGCCTTTAGTTGAAGGAAATCTATTTGGGTTTGATACCGTTATAATAGATATATATTGTGGGTTCAGATTTAGCGAAATTGCGAAGTTACAAAAAGTTTGTTGGTTGGAAGTCCAGGGTCAAATCAACTGCAGGCTTTTGTCTATGAATACATAGTACAAAGTGGTGTTTGTCCTTAAATTTGGAAGAGACATATCTGGATGGAGCGAGATGTCAATTAAGTTTTCACTTACAACTCCAGACAAACAAGCGATTGAAAGGAGCTGACTGTTAGTGTCAAACCCACAGTCAAGAAACTTTAGATATGAATATGCTCATTATTACGATGATTATGAATGGCTGCAACTAGTTGCAGGGAAGTTCAAAGTGAGAGGAGATTTAACTTGGTAAATTGGATCGACTACTTTCGTAAAACATGGAGTTTTTATGGGAACAAAGCTAGTCTCTGGTGTTATCTCCTAAAACAAACCTGTTAGTTTTATTTTGAGTCTTAGGTGATAGCATGGCCATGATAAAAGGTCACATTTAAATTTTTGAGGTTTAGAGTTCCAAGTATAGGGAACAAGTCATAAATTCCAAAGAAACAAAGGGATTTGTCATTCATTATGTTTAAAAATCAAGAAAAATCTTTTCGACGACTAACCGTTGTTTTCAAGTATGAGATAAGTCCCCAAAAGCAGGTACTTTCAGCGTCTTACAAGGCAGATTAGAGGCACACTTAGCCCCCGAAAGTGCAAGCCAACAATTTTTTCCAGTGCATCAACCAGAGCCCGAATGTAGAAAAAGTACATGTGTCTTCAAGTTATGATGACCATTTTGATGTGCGACTTGGCACGATTACATGATCGTAGCTCCCAGTTTGAAGACAATCATTCATTTTTGGCTCTAGTCCTCACGCAAAAGGTCTGAAATCTTTGTCTTTTCAAAGAAATCACCTAGTGATGATTGAAATTACCCAATTTTCTCCAGATCTCTGTCACCATCGGTATCAGGGTAATCATTCCAAATTCAAATTAGTCGATGCATGAGTTCCTATAAGAAACATGGGTTTTATACATTTGGTAACAAGAAGAGTTTTCCTCACCGCCTCAAATTTCCTCCATTGGTGAGATCTCTCTGTTTCAAGTACTTTGATAGGTTATTGTGTTTGCTAACACTTTTGTAGATGGGTCGAAAGCAAGGTGGTCCTCTTCTCAGGAAGGAATTGGATAATGTCCAATACCTAGAATCTCATCCAGAGATCCATAAGATGTTCTCAGATGTAGGCTGCCTCACATATGTCCAGAAATTGCAGGTTGGATATCATTAGGGTGTCATAGAGACTTTTGCAAAGACCTATGATGGGTGAAAGGTGACAATTGGCCCATTGAAGATGTAGATTGATGAAGCAATCATAACAACTGCTACATAAATGCCAGGAGAAGGACAAAGATAGTTCAAGACAACCATCACTAAAAACCTAGAGTTCAGACCATATTTAAAACCAGAGTTTCAGGATATCATTTGGAAGGACATCTCTACATCACAACTGGAGAAGAAGTGGCAGATTTTGCTCAAGGCCATACAAGTCTACATAACATGTGAGGGGAGATATGACAGGGTGATGCTATATCATTTCAAGATGATGGATCATTTTACAAACAAAGTTCCACTCAATTTTCCATACTACTTCCACATAATCCTAACCAAAATGTCTCATAAAGTCCAGGCTGAACCAAACAAAATCCAGAACACTCTGTTCCATTTTGGCCTTATCAAGATGATAATTGTGGAAGATCTCAGAAGGAGAGAAAAGACCTGGGAGTATCTCCTCTTTTGGGGAGGATTTGAGTTGGAGACTCAACTTGAGCGTAACAAGAAGAAGTCAAAGAAGAAGTCTCTGAGACCTCATAGTAGTTCAAGGAGAAGGAGAGCCATCACTCCAATGCAAAAAGAGGAACCAATATCCAGTTCCAAATAGAAAAGAGCAAAGAAGAAGCTGGTTTTCAATGAAGCTGCAGAGCAAGCTTCACCCAAGCAGACCAATGATCTAAACCTACCTTACTCAGACTCTGAGTCTGAACCAGCTATAGAAGAAGCTCCAGGTGATCATACTATGGAGCCAGACATGGAGGAAACACCACAGATTGAGGTGTTTATCATTTTTGATAAGGGTGAAACATCTACCAAGAAGAAAATCAACAAATCAACAACGATTCAAAAGCTGAAACAAAAGATAGCAGAGTAGGAGGTGTTAGAGAGGGTTTTCAAGGCCAGATATGAAACCTTGTCAAAGAATGTTGCCAAGACCAGAGAGGCCTTTGAAAGGCTAGCACTCATACATGTGAAGGAAAAGAACAAAAGTAAGAAGATAATGAAGCATAATCGTAAGTTGAGGAAGATTGCTAGATTTTTGAAGACCAAGATTAAAATGATGACAACAAAGCCAAGCACTCATTCTCGTCTTCATATTTTAGCTGCAGCAGCTGAAAACCTACGTCAAGAGTCTTCCAAATAATGCAGGGCAAACTCCAATTTTGAAGTATTTTCTTTTTTTCAAACCCAGGACTTTCGGTGGCTAAGTCACACTTTCCAGGGAAAATAAGCCGTCGAATCCCAAGACTTTCGGTGGCTAATTCCACCTGTTCCAAGCCAGTAAGCCACCGAAACCACAAAAGTAGAAGAAAGATAGATTTGGAGCTCTAGACAGATATTTTTGAAGTCAAGCGATTAAAATAAATTTCAAATGAATTTCTACATGCATTTGGGAAAATTATTTCAGAGTTTTGAGGCATAATACGAGGCAAATAGGTTCATGGTTATTATACAGCTATTGAAGGTCATTTCCAGCTGTTGGAAAAAGACACTAGTCATATCATCACACATTAGAGCATTCGTGCAACTGTCGAAGACTAAGATGAGACAAATCCTTTTTTGTTTTTGGAAAGGGATTTCATCCATTTTTTTTTGTAAAAGTTGTTGTGTTATTTCTATTTTTAGCATAACAGATCCATACTTTCAAGATCTGGAACAGTATTGTAAAGGCTATAAAGCCTGTAAATTTTATATACAAAAGGTTCGAGTCTAGAGATTAAACTATACTACTTTTGTAATAGACCTTTCTTGCATATAATACATATACACAAGCTTCTTTCTCTGTTACTGTTAGATTGCCATTTTCTTTCTATTTTATGTACTTTCATTGATTACTTTCTCTATCCAAGTTTGTCTAATTGCAGGTGACTGTCATCTCATCCTGTCAATTCATAAACATTGATTGATTAGTAATCACCGTTATCTTTATTCAGCCCATCATATATATATTCTGGTTGATAAATATAATGTTCTTCGCCCATCAAGTTCAGTTATTCATCTGATTATTAACTCTTGAAAGCCTTGTCTTACCTGATTATATATATTTGAGAGTCTTGAAAACAAACCAGTTGGTTAGTTATCCCATTTGATCCAATAAACACACAAAATCAAAACACACATTAAGTTACCAGGCTTCTTCAAGCTACAACCTGAGAAGAACTCTTGGAGAGATAACAAATTGGCGCTGTTGCCGGGGACCGAAAACAGAAGTTGACAAAAAAGATTCCCCAGGGAACGACATTAGAACTGCTCCTTGATGATAGACAAGGATTAGACATTACATTGGTTGTAATCATCTATCTAGAAGCTCCACTGTGTTCACTCTATCTCCTAAAAGGATCAACACCAAGGCGAATCCACAGGAACCATCTGTTACACCAGTACCAAATCCAGAGTTGATTCTTAGAAGAGGAAGATCATTTCAAGGTGAGACTTCAAAATCAGGTACTAAAAGTAATCTTATTTCTCATTCTAAGAAATCAATAGCAGAAAACACTGAATCTTCTTCCTCTAATATTGTCAGTGAAAGATCAATTGTAACAACTACAGAAGAATCAATTGTTGAAAATGTTACTGTAGAAGAACCAATTGTTTCTTATCAAGAGGAAAATGTCATTGTAGAAGAAGTGTTAGGCTCTAATATAGTTGAAGAATCATCTAAGACCTTAGAAAGAAATCACATATCCTCATCTCTTGAGTCCTTTCACTCACAACAAGAAGAAGACCATATAAATATCCACACTAGCCTTCTTGCTATAGAGCATATTCTTCAAGAGTTGTCTGCTAAAGGTGAAGAAAACTTAGCTGAACAACTAGCAAATTTCTATATAGACTCATATCAAACTTATTTCCAATAAGAAGAATCCCCCCCCTTTTCAATTAAATCCACCCATTGTTGAAGAATCTGATAAAATTCTATCATCTCTCTCGCCAATAGTCATTATAGCTGCACCTGCTCCATTGACCA
Source organism: Picea engelmannii (assembly GCA_009831015.1). Classification (NCBI taxonomy): domain Eukaryota; kingdom Viridiplantae; phylum Streptophyta; class Pinopsida; order Pinales; family Pinaceae; genus Picea; species Picea engelmannii. The sequence goes on from ML779401.1 coordinate 67,552, forward strand.
AAATGCAACGAATTCTAGCTGCTAGATATGCACCTCTTGTTTTACAAAATCCACCTACAACCATGCCTACTGGTGATTACCAAAAGTATATGCCAAAATTCGCAGGAGAGGGAGATGTAATTGCAGAGGAGCATATAGAAGCCTTCTATAGCTATGCTGAGAACTTAAACATAGAAGATGCTGATGTCTGGACCAGAGTCTTTGTCCAGAGCTTGGATGGTCATGCTAGGAAGTGGTTCAAGGAAATTCCTGTTGGTTCTATAGCTGGAATAGAAGAGTTGGATGATATTTTTTTGAAACACTGGGGAGATAGGAGAGACTTCTTGTACTATATCACAGAGTTTGGAAACCTTAAGAAAGAAAATGGTGAATCTATATCTGATTTCACTAAGAGATTCAATAGAATGTATAGTAAAATACCTACAGAAATCAAACCTACATATACCTATGCCAAAATCACTTATGCCAACTCATTTGACTCTGAATTTTGTTTGCTGCTGAGAGAAAGAAGGTCTACTACACTTTCCTTGATGCAAGATGCTGCCGTTGAAGTAGAGTCAAATATCTTAGCTGCTCATAAGTGAAAGGGAAATGTTGATAGAAAGAAGTAGAAGGAAGAAGCCTCTTCCTCATCAAATTCAAATCCTAAGATAGACAAATTGGCTAAGATGCTAGAGTCATTAACCTCAGAAATGTCCAAGCTAAAGATTGAAAATAAGTAGCCTGCCAAGGGAAAAGGTTCCTATGAATACACTCACAAAAATCCAAATCAGAATCCTAATACTTTCAGGAGAAATAACCAACAGGTACAGATCTTGAAGAGAGAGAGAAATCCCACAGAAGATCAGAAGGTAAAAACTCCTCTCCAAAATACTGCGATGGATGAATATGAAGATGATTTTCAAGAATAAGAAGAAGATAATATTCATTGCGTTGGAGATGATGCAGAGAAATCTTATCTGACACAGAATGATTATGAAGAGGCATTAATGAATGAACAGATAAATGAGAATTCTGATGATAATGGTGTTTTTCAAACTGATGATAAGAAAAGATACAATTTAAGATCCAAGTCCAATACTGCAAAACATAGTGCACCAACTCCACCCAAGAATACTGCTTCTCCTGCCAAGCAACAGACTCAAAAAGATCAGATTCCTAATGACCAACAGATTGCTTTGAAAGCCCCTTTAAATGAGGTAAAACTTTCTGACAAAACCTCTTATTCTTTCAATTTTGAAGTTGAGATACAAAAAATGAAAATCCCCATCCCTTTGGTTGAATTAATGAAGAATGAATCATTCAAGGAAGATATCCTCAAGAATCTTGATCCCAAATCCATATCTCCCTCTGCTGATATCCTTAATATACAAGATGAAAAGCCCACCATTGTCTTAGGTCAAATGATAGAGGATAGAGATGAAAGCTGTCCACCTTTTTATATCTCTCTAAACATTCATGACAAAATATTGCATAACTGCCTGCTAGACTTTGGAGCCTCTCACAATTTAATGCCAAAGGCAGTTATGGATGGGCTTGGATTAGAAATTACTAAAACTTACCATGATCTTTTCTCATTTGACTCTAGGAAAGTTAAATGTCTCAGGTTGATCAAAGATTTGGCAGTAACTTTAACTCAAGCATCTATGAAAACTATGGTCATGGATGTAGTTGTAGCAGATATTCCACCAAAATTTGGATGTTTGTTATCAAGATCATGGATAAAGAGGTTAGGAGGAACCCTTAAAATGGACCTTTCATATGCTACTATTCCTGTTTTAGGAGGAGGAAATAAGAGACTATACATAGAGTCACAACTTGCCTACATTATCAGTGATGAACAAAATCCAGCCAACCATCCTATTTACTCAGTTGACACAGGTATGGGATCTTGCATACTACAGATTGATGATTCATTGTCAGATTCATTGTTGCTTAAACAACCCGGAGTTCACTCCACAGAGGTAGGAGAAGATGATCTTTGGAGTATGTTCTTTGATGGGGCATGTACTCAAGATACTGCTGGAGTAGGGGTTGTATTTATTTCACAATCTAAAGAAACTACACATTTTTCATTCAATCTTAATTTCAAAGTCACTAATAACATGCAGAATACGAGTCTCTACTCTTAGGTTTGAATGCTGCAAAAGAAATGAAGATTAAAAGGCTGCAAGCATATGGAGATGCTGATTTGATCATTCAACAGGTAAATAAGTCTTTCCAAGCCAAGCATGTGAGGTTGAAAGCTTACAAATATGAGTTTCTCAATTTGATTGCTGCTTTCACTGAATTCAAGATCTCATATATTCCTAGGGCCATGAATTAGTTGGCTGATTCATTGGTTGTTTCAGCTAGTACTTTCATACCTCCTTTGCCCCAAAAGATGAATTATGAAATTCAGGTAAAGTATAGGCCTTCTTTACCTGATAATGTAAAATTCTAGAAAGTATTTGAAGATGATGCAGAGCTAAGCAGGTTTCTAGGAGTGATGGATGAGTATTCAGATTTACAAATTGATCAGGAAAATGAGCATGATGAAGAGGCTCGAAAGCCCAAATTCAGAAACAAAATTGGATCCCATGAAATTGTGCAGCTCTCTACCAACCGCATCCCCAAAGGTTTGGTTCCTTTAGAGAAACTTTTTGATCATAATGATGTTGCCATTAAAATGAAAAATAAGGAGGAGGATTGTTACCCATGATTTTGGTCATCATGATGATGTATTGATGATGGGGTACTCAGGCTCTTCATAAGAACTTGCTCCTGAGAAAAGTTACTTTCTTCTCTTTCCAGAAATATCATTTTTGAAGGAGGTTTGCAGGCTACTAGTATATTTGCCTGCGAGAATGCATGATTCTCGCAGGCTGCCTTAATCCAGGGTGCGAGAAGTTTGCACCGTGTGTAACTGCTAGGGTGTGAACTCTTTCTAAAGCAAGGAAAAAGATGAATTCTCGATGCTTCTAGAAGGGAATCTTCTAGAAGGATGAGATGGCATTCGAATGGTTATCCTAGTACTAGATTCCCTGATATTTTGGGATCATTCTTATCCAAGTAACTAATTCATTCTCTCCTATATATTGAGGGAATTCTCATGGAAAAGGTTAAGCAAACAAGGTTAAGCAAGATTCATTGGAGAATTAGTGAAAGAATTGTGTGAAAGATTGAAGCTTAAACAACAGGCTAGGAAACTACGGTAAAGACATCATAAGGGTTTTGATCTTCTTCATGCAAGTGAGCAAGTGTGTGTGTCGGAGCCAAGGGCCATCGAAAGGAAGTTTGCGACATCAAGGCTCAGGTTGTAATCTTTACTTTCCATCAATATGATACAGTAATATGTCCCTTTCCCATAAAGCTATTTCCACTTTATTGTATAATTCCTTGATCATATACATAGATTGACTGTTGAATAGATTGTGCTTTCTTCACTTTGGTTGGTTTGTGTTGTCTTGGTTTTGACTGCACGAGAGCACTGGAGCGAAGCAAGAGCAACAAAGACTATAGGAAGCGATAACAAGGTATGTTATTTGTTCTTGCCTCCTATTTAATTTAATGGTAAAAATCTAGGGAAAGAGTCAGGTTCTGGCTTGCTTTGTTATAGATCCAGGTGGATCTAGGGAGATCAGTTTGTGTTTGCACTTACGGATTTATCCAATAACAAAATTGGCGACCACAGTGGGAGTCATCCCATTTTCTTTGTGAATTTTGATATTTTTCTGTGGTCATTTGCTCTGGTTTCCCTTTTCTCCTATCCTATCAATCTCCGAGTCTTCAGGATATCCTGATAGACCCTATAGGTCCAGAAGCCTTTTTAAAATTTACTTCATTTTTCAAATTTTTGACTATGTTCAGGCATTCTCGCACTGTACTTCATTGCATCCTGCGAGAATAGGTAGAGTTCACACTTTGTCTTTAGGTTTCAGTGCGAGGTTCTCGCACCCTGCTCAAGGGTCACCTGCGAGAATCAGTGATTCTTGCACTGTGTAATACTGCCTGCCTGCGAACTCATTTTGTCAAGAATTTGGATTTGAGTTTTGGTTTTTTCAACTGCCCAGATTAGTTTGATTGCCTCTTATGAGTTTCTTGGACCACTGATTGATATCTTTCTTGTCTTTGTTTGTGTGCATGAACAGTCTTAGGGTTCCAAGGATTTTCTTGTCGTTCTGTGTCTTAACTTTCGTTTCTTGACTTTTCTTGGCCAAACCATTCTCTCTTACTTCAGAATCTGAGTGTGTTTGATTAGTTAAGAACCAATGATTGGTTGAAAGTTGAGTGCTTGGTTTTTATCATTTTCTTATTGGTTTAAAAGATCATTTTCGTTTCCATTGAGAAGACTACTTTGGTTTGCTCTTTATTTTTGCTTTCATTGAAAGAATTGATTGAGTTTGTCATTGCTTGTTCATTTGGTTTTTGATTTTCTATACTCTCACTATCATAGTGTGGGTCCTTTTTGAAAAGTGAACACAAAGTTTTTCTTTCAAAAATTCTTTTCGTTTTAGAAAACATTGAAAATCAAATTATTGAGATTGTTGAAGTATTTGAAAAAGACATATTATCAAGAATTGTCATTTGATAAGTGATTGTTTGCATTTTCATTTTAAAGGAAATTTTGCATTGTAGTTCAAGGTTGATCTGGAAAACTTTTTCTCTCTCCCATACATAGGATTCATTGAACGAAAAGTGATATATTTCATTCTCATC
>ML779401.1:105221-156366 GCA_009831015.1 Picea engelmannii
GATTTCTTCTTTTAGGTCACTTTGACTTCTTTGACCTTGGGGGCTTCAAGCCTTCATGTGGGGGTCCTTCATCTTCGTAAGGCCATAACTCTCAAACCATGAGGAGTTATGTGACATTCCACATACCACCAGAAATGGCATGGAAAACACTATCCATCTAGGATAGTTTCACCAACAATCTCCTTGATCTTCATCTTGTTATTCCACATACAAGCATGGGTCCTCCAACCATTATTCTAGGATAACTCAATCCGCAAACCATCTTCTCGTGAGAGATTTCACCATAAGGGGACCACTTTGGAGTTCATCCGTTTGTGCACCTTATTAATCATGATAAGACAATAATGAGAACATGGGTCCTCCAACCATTCTTCTAGGATAACTCAATCCGCAAAGCGTCTTCCCGTGAGGGCTTTCACCATAAGGGGATCACTTGGGAGTTCATCCATTTGTGCACCTTATCAATCATGATAAGACAATAATGAGTCATCTATACATTTTTCCAACAATGCATCATATACCAATGGAACCACATCGATCCATCTTCATCATGTATCAATGACAACTCATTGATCCATATTCATCTATGCATTCTCATCAAGGAGAATACATATTATATTACATCAATCATCAATCAATCAATCCTTTGACATCAATCAATCACTTGACATCAGTCAATCAAACCATTGACATCAGTCAATCAAACCATTGACATCAATGACAACATGATCCAACAGCTGCTACAAAAATGCCAGGAGAAGGACAAAGATGGTTCAAGACAACCATCACTAAAAACCTAGAGTTCAGACCATATATAAAACCAGAGTTTCAAGATATCATTTGGAAGAAGGACATCCCTACATCACACATGGAGAAGAAGTGACAGATTCTGCTCAAGGCCATACAAGTCTACATAACCTGTGAGGGGAGATATGACAGGGTGATGTTATATCATTTCAAGATGATGGATCATTTTACAAACAAAGTTCCACTCAATTTGCCATATTATTTCCACAAAAGCCTAACCAAAATGTCTCATAAAGTCCAGGATGAACCAAACAAAATCCAGAACACTCTGTTCCATTTTGGCCTCATCAAGATGATAATTGTGGAAGAGCTTAGAATGAGAGAAAAGACCTGGGAGTATCTCCTCTTTTGGAGAGGATTTGAGTTGGAGACTCAACCTGATCATAACAAGAAGAAGTCAAAGAAGAAGTCTCTGACACCTCAGAGCAGTTCAAGGAGAAGGAGAGTCATCACTCTAATGCAAAAAGAGGAACCAATATCCAGTTCCAAACATAAAAGATCAAAGAAGAAGCTGGTTTTCAATGAAGCTGCAGAGCAAGCTTCACCCAAGCAGACCAATGTTCTAAACCTACCTTACTCAGACTCTGAGTCCGAACCAGCTATAGAAGAAGCTCCAGGTGACCAGACTATGGAGCCAGACATGGAGGAAACACCACAGATTGAGGTGTTTAATCAATTTTGATAAGGGTGAAAAATCTACCAAGAAGAAAATCAGCAAGTCAGCAAGATTCAAAAGCTGAAACAAAAGATAGTAGAGCAGGAGGTGTTAGAGAGGGTTATCAAGGCCAGATATGAAACCTTGTCAAAGAATGCTGCCAAGATCAGAGAGGCCTTTGAAAGGCTAGCACTCATACATGTGAAGGAAAAGAAGAAAAGTAAGAAGACAATGAAGCATAATCACAAGTTGAGGAAGATTGCCATATTTTTGAAGATCAATATTAAAATGATGACAAAAAAGCCAAGAACTTGTTCTCGTCTTTAGATTTTAGCTACAACAGCTGAAAACCTATGTCAAGAGTCTTCCAAATAATGCAGGGCAAACTCCAATTTTGAAGTATTTTCTTTTTGTCAAACCCAGAAATTTCGGCGGCTAACTTGCACTTTTCAGGGAAAATAAGTTGTCGAATCCCAATAATTTTGGTGGATAATTCCACGTGTTCCAAGACAGTAAGCCGCTGAAACCACATAAGCAAAAGAAAGATAGATTTGGAGCTCTAGACAGAGATTTTTTAAGACAAGTGATTAAATGAAATTTCAAATGAATTTCTACATGCATTTGGGAAAATTGTTTCAGAGTTTTGAGGCATAATACAAGGCGAATAGGTTCATGGTTATTCTACAGTTGTTGAAGGTCATTTCCAACTATTGGAAAAAGACACCAGTCATATCATCACACATCAGAGCATTCATGCAACTGTCGAAGACTAAGAAGACTGAAGACAAATCCTTTTTTGTTTTTGGAAAGGGATTTCATCCATTTTTTTGTAAAAGTTGTTATGTTTTTTCTATTTTTAGCATAATAGATCCATACTTTCAGGATCTGGAACATTATTGTAAAGGCTATAAAGCTTGTAAATTTTATAGACAAAAGGTTTGAGTCCGGAGATTAAACTATACTACTTTTGTAATAGACCTTTCTTGCATATAATACAGATACACAAGCTTCTTTCTTTGTTACTGTCAGATTGCCATTTTCTTTCTATTTTATGTACTTTCATTGATTACTTTCTCTATCCAAGTTTGACTAATTGCAGGTGACTGTCATCTCATCCTGTCAATTCATAAACATTGATTGATTAGTAATCACTGCTATCTTTATTCAACCCATCATATATATGTTCTGGTTGATAAATATAGTCTTCTTCGCCCATCAAGTTCAGTTATTCATCTGATTATTAACTCTTGAAAGCCTTGTCTTACCTGATTATATATATTTGAGAGTTTTAAAAACAAACCAGTTGGTTAGTTATCCCATTTGATCCAATAAACACACAAAATCAAAACACAGATTAAGTTACTAGGCTTCTTCAAGCTACAACCTGAGAATAACTCCTGGAGAGATAACATCTGGTACTCAAATTGGTTCAGATGTTGGTTCTTGGTCAACATCCACTGAATCAAATAGATTTGCACTTGGAGGATATGAAACGAGCCTAATAAAAGATACAAACATGTTTGAGATGGTCGTGAAGATTCTGTAATCTCCCCAACATTGGGATTCATGGGATTTTGTAGCAGTTGCAACTTGATAAACTTATTTGGCTTTAATCTATTCAAGCATGAGAAGTCATCCAACAATTTAGCAAGCGAACGAGACCCCAAACAACAAGCAATAATAGTTAGGCTGGACCTTACCTTCTATTGGATTACTGAGAGCGGGGGGTGAATCAATGATAGAGAAATTCAATCATTTTTAACCACAATATGCAAGTGTTATATCAATGTATCATTATCATCCAATAGTTGCAGAGTAAATAAACAATGAAAAAATGAGCAATCATACACATACACAGTACACTGATGTTTTTACGTGGAAACCCAAAGTGGGAGAAAACCACATAATGCTTTTTCTTATATGTCTTTAAGAATTACATTTATTGGAAGCACCAACTTCCTTTGTTTTCCAGCTACAACTGGAAGGAGGTTCCAACCCCCTAATTTATCAGGCTACAACCTGAGGGAAGCTCCAACTCCCCAATTTTTTGGCTACAACCAAAAGGAGGCTACGACCCCCTATGTTCTCCGACTACAATCGGAAGGTGGCTACAACCACATGTCCTTGCCTCGTCCAACCGCCCTGACGTAGAAGTAGAATGATGGAACCACTATCACACTATCACTGTGAGATATACTGTTGTAAACCTGTACCATAAACAAGTGCAACAACCATGGACCAACCTGTTCCATAAACAAGTGCATCAACTGTGCACCAACCTGTACCAAACCTGTACCATGAACAAGTGCATCAACCATGCACCAAACCTATACAAATAACTTGTCACAACAACATGTCCAAACAACCTATCACAGCAACCTGTCTCATTAATCTTATCAACCAAATCAGATCTACTCACCAAGATAAATCACCAAGACAAATATCAAAGATGTGCATCAACCAAGCATAACACAACAACTCATAATCATCACCAAGATCAATATGTGCTTCTAATAATATACCAATACAAGTATGCTACATCATCCATAAACCATGTGTCAACAATACTACTAACAAATGCCTCCAACCATGTACAAAGTATGTACCGATCATGTATCAACTACTCATCAACTATGACTCATCAAGATGTACCAACATCATCAACTATACACATCATGTATGTGCCAACTCATCAACTACTTGTCTCAACCATGTACCCACTATGTACCTCAACCAAAAGCCATCATCAAATTCATCATCCAAATCTGATTTGTAACTCTGTAATAGACATGGTGTATATGATTACATACCTACAAACCTTCCTTAAATTTAACAAGAAGAGATCAGATTTTTCATCAAACTTTACTTTAGTCTCACATGACTAGTTTTGGTTTAGTCAACAACTCTAACTTGAAATAATCATAACTATGTTCATGTAATGAATAAAGATATGAAAATAGTACACAATGTTCTTCAATGTGTTTTATGCAATTCCTCCAGGTGTCACTACTTGAAACCTCTCAGAAAAGGAGTTATAGCAAAAATGACATACCTTGTTGAATTCTGGCTTATTCTAGAGTGAGAAATTGTAGAGCGTGCCCCGCATCGAATATTTGTTGTATGGATCTGAAAATTTTACACAGAATACTACAAACTGTACTCTAACCAACACATTTGGTTTTACTAAATTTAGATATGGTATGAAGAAGTTATGACATTTTTACCTGAAACACCTGTTTTAGACTAGTTTCAGGATTAGCCACAAACCCTATTTTTCACAGAGTGTAACTCCAAAAATACAACGACCCACAAGCTGAAATTCGTACCATAGTTACTTGGATATGTTTTGTCAATGGCCTATCAATTTCACGGTCTGAATCATTCTAGAAAAAAAATTATTGCGAAAATGGTGAGATGACCTGTAAATAACATACCTTAGAAAGCATCATCAAAAGAATTTATCCTCCCCACACAACTTTGCTTTTCTCTTGTTTCTTGAATTTAGTGAACTCAAGAATGAACAATCCTTGGTCAAGGAATTTTTCTATGGTTTGGTTTTTTCTAAAAGCACAGTATAGACCTAGGCTCCTCGTTTTAAAACCGGAACATAAATTGGTGTAACTAACATAAAGATGGACTATGCGGTTTGAAGATAGCAGAATAAAAAATATGACCAACTTAGTGTAGACGTACTTTGGGTTGTGTTTGAACTACTCCTCTCCAACCAAACTAATACACTTATTCCTTCGTTCTCTCTCCATCGGTGTTTATATCAGGCATCCATGTGTTGCTGGTACATAAACTATCATTCACAACTTTTAGTTCTTTCATTGGAATGAGGCTCTCATCAAATTTTGACATTGCACTCACGTAAACACTGTATTTTAACCTGGTCATTTTATAGTTCGAAGGTTGTTGTACTTGGTTAAATTGCTATAGATGTATAATATCCAAGTATTCATGTGGTAGCTACTTGAGTTAACAAATATCATTATAATGCTATACTTATCTGATGCTATTTTGTATTTGTGTGGAAAACACATAATTTTCCCTTAAGTGGAGTTTTGTATGGGTATCGTGTGGATGGGTCTCAAGGGGTCATCTGTTTGACAAAAATCTCATTTTGCAAAATTGATTGAAGGGCGAAGAATATTAAAGTCCAAAAATTCTATAAGAAAGGGGATGGGTTCATGTATTTCTTAGTTAATAATGTTGTGGTTAAAAGGATAATAACAATTCCATTTTTAAATATTATTTTCCATTCTCATTCATTTAGTTTTTTAGTAGCATAAATGAGCATTCTCCATTTTTTTGAACATCATAAATGAGCATTCTCCATTTTATTGAACATCATAAATGTACATGTAGTTTCTATTCAAATAAGCTTCCAAATACCCTTCTCGATAGGGACATCGCCATGCAGTGGCACTTGTTTATTGATTTTACTTCAACCAAAATTTGATAACATACATAGCTTTTGTTTTTCCATATAATTATTATAATTGAGAATCTTTTAAGTCACATAGTCCACACTAAACGACAATGTTTTGCCCATATAACTCCATTGGTGAGTGCCAGTATTCCTAATCATTATTATTGTCTTCTAGCGTATCCAATATAATTTCAAGACTATCCAATATAATCTAAATTGAGCTTCTACAGGAAATGATCTTGCCTGCGGTTCGTCTCGAAGATTGATAAAGGAAGCCCCTAATCTCAGCACTGACAACATATAAAGATAAGAGGACGATGGATTCTTTACTCAATTGTTTTCTAAAGTCAATGACTAAAAATAGCAGATGAGGGCAGATGACGAGAGTAAGGTAATCAACTCGTAATGAACAGAGAAATCTCACTAGGGAAACCAGATCTCAAGCAGAGATTCACGTCCCACAAATTTACAGCAACAATGCCATCAAATCATAAAGTTGTAGCTTGGTTAAGATCCAATTCGTTGCAACTGAGTGAGGGGAATCTTTGCTTGTTAGGGTTTCATGAAATTGCACCGAGAATCTTTGCTTGTTAGGGTTTCATGAAATTGCACCGATAATCTTTGCTTGTTAGGGTTTCATGAAATTGCACCAAGAGAGATCGCACAAGCTTGTAGAAGAAATGACACGAGTGCACAAATGTTCCATTCATCTGGTCGCACGAGCATAGTCATGTTACAAGTGAACGAGCTTCTCGATTGATTGCCAAGGGCAATATCAGATTATAGTGCTAAGTTTCCACTTACCACAGTGCTATAGGTATCACAAGACAACTATTGTGCGTCACAAGATCACTGAAGAAGAACAGAATGATATACGCTGAAGAAGGGAATGGCACGAGGATTCTGCAACAATGGTTGCAACAGATTGTTGAAGGTGCTGCAAGATCGTAGAGATGCGATAAATCACTGAGGAATATATCACGCAGATCGCAATGGTTAAGGATATAATTAGATCGCAGTGATAGGAATAATGGCACGAGTGAAAGATCTATAATCTCAGCCCAGGATGTGGAGATGGGAGGAATGTGCAATCAGTTCAAAACATATACCATCTCAATTATAAAAGGAGATTGGTGCTTGTACAGGAGGAGGGGGAGACAAGATCAGGAGCAGAAAGAGCCTACGTTATTGTGGCTTTGATAGCTCATCATTGCAGAGGGCATCAAGAGAAAAAAGCCCACGCTATCATGGAGCCAAACCTAGAATTCATCATCGCAAAGGGAGAACTGGCGCACGAGGAAACGCTGTGATACTACTGTCCAGTCTATTTCAAACGCTTGTGTTTTCTTTAGGCTTGAAAAACTGAATTTGAACTCTCTAACACTTTTGTTCATAATTGAATGAAGGAATTTGAAGGCCAGTGATCAAGTGAAAGACGTTTGTTTGCAATGGTGGTGTTATAGACTTTCTTACATTGCTTTGTAAATGTTTATGTATTTGTCTTTGAGCATTTGAAACTATTTTCATTGTTTAAATTTCCATATCTTATGTTTTTCATTTTATTACAACTAGCACAGCGGCTAACTCGTTGCTGAGAATGCCGAAAGGGTGGACATCTGAAATTCGTGGCGAACGCACAGGCAGCCAGAAAATGGAACGCTTGGACAGTTGAGGAAATCTAAATGGTAATCTGAAAGGTTAATCATTTAAACGTGGCAACCATATAGTGCTACAGTAATTTCTTAATATGATTAAATGTTAAAAAGTAAATAGGGTAACTGATGCATTCACAAATACAAGGAGGTTATGACGAGTAAATCACATTCATTGATTTGGGAGGACGACTAAGAATATGCTAGCATCTTCAATTGTTAACCATCAGATTAGAATTTTAAATTAAAAGCTGATTAATTGTGCTCATTGTCAATAGGTGTACGCCTTTCGGCGTAATTAGATGTAGAGATGTTTGACATTGTTTTCTGTAGTAATCTAAACTTTCTACCTTTTGGAGGTTTTTGGCCACTTTTCCAGTTGTTGAATCCATTTATGCATTCAGAAAGACAATTTAAACAACAGAACATAGAGATTCGGCCAAATCCTGCAAAACCCAAAAGGTAGAAAGTTTAGCCAATGCCTTATCTTCTATATGTTATGTCATTCATTTATTTTCCATAATTACTAAGAATTATGGACTTTTTTTCTTTTTCTTAGTGATTTATCTTTTGATCTGGCATCTAACTGTTGGTGATTAATGGAAGGACATTGCCATTGTAGCAAATATACTATTCTTTTGCTACTTTGTTGATGTGTTATGTTTTTGCATTTGTAGCAGTTGAAACTATTTTCTTTTCCCGAATTGTAATGTTATATTTTTTTTCTTAGATGTTGAAATGTTAATATAATCTTCTATAAGTTATGATTAACATTTGTACTTAATAATTGCTTTAATGGTGAACTATTTCTCGTCTAAGTAATTCATTTTTAGCTTTGATATCTAAAGAATATTTGCTCATAGTTAACTAGGAAATTAGACATAGTGTTATGTTAAATTATTGATTTAATTGGATCAATGCAAAGTCAATTTCAAAATCCATTTAGTGGCAACCGAACCCACATACCGGTGGATGTCACCATACCAAACGAACACATACCAGTGGACATCACCATACCAAACGAGCACATACCGGTGGACGTCACCATACCAAACAAGTATAGGCCTAATTAGGGCCTTGATCATGTTACAAATTTCTTTTTTAATTCAATGTTGAAGAATTCCTTTAAACAACTAATCCTTTTAGAAAGCATATAATCTTTGCTTGTTATTTCTCACAACTCAAACAATAAAACCATTATTTCCTCAATATTAGAAGCAACAATTTTTTGGACTCCCAACACTATTTCTTGAGCTCCTTTAGCCTTCAAGGGTTTTTGTGGTTTATCTTTAGGATTAACATCATGCTCTCTAATAGCAAGAGGTTGTATTAAAAATGGCTCAAAGCTCAAAGCAACCTCAAGATTAACAACTATATTTTTCAACCTTATATTCTCCCTCTGCTACTCATTTACATAATGTGCCAATATATTTCTAGTTGTTTGATGCATTTTTAGAGCCCCAATGGGTTCTAGTCCTTTAAAATCCACAACAACGTCTTAATTTTCTAAGATTATATCCTGTTTAATTGTGACCTTACTTATTTGGATTTTCTTGGACTCCTTATCGTAACTAGCATGATGTAAGGTTAGAAAATTATCTCAAAGGTAGGTAATTCATCTTGCAACATCTCTCCATCTATTAGTTTGTTTTCCTCAATCTGCACAGTTACCCAATCTAGCAATTAGTTAAAGTTATCAATTTCCACATCATTGATATCATTCCCTCATGCTTTAGATTGTCCCTTTTTCTTATCATTGGGATATCTCTTTCTTGTTGGGATAGAGGCAGTGGCATGTCCAATTTTCTCTTTAATTTTGTTAGGATCATCCTCATCACCATCATTGGAACATGCTCTAGTTGCATTCTTTTTCCCATTTTCACGGGGCGATAAAGGAACATTTCTCCTATGGTGGGATGTTGTATTCCTGGTTGATTAAGTAGCCAACCCCCCCTCTACCACTAGCTCTATATTTCCCTCTTTGTTTTTCCCTATGGCTAGTTGCAACAACAATCTCTTGTTTCTTCTTCTCTCACATAGTCTTCCTTTTTGATATGATGATAGAACTGACTAAAGTACATGTGTCATTAGGTAAGGTTGAATATCTATTTATGGAACTAAGGTTATGCATAAGACCTTTACTAGCTCCCATGTCACAATCCTTGTTGTCACCATCACCCTCAACCTATTCTTGCTCCTTAGGAAAATAGGTATTATAACCCACTGAAACCACATGTGTTTTGAAAACCCCTTCAGTGTTAAAACCCTTCATGGCCTCAGCCTCCTTTACTTCAAATGAATTGAAACCTCAAGCAATCTCTGCGAAATGAGTGATGCTTCTAATAAAAAAAACCCATAAAATTTGAAATGGGTGGATGTAAATGGTTTCTTGTTTTTTTTCTCAAAGAATATTGACCAATTTCCATATTGTTTGCAAAGCTCTATTAAAAAGAATAGGTCACAAACAATTTTGGGGAGGAGAAAAGGTTTACCCTTAAACCCATATAGTCTGATATATGTATACTATTCCTTATAAAAGTATCCGCCTCTTTTTGAAAGGAAATTTTTGGCCTTAAGGGTTAACCTTTTTAGCTCCCTCTTGTCAACATTTGTATGAAACTTCCCATAAATGAATCTTAGACTTTGAAAAAGTGAAATAGGGCCTTGCGATTTAATATTGTTGGATATAGTTGATAGTTTAATTTTATACCACCTTTATTTTCAGGGTAATAGATCTAATTATTGCTCATTTAATTATCAACATGGAGTTAGTCTGTACTTGTGAGATACTGATGCACTATATATGAAGAACTAAGTTGTAGTATCTAGTTACCTCATATGCTTAATACTAATAAAACAAGAAAAATCTATCCTAGTTGCAAATGAACACAAGCTATTGTAATCTAATTAAAACAAAACCAAAATTATTCTAAGTTGTAAAATAGAGAATATAATTTTAATCTAAAAGGTAAACAAAAATGCAAGTTAATCTGAAGTTAATTCATATCCAAATTTTGAATTACAATCTACTATAATCTAGAAATGTTGAAATCGCATGCTACATGTATATGCTATAACAATTGTTATGATTTCCTGTAGATATTACTCTATTTTGATTGGTTTGAAATGTAATTATGTAATTGATTGTTAGTTACATATCATAAAATATTAATAAAAGTTGGCACTCAATTCAATGAGAAAGAATGAATCTAAATAGCAATGAAAGGAAATTAATGAATAGAAACAACAACTATACTAGGTGAATGGGCCCTTGCTCTCTAAAATAAGTTGTTGATGATTGAATTATAGAACTAAGAAAGAAACTCAACACATAAACTTGGAGCGAAAGTACAATTGTATTAACAGGAAATAAGTATCGATTACAATCACTCAATCATAGGTTTGTTACATAATTCATGCTCTGCAATTGAACTTTGTCCCCTAACACAATTGAACCTATGACATAGCCCCTGTGTTCGTGGGATATTAAATAATACCCTTAATTTCACTAGATATTGATAAATACCTCCCAAAATCCTTTTGTTGAATCCCCCTCCCAATACATATATCCAATAAAAGAAACCCCTATTTTATCTAGATACCCCTTTTTATACCCCTCAATACCTATAAATCCCTTGAGAACCCACACCCCCCCCAATACCTACAATATATTGACCTTATTTTTCATAATAAAAAAACCCCCTTTATGAATGAACATGATAAGATATTGGTTAACATGGTGAAGCCCTTGTGGATGAACCTCAATCCCAGATTCTTGTGGTTTGTTACATAGAGAAGAATTGTAGGTACATATGTTGCAATTTGATAGATCACAACATCTCTAAGAGATGCTAGATTAACCCTTGCGTTGTCGCCATATCCTAACTATGCTCTAGAGATATTCAAGATACCCTTGCCATGCACATATGTGGTGATAAATTGGGATAGAGGTATCCTCATGCTACTAGAATGAAGGTTGGGTAGCATTTGTTGATAGGAAACCTGTATGAAGTTATGCTAGAAGTTGAGTTGTTGGAACTAAGGTCACATGACATCTACAAAATAATTTAGAACTCGAAGTGCATGCCATTAGACAAGTTATAAGAAAACCCTACATAACCATGGTATTTCTAAGTTATCAATAATCAATAAAACATTCACAAAACAATCTCTATTTACCTTAATTCCTCTTGATTAAGTCGATCAGGTATAATCATGGAATGAGGTGAAGATGGAGAGTTATGGTGTCAAAGAGATGAAGGAAGGGTGAATAAAGAGGGAAATAAATAGTAAAAAAGATGTTAAAATGGAGACCCATCATCTCCCCCACACTAAAGGTGTTACACATCCCTTGTGAAACTAGTTCATATAGACTCAATAAGAACAACATGGAAATCACTCCAGTTGTAGGCCACATGCCCATGTTCTATCTCTGTGTAATATCCTAAATGTTGCTCAATTGGAACCCAAAAAGCCACTTCTTGAAAATGATTCCACTCTTGTAATAACTTGTACATTGGGGTAGAGCACCATAGGAATGGATAATGGAATTGAAGTCCCACCCATCTTGTCCCATTCCTCTTTAAAGAATCTAGGTAGATATTGGCCTTGACTAAAGAAATGTTAAACACAGGGTATCTTGTAGGATGTATTTGTTGTAAAAAAAGGGGCATCATGTTCCACCTATCATGGGAGGCTAGTAAAGCATTAATCTGAAGAAAATTATGAGTTTCTTCATAGGTGGTGATTGCTAGTCTCTAATTTTGCCTCATCAACGTCATTCTCCCAGGATCAACTAAGAACTGTTGATGGTATTGAATAACTATTGCATGGATAGGATGCTCATTTATAATAATCAGACTTGAAGATGCTTCATTATTACCATATAAATTCCATTCTTCTTTCTGTTTAATCTAGTTGTATATAAAGGATGAAAAATATTTGATTTGAATGTCCCTAACACAAGGGTTAGGGTTTCACCTGGTTTCTTTCTGTAGGAAAAAATCAAATTGATACAAGTCACATAACAAATTCCGCTCTCTAACTGAAGAGAAGGACTACATTCTAAAAAAACTAGGAATGTGATATATTTTGTATTGTTTTTCTCTTGCCAACCTAGTTATCATCAACCTTGTCCATTGTTCATGGAGAAACATGGAATAACCCTTTAACGAGATCTATAAGAAAAATCTTGTATATCTAGTCCACAGGCTCTTTGAACCTCGTGCTAATTGATCTTTAGGTGGTACTGGTTGTCCTCAAACTTGGATTTCCATTTCCATTCTTCAGTTGGATGTCGAGCAATACGATATTCTTGCATCTTTTGAATTTCATGCTTGTATTGTTGGTTTTAGATTATGCCAAGATCATGAACTTCTTCTTTTCCTTGCCATTGTTTTAAATTAGCTTTTAAGGAAGCAATAACATATGTGTTTGTAAGAATATCATCTAGAATTTTGTTTATTGCCTCCTCTGCTGAATTAATATCAATACTTGCTTTTGTATGCTCGAGGTCTCGGGGAATTTCTTGTTGTGAAGCATTAGGTAGTATATCCATATCAGATTGCTCAATGACATGCTGTTGTTTAGGTTTCATCTTATGCAGTCCTTTTCTAAGATTCTTATTCTATAATTTCAACCTCTTATTCTCTTTGAATCTTTAACATTTCATTTTCAGCCTTAATATGTATTTCTAGGACTTCTAGTTGTACATTCTGTTCCTCTAAATATTTAAGTCTACTAATTTTTTTTTCTCAATTTCATCTTCTCAAACAACTTAAGAGGTTTAATAAATCTTACCTTTTTTTATTTTGTTTATGGCTAAAATCACCTATCTCTTGTTTGCTTTCTTTATGTGGCAACTTTCGTCAACAGTCCCTGCATCTTGTAGATTGTGAGAATGTGATGTTCAAAACCGTATTCGTGGTCTCCTAGTTGGACAAGTAAATCTCACTGCCTATATGTCTTCATCAAGTTGATTAGATGGGTCATCATGTTCCATTATTTCATATGTTTATGTTGTTTTTTTAGTAACAAGTCCCTCCAATTCTATGTATTTCTTACCTACAAGCATACTACTTGTAGTTTTTTTATTTAGAATCCCTAGGAGGAGAAGGAAAACACAACTTTTCCTATGTACAGTGTTGACTCAAAATCTCGTCACCTGATATAAGAGCCTACAAAGGATTGCAAGGCTTATTTATTTATATTATGATAGATAATTAGTAGGTGGGGTCCGCTTTAAGAAAAATCATGGATACTAATTTTCAATCATTTCTCTTATCTGCTTCAAACATATGATGATAGAGGTTCCAAATCTCTGAATATTCTTGGCATAATAACACATTCCATTTTAATGCAGTAGTGATTGTCTCTAATTTTCACTTGGATGACATAGCACTTATCAAAAGAAAACTATGAAATCTATGCTATTTATGGTTACACATGCAAAAGGGGTTAGAATCTCATTCTACTCATGTAGTTGAAACACAACAAATACAAGTTTTATGTTGCATGTACATTATGAGGCTTTCAAATGCATATATAACTCACCTTCCTATCAAAGTCATAGTATGTTATGTCAAAGATTTTATTATTCATTTGGGTCTATGGAAATAGCTCATACTATGGGATGACATAAGCTACAAGGACCTGATATTTGGTATAATACCTATGACACATATACATTGTTGTATGGTGTAAGGTTTGGATAGATGGTATATTATAGATGGTGAACGATATGAATTTCAAAAGGTTTGAATTAGTTTAACAAAAGATGGTGCATATGTATATGGTTGCATAGTATAAGTTTTGGGTTGGTTTAATATGCTATGCTAGTCACACAATACAAGTTATTGATTGACAACGATAATGATTAGATCCTATCTTCGCATATGTATTATGATCCGATTAGTTGTGAGAAGTGACAAGGGATGATTGTAATGGCTCGTGGGTTGTGTGTTTATTTGAAATTTTGTTTGAGATCACGATTGATTTGATTTATAATGTGGCATATTTTATGGTATGTGGTTTATGATATTCCAGTTGCATTGAGTTATGGAGTTGACCATGCATTGAATACGACAAGACGTGGGCATTTACTCCATAGTCCTATGTCTATCACCTTGCTAGCTTGAGGGTTTTCGAGCTTCATTTAATTTTGTTCTTGTTGTTGAGAGAGCTCGAGCTCTGGTTGTTGGGAAACCCTCGCCCTTGGTAGTTGTTGTAACTGATCTTTTCCTTCTGCACTGGTATAAAATAATGTCTTGATAAGGTATGAGTTCACAACTTATCTTGCATTTCTTGCAAAGCATTGCTTTTATGTTCATTTAGTTTTGGATTTGGTTGGCATATTGTGTGCATGAAAATGTTTTATTTTCCCTACTCTATCATTTCTTGAAGAAAAATGAAATAAAATATAGTGGTTTGCTAAGAATTCAGCGGAGCTCCGTATTTCTATCTTTCATACTCTCACTTTCCATTAGTTACAATTGTTCGAAAGATGTTAAAAGTGGACAAAGTTTTGGTTTTTTATTTCTGATTTGCATGCAAGTAGAACAAGGTTCAAAACCTGATTTGTTCTCGCTGGTTATGAGTTATGTGGTTTTTGGAATGAATCAAAGGAACCTAGCTCAACTTGATGAACAAATAATATGGGTTTAACAAACCAAGTTCTGTGTGGATTTGACTTGTTTATTTATTGAATTTAGCTATATTTTAGTCATCATTTTAAAATAGAAATGGGTCGAGCCCATTGGGTTGAAGTCATATTCATTAGTTTGAAACACAAGAAATTTGGTTGATGTCTCTGTTTTATTTTGACCAAAATGTTTTGGGTTGATAGAGTTTTGGTGTTTCTAATTCTGGTCAAGTGATGGACTTGAATCCGTATCTATTGAAACTTGTGGTGGATGATATCATTTCTAGTCGAACTATTGTTCTACTTGGTTGTGTTTCCATAACTTAAACAATTTTTTGTTTGATAGATACAGATTAATGTTTTTGAACCCATCTTAAATATGATGAGCATAATATGGTTTATTACATGTCTTAATATTGTTTGAATCACATTTCAAGTCTGGCTGGAATTTTTAGTAATGGGTCAAACCCATTTTTATGATTTGAACCCATGATAATAACAAATTGCTGAAACTGGGTTTTTGAAATTCTTCAAGGAAGCTACAACTCATTTATTTATTATGTTGAGTATTCAATTCTGCATTAATCTTTAGTTGTTTTGACTTTTTTTTTTTTAAAGAGGGGTCGAGACCCATGTTTTTTTTTTTAAGTTAACAAGTTCAAACATGTATCTAATGAAATGAATTATGGTTGATGCTTTTTCATCTGAGCTACCCTCCTCCTTGCATCATCTCCTTGACCAAATATGAAATTCAATGTCAGAATTTTGGTTTTAGATATCTAGTTATTTCATGTGCATACATTATGAATATGGGTACATTTTGAGCTGGTATAAACTTTATAATTAATGACTTGTAGAAGTTTGGTTATTCCTTTGGGTTGAGCCATGTTCAGAATTCGAACCAATACATATGCAAACACAATATTTTATGTTGGAAATGATATGGTTATCAAAAATCATAGTTTGAAAAACTTTGTTTTGATTGGACAATGTTACGACGACTTTCTTTAAATATTACTCGGAGAAAGTAAAAAGTAAAAAGTTACATTTTCCCATATCAGTTTGACCTACAATTGGGTGGCATAAGAAAATACAAATTGGTCAAGGTCATGTGTTAATGGTTAAGGATTAAGTTATATAGACTTTCATTTTCCTCATACATATCATTTTACATATGCTATACTTCCCAATCATATTCATAAAAAATCATTTTCCATTTATGTTCCTTGTCTATGTAATTGAAAGAGGACCTATGAATGATTTTGAGTTTGAAAAAAATAATGAAAAATATGATGAATAATGGGTAGAAATTGATGATTATTCACAACTTGTATGTATGAATGGGAATAGTTTTAAAGTTGATTGGTTTCACGAAGTAAATGTACATACATTGTTTTAATATTAAATTTTGAATAGTTTATCATGCATTCCTGTCATGTTATCATTTTTCGCAAGACTTTTCCTTCAATCATACATCCCATTCATAAAATCTCCTTTTCTGTGGACTTCCTTGTTCATATTTTAAAAGGAGAATGGCTTATGCATAAGAAAAATTCTGAGGACTCATTTCATATTTTTAAAGGAATTTGGTGTTTGCAAAAGTTGTGTTGTTTTACTTGGATTCATTTTTCTTGTTCATCTCCATTTTTATGTTGCATGGTCATGTTATTCTTAGAGCCAAATTGATTCAGATTTATGAGCGGAACGAAATGAAACACATATCTATAACATTAACAAAGAGATATAGTGAACAATACTAGAGATACAATGAAACTTGACTTCTATTCAATGAAGAAATCTGTTGAAACTGTAAAATGTAGAATGAAAACAATCTTACTCGAATGGTGGTAGCTAATCTATGAGAAGAGATGTGGCGGCTACGTGCATTCGTCTGAGCACATTACAATGAGACCTCCAGACAATTTTAACATCAAGAGTAATTAGAAAACCCTAAACATCCAAAAACCTAACCCTAGGAGATGAAGCTCCAAAAGTCACGTGGGCACCGATGGGGTAAGTTGGACTTCAACTTCCCAAGGTCGTAACTTTTGCATACAATCTCCGTTTTAGGTGCACGATAGCCCATTGGAAAGGTCTATCCAAGGAATACACACACTACTGTCACACTCTATATTTCATCTCAATGTGACTGTGGCGAGCCCAAAAAATGTTGTTTAGGGCCTCAAAATGGCCCCAAAAAGCTAGAAAAAAATGCGAAGATGAAAATTGTATGTGAGCCAGTTGGAATAGGTGGGTGGCCACCGATATCCACCTAGATCAATCCTCCCCCCTTAGGAAGCAATGGTCTCCATTGCTTTGAGTCTCCCCATGAGATGAGGGAATTTCTACTGAATTTGGCCTCGGGTGAGCCACTTGCCTTGGTGTAGGAGCTGCCTCACTTTAAAAACACGACAAAGATCAAGCTTTTGTTGGCGAGTGCCCTTGACCTGTATGTCCACGATATGATCAGTGGATGCATGTTCCATGTAGTAAGGGTTGATCTCTGTTAGTTTTAATTGTTTTTCTATCTCTGAGGTGTCCAATAATGGTGGAAAGTATGGCCAAAGGAGGTCCACATTAAACACTAGGTGCAAGCCAAGGAAGGGGGGAATGTTGAGCTCAAAAGAATTGTCCCCCACTGCCTTTGTGATGGTGTAAGGTCCATATCAGAGCAGACAAAGCTTCCAATGGGTTTCTGTAAGGCATTCTTTCTGCAAGTGCAACCAAAATTTATCTCCCACCTGAAACTTGTGTGGCACCCGGTGTTGATCATGACACTTCTTGTACTTGGCATTAGACTTCTGCAAAATATCCTGAACCTGTTGGCGGATGTGCTGGATTAGTTCAATGAACTGGGTGGCTTTGTTAGCTTTGGTTTGAGCATGGGACAATTCTTCTTGTGTGGACACAAGGGGTAGTGCAACATCCATGGGACCCAATGGTTGAAATCCAGACCCCACCTAAAAGGAACTATGGTCGGTTGAGCTATGTATGGCTATGTTGTAATTGTGCTAAACATAGGGAATATTCTCATCTTGTGTGTGTGGATGCTTGGAATTGTACATGCTCAAGATATGCACGATCATCCCGTTGACAACCTCGGTCTGGCTAGCTGTTTGGGGGTGGAAGTGTTGGCATGTTTACATGAAGAGTTTGCTTGTCATTGATGGCAATAACAACAATGATGATGGTATGTTTACATGAAAGAAAAACATCAATGAGGAAAGCAACAATGATGGAAAACAAGGAAAGCATAAATTTAAGAGAAGAAGCGAGCAATATGAAAATCAAAGCTCAGGAGGAATAGCGTGAGTATGCAGAGATCAAAGACTGGAAAAAAGCCTAAGCTCAGAAGGAGGAGAGAACAGTAGGCAGAGATAAAAGCTCAGAAGAGATAGCGCTTTGCGCTTTCCATAAGTGAAACTGATGTCCAAGAGAAGGACTTGCAGGAGGAGAAAAGGTCGAGACCTTTGAACACTTAGAAAACCTTCTAAGTCAGAGAGATCAGAAAGCTCAGGAGGAAGAATGACAATGGCCGTTGGATCACCAATCCCGAATACCCGATGACCGTTAGATCAACGTCCCGTGACCAGAGGAAGAGCATAGGAGAAGTACAGATCTGATCCGTTGGATCTGAGCACCGAGGATCAACAGTCGTTGGATATAGAAATAAATGCATGAAGGTTAAGCCTTTGGATGAGTGTAGGAGAGCGAACTTGTCAAAGTCCCGAACTCCTGAAGTAAGCAGGGACCATCCATCGTCAAGACTGACAGGTGGCACACGATCCTCAACTCCAAAGAAAATCACTTCGAGGATTTTTCAGTTTGGGACTTGAAAAACCCGAAGTTCGGAGAGCCGGAGAGCCAAAGTAAATGACAGTTGTCAGATCAGTTTGAAGTTGAAGGACATGATAAGCTAGAAAAGCAACATCGCAGAAAGATCAAGCCGTCGATCTGAGAACATGATCGAAGAACAACATTTAGTTCGGGTCTAAAAGTTGTGAGGAGGTTATTGTTCGGGGAATCTCACTTCGGAAGAATTGGCGACTTGAAAAGTCGAAATACCCAAAGTCCCTAAGTGAATGAGGATCCATGTCAGCAAGGACACATGGCGCAATCAGACAATGACAAGTGTCAAGTTGATTTGGCACTTCAGGTACATGCAAATCATAAATCCGAGTGACACGTGGCAGTTACTAGGCTCATGACACATCATCAAGTGACGTCACTTCGAAAGTTTTACCACCAGTAGATTCCCTAAGTCCCGAAGTCCCGAAGTGGATACGAGTCGTCCGATATGAAGATCACTTCGAATGCATTCTCAACCATTGATCTAGTATAGTGGAAGGATAGTGTAAGTGGAAGTGTTAACCAACAACAAGCGGTTTCCACCGCCTATGGCTTATTCTGTAGGTGACCACTCCTGAGGAGAATGAAGCAACGATCAACTTAAAGTTCTGAAGTGCCGAAGCCACCTATGATCATTGATAGTGTAGGAGGGTATGTGTCAATGGATCGTGAACTCCGGGCGAAACTACTCTGGGAAAACGCAAGGAGAAAGGTTTGAGATTGTCGAAGGTCAAAGTCCCGAAGCGGAGGATAGCCATTGGATTAAAGAGGACACACGTCAGTGGGTTGTCAACTTCAGGAAAAATTAAAGGAAGGATGAAGGAAAGTTGAGAGTTGAGATTGCCGAACCCCAAATACCCGAAGGGATTGTGACCGTTGATCCAAAAGGGACACGCGTTATTGGATCGTGGACTCCGGGTGAAATGCTCTGGGAGAAAGAAGATTTTGAGAATCGAAACTCCTGAATCCCCAAAGGTGAAATCTATCTCATCCATTGGTTTGGAGGGCCACATGTCACCTGATCAATGAGACTAAAGATCACGCGTGGACAAAGGAAAGAAGGCAGGAAAGGAAGATAGATTAGAGTAATTGATTGAAGGATCACCATCAAGATCATGAGATCGACAATCCCGTCGCATTGTAGGGCTAACACATGCTCGGGCCTTAATTTTTCATGAGCGGGTCGCAATCAAAACCACGATTTTGGAGAAAGGACGCGTGGAGGCTCGTAGTCAATTGCGGGGCGAAAATCGGGTTGCCCTCAAACCGCCTATGGATGCGCCCACAATCGCATGGTCACATGAAGTTCATAGCCCAAAATCATATTGTGAAAAGGAGCTAGTGCTCACTAAACGAAGCTCGGGAAGTGCCTTTAGAATAGGCACATGGTCACCGCCAGAGGTCACATGAAGGAAGGGGCTTAGAGCCAAAGAAGGCATAATTGACTGGCTATAACTCCGAGAACAGAGTGATTGTATCAGCCATAGAACTTGAGGAGTTGTAGGGCGATCATCAGAGGAGATGAAGAGTCTCGAGGTAACTGCCAGTGGAATGAAGATTGATCATAGTGACAATTAATAGATGGAAAAGTGTCAAAGTCTATAACTGCAACATAGAGGATAAGCTAAACTGTGACAAAGAAGACGAAGTGTCACACTGCCCGAGAAGGAAAACAATCTCATGATAAGCCACTGATGACGAACAAACTGAGTATAACCACCAAAGAAGACGATGAGTTGCATGGATGATCTGGCAGAGGACTAGGCATGATAAATATACGTAGAATAGAGAAGATATGGGTGCTTCTGTTGAGTGTGATTTATGCAGGTAGAAGCATGCTGTGTGAAGGAGATGAAATGCATAGAAGAGACGTAGCGCATAGAATGAAAATAAGACACAGAGCATAAAGCAAAAAAGAAGCAAGGAACATAAATGCATATCTGAGTGAGTAAGAGAAAGCCGAGGTGCACATACAAAGACAGAGTAGAAGATCAGAAAGCTCAAGAAGATGAGAGCAGGAAGACACTGATGAAGGAAAAGAAGAGCAGTGTAGCAAAACAATGATGAGACTAGTAAGCCATTGATAAATACTGTATCACTGTGATAAATTTATGAGAAGAAAAGATATATATTTCAGGGTGGTAGGGAGGTGCTAGGGAGGACTGTAGTCCTTATAGTTTCAAGTGGGTGCTTGAACACAAGGAGTTGTAGGTTCCATCTAGTTGCAACTAGAAAAACCAGGGTGGCAGGGTGGTGCAAGGGAGAAGTATTGTTCTCTGTTATACAGGTTGGTGCCTGTGTAACTGGAAGCTGGTGTTTCCATCCAGTTGGTGTTGGAACACTAAGGGAGTTGGTGCTTCCTTCTAATGGGTGCTAGAGAAACCAGAGAGTTGGTGCTCTCAGCAAGTTGCTGCTTGTAAAACATAGGTGGTAGCCTCAAAGGGAGTTGGTGCTCCTAAGAATGATAATGTACAAAAAATAAATATTACTTATCATATCAAGAAGAAGAGTTTTTTCCCTTTATGGGTTTCCTTAGGAAATATCTGTCTCTGTATATTTTATGTGTGTGATTGATGTTGAATATTCTATTGCTTACTTCCCTGCATTATTTTGATTGTCATTGAGTGTTCTGTAAAGAGTTTAAAATGGGCATAATTGTTTAAGCACATAACAACTGATTCACCTCCCCCCCTCTGAGTTGTCCAACAATCCTGTTGACGCATAAGATATGCATGATCATCTTGTTGATGACCTCATTTTGGCCAACTATTTGGGGGTGGAAGGTGGTGGATTTGGTGAGCTTGGTGTCCAATAGTGACTAGAGGATAAAAAAGAATGTGTTGAGGAACTGGTTGTCCCGATTTGAGACGATGGTTTGTGGCATCCAAAAATGTACCCACACTCGTTTGAAGAAGAGCTTGACAGTGGCCTTCACTGTGATTCTCTTCTTGTAGGAGGCCATAATTTCCATAATGGAAAATTGATCAACAACTACAAAAACATAGTCATTTCCCTGCTTGGTTGAATGAAGGCCCGACATGTAGTCCATTGAGATGGATTCCTAAGGCCTATCGGGAGTAGGTAGAGGGGTGTACATTCCTTGTTTCTTAATGGCCGGTTTGGTAATGACGTAGACCATGTAGGACCTAATATACTTGTTGACATCTTGTCAAATTTTCGGCCAATAGAAATGTTGTTGCAACATTGCCACTATCTTTTCTTTGTCGAAGTGTCATGCCAACCAACTGTAGTGAGATTCCCAAATTAGCTTCGCTTGCTCGCTTGATTGGACACAGAGATGGCCCATATGGCACACTAACCCATCCTGAAGATGGAAATCGAAGACAACTATGTTTTTGGCCAGCATATGGTAGGTAGTGGCGAAGTCATGATCTCTCTTGTAGATATGGGGCCATCTTAGGTCTCATGGTTGCACGATTGTAGCACCATGATTAGTGCTGCAACTAGAGGTTGACTGAGGCAGTCAACGACGTGGTTGGTGCTCCCTGTCTTATACTTGATGTTGAGATGAAATTGTTGCAAGTATGTGGACCACTTCTAATGGTGGTCATTCTGCAATTTTCCTTGTGTTTGCATGAACTACAGAGGCTTGTGATCAATGTGGATGACTGTCTCCTTCCCGAGAATATAATTCCTCCACCGGTGGTAGGATTGTACAATGGAGTACATTTCTTTGTCATAAGTGGGGTACTTATGGGGGATATTTGATACTGTATCACTATGATAGGCCATGAGATGTCTATGTTGAGTGAGAACTGTGCCTACAACATAGTCCAAAGCATATGTTTCAATATCAAAAGGTTGTTGTAGGTCGATTAATGAGAGCATTGGGGTTGAGCACAAGCGTTGCTTCAAATCATCGAACACTTTCTATTGCAGTTGGCCCCACACAAAATTTTCCTTTCCGCCACCCCTGATCACTGGGTTGAGGGCCCATGCAATATGGGAGAATCCCAACACAAAACTGCGATAGAAATTGGCAAGGCCTAAGAAGCTTTGAAGCTCAGTGAGTATGGTTGGGTCTGACCAGTCATGAATGATCTGGATATTGGCTGGATTGACATGCACCCCATGATGATCAACAATGTATCCTAGGTATTGGACCCTGTTCATGCCGAAGGAGCATTTTTCCAAATTTGAATATAGATTGTGTTGTTGCAGAGTGTGCAAAACATGTTGAATATGTTGCAAGTGTTCTGCCCAAATCTTGTTGAAGATGAAGATGCCACCCAAATACACCACCACAAAAGAATTGGTGAAAGGATGCAATATATCATCCATCATCCTCATGAAATTTGTTGGGGCATTCGTCAAGCCAAAGGGCATGACCGACTATCCAAAAAGACCTTCTTTGTACTTGAAGGCAGTCTTCCATACATTGGTGTGCTCTATTGGGACCTGGTGGTAGCCGGACTTTAGATCAATCTTACTAAAGTATTTCCCCCCCTTGAGTTGGTCAAGGAGATCGTCAATTCGTGGAATTGGGTACCATTTCATGATTGTGATTTTATTTAGGGCTAGGTAATCAATGTAGAGTCACCAGGTCTCGTCTTTATTATGCACAAGCACGATTGGGATTCCACAAGGTGATGAGATTGGTAGGATGTGCCCCTTTTCGAGCATCTCTTGGATCCAACACTTGATTTCATCATTTTCTAACAGAGAGCATCAATAAACAGGCCCATTGGGTAGCAGTGCGCTGGGGGTTAGATCGATTGAATGCTTGACTTGACAGTGCAGAGGTAGCCCAATGGGCAAGGAGAATATGTCTTTGTATTCTTCCATGACTATATCCACTTGCTTTTGTTGCATGGAGAGACCTGTCCTGTGTTAGCTATGTGTTATATTCTTTGCATGAGTAGTTGGGTCTGCGTTGCGCCGGGCGCGCAAGGGGGTTTTTCGGCACATAGTTTTTTCCGATGGTTTTCTATTTCCGATTAAGGAATTAGGGTTGTTGACTAATCCAGGTCATTGGGTTAGGGTTTTGGATGCTGCTGGATCCTATATGTATATTGTATTGTAAACAAGGTAACACTATGAATGAATATAAAATATGTTGGTTTTTCCGGTTTGGGTTTCCAAGGGAAAAATATATGTGTAATGTTTGTATTTGCCATTGTATCTTTTCTATTCTTTTATTGAAAATCTGTTTGCAGTAAATATTTTACAAGGTTAAAATCTACATTTGGTATCAGATCCAGGTTGGCTTCAGGGGGATTCCTTTTTGGTCAAGGGTTTGGCTCGGGACTGTGATAAGCCTTGTTACAGTGGGAGATCTTTGTTATTGATTTTTCAGGTGAAAAGAAATGGCAAGCAATTCAGAGATGGAGATCGACAAATTTAATGGGCAAAATTTTGAGCTGTGGAAGCTTAAGATGGAAGATCTGTTGGTGGATAGAGATCAATGGATCGTGGTAGATCCAGGTACTTCACCTACAAGAACTTCAAAATATGACTGGAAAAAGTTAGATTGGAAGGCAAAGAGAACAATCCGACTATGTCTCTCAGATTCAGTATTACTGAATGTGTCAGAGGAAGCTACAACCAAGGATTTATGGGATAAGTTGGGGAACTTGTATCAATATAAGTCCCTAGTAAATAAATTGTTCATGAGAAAGAAGCTGTATAACCCGAGGATGAGAGATGGAGAATCAATGGCAGAGCATTTGAATGCCTTAAATACTCTGGTAAGTCAGTTAGTATCTGTTGAGATTAAAATTTCAGATGAAGATAAATTTATCAATTTACTGTGTTGTGGCCATAGGTAGTAATGCAAATGCCTCGAAGTTTGATGAAGTGGTCTCATCCTTGTTGTTGGAGGAGATGAGATAGAAGAATATGGAAGGACAAAGCACAAACACATTATTTTCAAGATGATGCTCCCAATAAAGAAATAGATCTAATTTCTCAAGTGGGAGATCTAAGTCTAAGGGTAGATCTAAATTTCCTGGAAAGTTTGTAAATGTATGTTGGAGATGTGGAAAAGAAGGGCACTACAAGAAGAAATTTAGATCCAAAGTTGAGAAAAATAAGGGATCTGAAGAATCTCCTTCTACAGAATAAAAGACCTCCAAGGAAGAAGGAGGGGATGTGTACTTGGCTTCTTCAAGCACACATGCAGATCCTGAGGCATGGTTTGTTGACTTAGGTGCATCCTTTCATATGACTCCCCACAAGGAGTGGTTATGTGAATATGAAAGGTATGATGGAGGTAATGTTTTCTTAGGTGATGATTCAACAACCATAATAATAGGACGAGGAAAAGTCAAGTTGAGGCTCATAGATGGAAGGATTAGAACACTACATGGTGTTCTGTACATCCTAGGTTTGGCCATAAATTTGATTTTTGTAAGAAAAATGGATGATCCAGGGGTAAAAACAATATTTGAAAAGGAAACCTGCATGATGGTTCGAGGAGCAATGGTGTTGTTGAAAGGAGTTCAGTTTGGAACTTTGTATAAGCTGCAAGGAAGCACTATTAGTGATGGGTGTAATAGTTTTGTTGTTCATGATATTGGAGTTGAAGAAGAAAGAACTCCTACAGTCTCTGGAGAAAAAGTTATGATGTGGCATCAAAGACTGGGGCATATCGAAGAGAAGGGTCTTCGACTACTACACGGTAAAGGTATGGTTGAAGGTATGTCTAACTACTCTCTGGATTTTGATTTCTATGAAAATTGTGTATATGGGAAGCAGAATCGGGTAGGATTCCCTTTTGGTGCAACGAGGGTAGAAGGAATTTTACAGCTAGTTCACAGTGATATTTTTGGACTTGTATCGGCCCATCATTGGGAAAATTTGTGTACTATGTCTCATTTACATATGACTTCTCAAGGAATACTTGGATATATTAAATCAGGAAGAAATCTGAAGTCTTTGACAGGTTTAAAGAGTTTAAGGCTCTTGTTGAGAATAAAACAGAGAAAATAATTAAGGTGTTGAGGACAGATAATGTTAGAGAGTTCTGTGGGAATGAATTTGAAGAATTCTGTAAGAAGTGCAATATATAAAGGCAGAAGACTACTACATATACACCTCAACAAAATGGAGTTACAGAGAGGATGAACATGATGTTTATGGAAAAATCAAGGTGCATACTCAATGGTGCCGGGTTGGGGCAAGAATTCTGGGAAGAGTCAGTGGGTACTGGATGTTACCTGGTCAACATATCACCCTCATCAATGCTGGATGACAAGACTCCACAAGAGGTATGGATAGGTAAGAAACCTTCTCTCACACATCTCAAGGTATTTGGCTATGATGCATATGTTCACGTTCCAAAGGAAAACACGAGTAAGCTATATAAGAAGGCTGAAAAGTGTATCTTTATTGGATATAAATATGGTCTCAAAGATTATAATCTTTGGAACCCAAAAACTAATAAGGTAGTGTATAGCTGAGATGTGTTATTTAGAGAAATGAAGGATGTTGTTAAACATAAGTCCTACCAAGTAAGGAAAAACCAGAAAAAAAAGATTTTGATTTAAAGAATGACAAGTCAGACTCTACAAAAGAACATGAATCAGGAGAAGAAGATCCCCATACTCCAGTATTGAGGAGATTGGTTTGAGAAAGAAGGCTACCGGAAAGGTATACTCCATTGGATTTCGATTCAAATTTTTCTCTGTCTATTACTAATGATGATCCTAGAACTGTCAGAGAGGTAGTGGATTTAGAGGATGGAAATCTCTGGAAAAGAGCCATGGACGAAGAAATGGCATCTTTGGATAAGAATGAGGCTTGGGATCTAGTGGAGTTGCTGACTGGAAGAAAGCCCATTGGCAACAAATGGGTATTTAAAAAGAAGCTGAATGCAGAAGGAAAAGTGGAGAAATACAAAGCTCGGTTAGTAGCAAAGGGTTATTCCTAGGTTGAGGGAATTGATTTTGGTGAGATTTTTTCTCCTCTTGCCAAGTTAACCTCTATAAGATTTATGTGATCCGTTACTGCTACATTTTATTTTGAAGTAGAATAGATGGATGTGAAGAAAAATTTCCTACATGGGGATTTGGAAGAAGAAATATATATGAAGCAACCAAAAGGTTATGTTGTGAAGGGAAAGAAGGAGATGGTATGCAAGATGAAAAAGTCCCTGTATGGTTTAAAAAAATCACCAAGGATGTGGTATTAAAAATTTGATACTTATATGCTGGGACTTGGCTTCACAAGAAGCAAAGAGGATCAATGTTTGTATTTTAAATTAATTGGTGATCATTTGATTTATTTGGTCTTGTATGTGGATGACATGTTGCTGATAAGAAACAACAAGGAGATTATCCATGATGTGAAAACTCATTTGTCCTCTAAATTTGACATGAAGGATCTCGGTGCTTCAAATTTAATTTTGGGCATGGAAATTAAAAGATATTGGAAAAAGAGGAAACTCTGGTTAAATCAGAGAAAATATGTTGAGACAATATTGCAGAGGTTTAATATGTAGGAATGTAAACCGGTCAAGGTTCCTATTCCTGTTGGTGTAAAGTTATCTGCAGATCAGTGTCCCAAGACACATGAAGAGGAGGAGGACATGTCTCATGTTCTATATGCGAGTGTAGTTGGTAGTTTGCTGTATGCAATGGTTTTTACTAGACCGAGCATTGCACATGCAATGGGATTTTTGAGCAGGTAGATAAAAAAACCAGGGAAGGAGCATTGGACAATAGTAAAAATGGCTTTCAGGTATTTGCGTGGCATTGCTAGCTATGGATTGTGCTACCAAGGAAGACCGAGATTGAACAGAGTGGTGGATATACATGGTTTTGTGGATGCAAACTAGGCCGAATATCTAGATCGTAGGAGATCTACAAGTGGGTATGTGTTTAACATGTTTGGAGGAGCAATAAGTTGGATGAGCAAAAGACAAGCTGTAGTGGCACTTTCAACTACAGAAGTTGAATGCATAGCAGCCACTCATGCAAGTAAGGAATAAATATGGTTACAAATATTGTGTTCAGGTATTGGGTTGGTACAATAAGATGTACAAATATATTGTGACAGTTAGTGTTAAGGTCCTAACCCGCACATAGCTAGATCATTGTATTCGGATGTAATAAAGGTCAATATTAATAAGACCTTTCAATAAAATAGAATAAGGCGGATGTAAGAAGACCTAATAGAAGCTTCCGCTTCTAGAAGGATCTTCCTCTAGATGCTTCTTTTTAGTATAAATANTCGAAGAGGCCTGTGAACATTGCTATCTGAATCAAGTGCTATTTCTGTTCAAGTGCTATTTCTGTTGCTATTTCGTATATCATTTATGTGTATTGTGAAGATTATGCTGGATATTTTACTGTTATTCTGTTATTTCTAGCATTCGTTTCTGTTTTGCATATTTTATATATCTGGTATCTTGTAGTTAGAGTGCATTTTTTCTGGCGAAGAACCCGGCTTATCATTTAAAGACAAAGTATATTGATATTCAATATTACTTTGTGAGAGACATTGTTGAAGAAAATAAAGTATTGCTAATGAAGGTGGAGACTTTGAATAATGTTGCAGATTCATTAACAAAATCTGTGAGCACTAAGAAGTTCTCTTGGTGTAGAGGATCCATGGGCATTGCTTCCCTGGATTGTTGACCATGTAACCCTGTAACCCCCTATAGGCAAATAAAACAACAAGTGGGAGAATGTTGGGTATGTGTTATATTCTTTGCATGAGTAGTAGTGTCTACATTGCGCCGGACATGAAGGGGGGTCACATTTTTACCTCATTTTTTTGTGTTGCCTCAATTTTCATGTCCATTGTTGGGTGGTTTTTCAGCACATAGTTTTTGCCGATGGTTTTCTATTTCCGGTTAAGGAATTAGGGTTTTTGAGTAATCCAAATCATTGGGTTAGGGTTTTGGATGCCGCTGGCTCCTATATGTATATTGTATTGTAAACAATGTAACACTATGAATGAATATAAAATATGTTGGTTTTCCTGGTTTGGGTTTCCAAGGGAAAAATCTTTGTGTAATGTTTGTATTTTCCATTGTATCTTTTCTGTTCTTTTACTAGAAATATTTTTGCAGTAAATATTGTACAAGGTTAAAATCTACATCATGGAGGCCATGGATGTGGGTACAACCTTCCGCTCACTTTAAGCGCAAATCATGAAGAAGACAAACTTCCTGCATTTATTGGTAGAGATCAAGGAAATGGAAGTAGGTGGGACTACCTTGGGTATCTTGTACAATTTCCTATCCAAAGTAATAATATCACTACGAGGCCTAGACTCATATACAACATGATGTTTCCATAAATAAGGTTGGCCCAAAATAACATTAGAAACTTCAAGGGAGGTGACATCACATGATACCTCATCTTTGAAGGGATTGATGTCATAGGGCATGCGACACTGTTGACTGATGTGGAGATCACTCCCTTGGAGGAGTCATCCAATGGTGTACAGTTGTGGGTACGGTGTTGTCGGAATAGCCAACCACTTGACGACCTCCATTGAGATGAGGTTCTTTTGGCTACCACTATCAACGATGAAGTGCAACATAGTACCCTTCACCCACATCTGTGAATGAAAGAGGTGCTCACCTTCCTCTGGTTCACCAGGATAGATCTTGGTGGTAGATGTTAGCACTTCGTAAATCTATTTGGATGATGAATAGACGACGAAAGTAAATTTTTCAACTGACTTTGAGACCTGAAACTAGCCTTTCGGATCTCGAGAGGGCTCTCTCAGAAATGGCGTGGTCTCTGCACAGGATATGACTATGAAAATAGTGGCTAGATTTAACACCGATGGTAAAAAGGTTTCCGATTATATTGGCCCAAAAAAGTAAAACTTGGGCTATGGGGTTGATCCAAGGAAGAGACAGAACAAATGAATCAGTGACTGGATCTAGGAGGAGAAGGCTAGGCGAGCAACAACCTTCAGTGTAAATCATAAAGTGTGGCAGGAGAAAAAACACAGAAGTAACTCAAGAGCGCTGTTGTGGACGAATTTAAAGTTAACTTGAGAGGAAAACATTTTTTCTAAGTGGCGCGAACAAGGGGCGTTGTACAAAGAATCCATAGCTTCAAAAATTCGTTCCAAAATAGACAATATGAGATATGAAATAAAAGTTAACAAGAAACACATACGCAAAGAAAGAGACACAATACATCCGGCTATCACAACGAGAATCGTTTCATCAAATCACAGGACCTTTGCATTAAATTTTGGTCAAAAACTCAGATTACATACAATAGCAGTCGTTTTCTCAAAATTGCCAACCTTTGCGCCTCTCGCAACTGGACAATAATGTTATGCACCTCTCTAAGCTGCCCTTTCAGCCATGCCGCATTCCCTTCATGACTCTGTGTAGCAGATGCTTCTGCGGTCTTTTTCACTAGTTGTCGCTTTAATTCCTTGTTCTCCTGATAAAGCTTGACAATAGCCAGCTTTGCCTGCTTTAGCTGCTGAGATGGCATTTCCTCGTTCGTTCTCGCAGCGTCAGCTTTCCTTGTTTTGATCCCACATTCTCGGCTTGGTTTCCTGATAGGTTCTAGCTAAATTTTCCAGTCCCACTTTCAGACTATGCTCGCATTATAGAACTATATGGAGTAAATACTAGTTGTTCAAGTGTTCAACTATCCCCCGAGCCTATAAGAAGAGGGAAATCCTCTGGTGCGTGACGCGTCTGAGTAGTCCTCCAGTTGCCAATTCGACGTGTGGTCCTTCTGGAACTATAGCCTTTATTATCTCCTCATTCTTTCTCGGCCTGCCCCTCCTCAGAGGCAACTG
The DNA here is from genome assembly GCA_009831015.1 of Picea engelmannii. Lineage (NCBI taxonomy): Eukaryota > Viridiplantae > Streptophyta > Pinopsida > Pinales > Pinaceae > Picea > Picea engelmannii. Next base: position 136,001 of record ML779401.1, read on the forward strand.
CTTTTTGGAGGAGGAGGCTCTTTCCGTCTCCCTCTCCTGTAAGAATCCCTCTGTTTTGGCTATTCCACGACTTGATCTGGTCTCTTCTGTAGGTGAAAGAATGGTTTCTTCCACGTCTTTGGGGATGGTCGCCGTGGGTGCAAAATAATTCCAATCTCTTTGAGATTCAGACCTCGCAGTTCTGCCACTCCGCGTGCCCTTCCCTATGCTCTGAGAAGCCGCCATGGCACGACCAAGGTATACTCTGTGCGCAATGTTTTGAATGAATGCACTGGGGAGCGGTACTGAACCAACTGAATTGGCAAAGGGAAACTGCGAAAAGAGATTAGGCCTGGTTCTATGGCTGGAGGACACGCCAAGAATATGAGATTTATAACGAATCGACCAAGAGAGGAAAACATGTTGGAAACTAATGAATTTATGGTGATGAGATGTTTCAAGTCGAATTTCAGGCTGTTCATGGCAAATCCCCACGTGTGGAATGCAGGTGATATGGTTTGTTGTGCATGTATTAATACAAATGTTGGGATTTTTCATTCATTTGGACTTCATGGTGAACTAATAATAACTGTGGCACTTGCCGACGTGACCTTTATTAACCACTTGACTCTACCAGGGTATGTAGAAACTTGCTTCTTAATGGGATTCGACCTTTTGGGAAAAGACATGTTGGTACCTCATATACAGTTTTCGACTCTGACACCCTTTCCCATTTCCAAGGGCCAACCGACCATTTGCCGACTTCATCCTCACGGTGTTACGTACCCGAATTCACATGTTTGGGCGCATGGATCATTACGTGAGTCAAAACTGACTTTAAATGGAAAGAAAAATGGCGGCGCTAATAGTTGGCTCCAACGGGGATGCTATCCTCCCTATGAGGTAACAAAGAATAGTAGACCAGGTGCCTAACCATTGGGATTTATTCGACATCTAGACACTAAGTAATATAAACGACGGACGGAAAAAACAAACTAGACTCGATGACACAGCTTCTAAGACTTCAACATAAACTTAGGGCCTTCACTTTGGGCTTCAATTCACTGCTTACCTATTGATTCTACGCAATTTAAATGACTATTTACAATGACAAATGAATTAAATGAACTTTATTTCATTAGGTAACATTTGAGGAACCTGCCGTTTACAAGCCCCCAACCAAGACACTGTCGATCCAGTCCTTTCAGGAAATAAGCATTATCTCCGTAGTACACACCAATTTTGTACGGCCCCGTCCAAAGGTGATCAAAATTTCTTTGTTTTCCTTTATCTTTATTTCTTGCGTCCCATCTCAGCACCAAATCTCCCACCTGAAGATCTTCCTGCTTGGAATGTTTGTCAAAATCTTTCTTTATCTTCTCCTGATGGAGTTGAGATCGGTTATACCCTTTCTCCCTCGCCTGCTATGTGTGAATCAACTGGTTTATCCTCCTTTGCACATCATTTGGCTCGACCTCCTGCTCTTGCAACAATTTCCTGATGGGCAGTCCCAGTGCAGTACGAAAGATCGCGTCTGCGCCGTAAACGATATGAAAAGGTGACGTCGATATGGAATTTTTGGTGGTAATCCAATCTACCCACAACGAGTAGATAAGCTTCTTATGCCGGGCTCTCTTGTTGTCTTGCAAGAGCCTTTTGATGATTCTGGTCAGGCTCTTATTCGAGGATTGTGCTAACCAGTTTCCCTGTGGATAATATGCCGTGAAATGCCCCAAGGTTATGTTATAATCCTGTCAGAACTTCTCCATCCTTTTAGACTTGAACGCGGCTGTATTATCTGTTATGATCTTAACAGGACACTTGAACCTTGACAAAATGTTTGTCTCCAGGAACTGTATGATGACCGCGTCGGTGAATTTCTTTGTGGGTAATGCCTCAATCCACTTCGTAAAATAATCGGTGGCCATAAGAATCCATTTATGCTGCACGAAGGATGGTGGGTTTATCTCTCCTATGAAATCTAGGCCCCACTACATGAAAGGTTCTTCGATTGAGACTGGCTTTAACGACATAGGCCGTAGTTTTCTTCTCCCATCGAAAATCTGGCACTTGTGGCAGCTGGAGACCTATTTATATACATCAACAAAAATCGTCAACCAATAATATCCAACCCTCCGGATCTTGTGTGCGGTGGTATTCCAATAGTGGTGCCCCTCGCCATCACCTATGTGAAACTCCTGTATGGCCCGTTTCACTCCGTCTTCCAACAAACAACTTAATAGTATTCCTTCGGGATCTTTCTAATTCAATGAATTGTCCAAAACACTGAACTTAAACACCTTAAGCTTGAGGAATATTTCCTTAGTCTTGCTCATGCTTGGAGGGGCCTGGAGATTTTCTAAAACATATATGATGTCTGCATACCACGACGAATCAATGAAGCGTCGAGGTATCTGCGCAACTTTTTCTTCTTGAGGACACTTCGATAGATTGACAATGAAGTTCATACGTACCACGTCATAGTCTGATTGCACCATCAAATTCGTGAGGCCTTGACCCTTGATCATCTTTGTTAGCTTGATCTAGAAGTCGTATTCTAACATAGCCGCTATCCACTTTCCTCTCCTTCCTACCGGATCAGGCTGAGTTAGGATGTCCTTTACTGAACTGCTGGGTACACAGACAATGACATGGGAGTGCAATATGTATGTCTTGAATTCCTTCAAAGATTTTACTAAGGCATACACCTACTTTTCCATACTGTCATACTTTAAGGGGGCATCGCGTAGTGTCTGGCTGAAGTAGGCTATGGGTTTCTCGAAATCCTATTCATCCTTCTACAACATTACTCCAACGATAGTGTGTTCTGAGGTGAATGAAAAAAGGAGGAAATCCTTCGTAAAGTCCGGGCTGGCTAACACCGGGGCTTTAGTCAGAGCCAATTTGATATCTTTGAAGGAACTCTTGTCTTCTGGGTTCCATTTAATCTCGTTTCCCTTTCGGAGCATATAATTTATATGTTTTATGATTTTGGCCAGGTTTGGGATAAATCTCCTCAAAAAGTTCACCTTACCCAGGAAAGATTGTACCTCCTTTTTACTGCACGGGGTGTCGATATTCAAGATCCATTCAACACTATTGGGGTCTATTTTAATACCTTCTTTGGAAATGATGTGCCACAACATCTTGTCTTCTTCCACCGTGAAATGAGATTTCTTTGGATTCAACGATATGCTAAATTTTCTGCACTTTTGGAAAACCCTCTTTAGGTGCTCGAGGTGTTGTTTGTCGGAGGTAGAATACATTGTGATGTCGTCAAGGTAAATTATGATGAATTTTTCCTTCTCATCGGCAAACGCGATGTCCATTTCCCTTTGAAAAGTGGCACTAGTGTTCATTAGGCCAAACAACATTTTGGCGTACATGAACGTTCCCCTAGAAGTGGTGAAGGTCGTCTTCTCTCTGTCGTTCGGGTGGACCATGATTTGATTATATCCCAAGAAACCGTCCAGCATGGACATCTTTTGAGATCCCACTACCTTTTGCAATATGTAGTCCATTTTGGGAAGGGGTTAGTGGTCTTTGAGAGACATGTTATTCAAATTTTGGAAGTCTATGCACAGTCTAATTTCGCCGCTTTTCTTTCTCACAGGTACTAAGTTAGCTACCCACTTCGAGAATCTTAAGGAAACAATGATTTTGGCATCGAAAAGATTCTTTACCTCTTTCTCGATCAATGATAGTAACGGGGGGATTATCCATCTCAGCTTCTGTTTGAAATGTTTCTGATCTTCCTTGAGAGGGATAACGTGTTGGAGCACCTTTGTGTCATACACTTTCAGATCATCATAGCTCCACGCAAAAACGTTCGGGAAATCTTTCATGAGTTTTATGTAATCCTGCTTAACCTCCAGACTAAGTGTTTTTGATAATTTTACCATCTTCGGCTCTGCCTCGGTCCCGATGTTGCAGTCTTCCACGTCTTCTGCACTTGTGGTGATCTTGGGGTTCTTAGCCACAAAAATTTCGTCAAACAAATTTTCTAGCGGCGCCAACCCCTTTGGAATAATATTGTTCTTCAGTTGTATTATATCCCTCCCTGCGATTTGGTTCTAGAAAGGGTCATCATCATTGCGTGCGTCTGCGCCCTCATTTTCATCGTCGCAGTATTCCCTGTCAATGTTTGTGTTAGCGAACTCATCGCTCATGAGGAGGAACCTCTCCACCTGTTTGTCATCATAAAACACTTGCTAGTGTTTGATGTTGTCGGGTACTGTTGGCCTGTGCTTGACCTCAATTTCATATCTTTTATCTGGAAGAATTAGAATCTTGAAAACCAAGGTCGAGGTGGCCAATGCGTCGACAATCTGATTCTGTTCTCTGGGGATAGCAGTCAGGTCATACTTCAAAAATCCTTCGAGAAGGTCCAAAACCATATTTTTGTATGCGTGCAATCTGGGGTGTTTGGTCTGATAGACACCCTTCACCTGATTTATGATCAGCTCAGAATCTCCGCGCACTTCTATCTTCTGCGCGCCTAGTTATTTCAAAATTTGTAAGCCAAAAATTAGCATGTCATACTCGACCATGTTGTTAGTGCATTCAAACACAAGCTTGTATGAACACAACTTTTTGCTTGCTTTAGGGGGGCTCACCCATATACCAGCCCCAACTCCTTCTCGGCTGACTGTGCCATCAAAACTCATGTTCCAAACCCTGTTTTCCGTGCGACCCTCTGGGTCGACGCACTCTATTGTTTCCTGTGTGGTTTCCTCGTCATTTGTTGTGATGGTCATTGATCCCTCCTCTCTGAAGCTAAAATCATTGTAGAATATAGAAGAACCTACTTCGGTGTCGATGACGTATATAGGATGATTGTGGGGCTGCGTCTTGCTTCTTACCATGTATTTTAGCATCACTTCTCTGTACAACCTTCTGTCATGGCCAAAAACAGGGATAATGGCGTAAGGCATATCCATCTGCAACATTCCCTTTAACTTCGCAACCCACGATCTCGAAAGCAACATGCCAAACTTCAGGGGTATGTCTGCGATGACTATATCCATGACCATGTTCTTGGTGGGGATCTGAGCCAATGATACAACCAGGTCTTTGATAAGGCCCAAACATTTGACTTTCCTCGAATCGAAGTAGAAAAGGTCCTTGTATTGTCTAGTGACTTCTAAAACCATCTTGTCCATGACCACCTTCGACATGAGATTGTGTGATGCACTAGAATCAAGCATGGTGTTATGTAAGTTCAGATCATGGATCTTCAGACTGACATAGAAAGGGGGGACATCTTCATCATCGTTCATCTCTTCGATGCGCGAGCCAAACAAGATGGCGGGGTGGTCGTCTCGAATGTTCAGAGTATCGGGGGTCCCTCCCGCTTTCAACATTTTAATGATTTGTTCCCGATACTCACCCTTTCTAGTAAGCTCATTGAATGGGACGAAGATTTTGATTTTGGCCATTTCATGTTCAAAATTGAAAGGGGGACAAGTTTTTTCTACCTCTTTTTCGCTCGTCTCTCAGCCTGTCTCCAGATATTTTTTTGGGACTTCCTCCTTCGACTTCACCTTATTGGATGCATCCTTATATGTGCTATCCAGTCTCGATCGGCTCGTGGACAGTGTGTCCACTGTAGTCTTCTTTGCGAAGTTTGTTTGTTTCGGCTCGACAAGTACATATTTACTCTAGAGGTTGTACTTCCTCTGGAACTGCATGATAGAATTATGATAACCTTTCTTGAATTCCTCTGTTTCCCAAGATGGTTCATCATCTGTTTCAAGTATCATACCATCATCAGTTTTCAGCGTGAAATCTTCATTTTGGCTCATATATCGATCGTGTTCTCTCTTTGTCTAGAACACGCGTGGGTTTTTTTCATCACAACAATGCATCTGATCATCGAAAGACTGGTCGAAATCCTCATCTACGTAGTTGTTCTAGAAAGGAGGTCTCCTCTACTCGTCACCTAGGTCTCGCTACTTGATTTGAGGAATCTAACCCCTACGGAGATTTTGATTTCTGGGTTGTGGGTCGTTTTGTTCTCACGCAGTAGGCCTGTTTTCCACGAACATTCTTTCCATCAACTTTTCCATGGTCTTCATCATCATGTCGAATTTTCATTTGAGGACTGCGACGTCGACGACTGTGCGTCCCCCTGGGGTCTTTTGTCGACGCAATTGAACTTGGGTTTGATTTTTCCCGACGCCATCATGTTTACTTCAACCTCGTCAACGTTACTCATTATGGCATCCAGACTCTCCGATATCCTTTCTCTCAACAACAATGAATTTAAAATTCACTGTCGAAGGAATCTGTATTCCGCAATTGTGCAACACCAGGAGGGGGATTTACTTCAACATGAATGGAATTGTATACCTTCAAAAAACGAGCTGAGAATTCCTGCACCGTTTCCTCCGGTGCTTTCTTCATGTTATTGTATTGTGATAACAATTGCAAAGGGTTTTTATTATCCCCCCATTTCTTTAGGAAAGAGATTTCGAATGCTGTGAAGTATCGAATGATCGCGGGCGAGAGGTCCTTAAACCACTTTCTTACATCTCTCGAAAGGCTTTGCAGAAAAAGCCTCATTTTCGCATTCGCGTAATCTACCTCCTCTAGGTCGACGAAGTCATTAAACCAGTCTAGGTGTTTCTCGGTGGAAACATTTCCCTCAGCATCATAAAGTCTGATTCTTTGGCTATAATTCTGAGGCAAGTCATGTAATTGAGCCGACAGGATGAGGGGAGCGAATCTGGAAGCCATAGCCATAGAGGGATTTGGGTTTTGGGGGATATTATTTGTCACCAGGGCTTGGAAAATTTTCGGGTTGAAAATAGTCTTGTCCAAACTGGTTTCTGACTTAGACCTAAACAACTTTTCCTCAAAAAGTGCATAAAAATATAGATCATCAATGCTCTGTGCACCGTCTTTGGGAAAGGACAAACTTCTGTCCAGGAAATAAACGGGTCTGGCGCCTGCTCTCTAGCCTTGTGCAAAATCTTCTCGGGGTTGTACACAGGCTCATAGGGGTTTGGGTTAGGATTCGCTCTGGTGTAAAAAGTCTTTGGAGCAAGGTTTCCTGAGTAGTGATACTGGGGGCTACTGGTTTGTTCGGACTAGAGTCGCTAGGGTAAAGGTTTCAGCCGGTATGGATGTTTGTCCCTCTGTTACCCTTAGGGGTCAAACTACAACGTTTGTCATTCTCCTAGGGAAAATCTTTTCAACTTCATCCCCGACAACGATGCCATAATGTTAGCACTCTGTAAATATATTTGGCTGATGAACATATGACGAAGGTAACTTTTTCAACCGACTTTGAGACCTGAAACTAGCCTTTTGGATCTGGAGAGGGATGTCTCAGAAATGGCACGATTTCTGCGTAGGATATGACTCTGAAAACAGTGGCTAGATTTTACACCGATGGTAAAAAGGTTTCCGGTTATATTGGTGCAGAAAAGTAAAACTTGGGCTATGGGGTCAATCTAAGGAAGAGACAGGACAAATGACTCAGTGACTGGATCCAAGAGGAGAAGGCTAGGCGAGCAACAACCTTCAGTGTAAATCGTAAAGTGTGGCGGGAGAAAAATCACAGAAGTAACTCAAGAGCATCGATGTGGATGAATTCATAGTTAGCTTGAGATGAAAATGTTTTGTCTAAGTGGTGCGAACAAGGGGCATTGTACAACGAATCCATAGGTTCAAAAATTCGTTCAGACAGTATGAGATATGAAATAAAAGTTAACAGGAAATGCATACGCAAAGAAAGAGACACAATACATCCGGCTATCAGAACTAGAATCTTTTCATCAAATCACAGAACCTTTGCATTAAATTTCGGTCAAAAACTCAGATTACATACAATAGCAGTCGTTTTCTCAAAATTGCCAACCTTTGCACCTCTAGAAACTGGACAATAACATTCTGCACCTCTCTAAGCTTCCCTTTTAGCCATGGCACGTTCCCTTTGTGACTCTGTACAACAGATGCTTCTGCGGTCTTTGTCGCTAGCTGTCACTTTAATTCCTTATTCTCCTGATAAATCTCGACAATAGCCAGCTTTGCCTGCTTCATCTGCTGAGATGGCGTTTCCTCATTCGTTCCCACGACATCAGATTTCCTTGTTCTGATCCCACATTCCCGGCTCGGGTTCCCAACAGGTTCTAGCTGGGTGACATGTTTGAGTAGTCCTCTAGATGCCAATCCAATGCATGGTCCTTCTGGAATTATAGCCTTCATGATCTCCTCATTCTTTCTCGGCCTGTCCCTCCTCCGAGGCAGCTGCTGTTTGGAGGAGGAGGCTCTTGCCGTCTCCCTCTCCTGTATGAATCCCTCTGCTTCGGCTATTCCACAACTTGATCTGGTCTCTTCTGTAGTTGAAAGAATGGTTTCTTACAGGTCTTTGGGGATGGTCGCCGCGAGTGTAAAAGAATTCCAATCTTTTTGAGGTTCGGACCTGTTGGCAGGAGAAAATGATCGTCCATCAACTGGAAGAATGAGTCCGGTCCGAGGTTGTCTAAATAACCCAAGCCATTTGGTGTAACTCGTTCTGACGAGTTTAATGGCTCTGTTAGCCAATCTAAAAGTCCTAAAAGAAACAAATGAAAGAAATGAAATAACTAACTAATTACTAATCACTATATATATATATAATGTAACTATTGTAGATATATTTAAACTAAAGATTTACTTATCTTACTTATGTACATGATATACAAACTGCAAGTTTTAATCTAAACTTACAAAACTCAATGTGAAAAATGATTGCTTCGAAGAAGCAGATAAAGAAAGCACATAAAAATATTTTTTCGTTTTTCCTTTATAAATCTAAACTAATATAAAAAAATACTATGAAACAAAAACGTGTGGATAGTTAAAAGCCGAACCATACATTCGAGTTTTAGTGATAAGTAAATGACAGAAAAATTTAAATGAGCTAACTTGTTAGTAAGTTAGCGACATGTATCCAAGTATCTGTATGATTAGAGAACGTCCAACTACCATGTCCAAGAGGGAAACCTGCAATGAACCTTAAGATTGTTCTAAATAAATCCAGAACAATGTGTTGGCAGTTGAGTTTTAATAACATAATAGATGATACGAATAGGTCCCGTGATCTTATGATCGCAAGCGATTACATTAAGATAAATCTGATTGTAACGACATTGCATTTGATCATTCAACTAAAAATTAAAGAGAGATCCTGTCATTTAAGCTGAATAGATGATCACACTGTTAATATCTAAAGCATCAAATATGGACGATATTTATAAAAGAATTATCCCAAAACATAATAGATCATGAAGTATAAAACTATCAAAACCTATTATCATATTAGGATAAACAAAACTTAAATGAAGACACCATTTACAAGAAGCTAAAGCTAAAATGTGTATTGTTGTTCCATTTAAGTCTATGAATCAATCATCCATCTTCTTCCCCAGGCCAAGATCCTTTTCCTTGCAAAAAACAAGGAGTATTTAAAGAGTTTACAAAGGCTAAAATTCCTATCTTCTAAGATAGGATCAGATCTGAAAAAGATTTATAAGTTACAAATATAGAGGGTCTAAAAAACCACTCAATATCAAACTGGATTTTCCAAAATTATGAAACTTTTGTTTTGATTTACAAAATAAGCCAAAAGAGATGACTAATTAACTAAGTCCAACAATGCTCCAATTCACAAGATACATCTTATCCCGAAAGAAAAACGAAATGTGCAAATTAGATATTTATTTAACTAACAAGTTCCAAATTTTTATATGAGAAATTGACTTGGCTAAAGAATCTCTCGATTTTGTAGCCAGTCTTATTTTTAACAACATAAATCTAAATCAATCTAGATTAATTAGAAAAATAACCATAAAATCATAACCAAGATAAAAAAAAATAATCTTACCATTCAACTGAAAACTAAATTTGAATCACTAAATCTCAGAGTTGATCACAACCTTGACACAATCAGTGTTTTTTGTTATGACATTGCCCGTCCTTTTCAAACTCTTTCCTTGCCTTTTTGCAATGATCTTGAGCTCACGGTTTTCATTTGTTAATGAGTCACTTTGAGCTGTAAGAGTCTTAATCTTTTCTTGAAGGATGGTGATGTCTGTGTAATATTGACCTATCCAATCTAAACATACTTCACAATGTACAATAGGGGAAATCGGTAGAGGAAGCGCATGACTGTGTGTTAAAACACTACCACCATCCACTGTCGGCCTTTGGCTGAGTTTGATTCTTGTAAAATCCTTATTACCTCTCAGGCACGGTGGGAGGTTATTCACATAGTTGAATTTTTCACTGTTTGGAAGGGTTTCTAAAAATTCTAACTTTATACAATGTCTATTGTAAAAAAATATTCAGAAAAGAACAAAAAATATACAATGGAAAATACAAACATTACACAGAGATTTTTCCCCTGGAAACCCAAACCGGGAAAACCAACATATATTATATTCATTTATAGTGTTACATTGTTTACAATACAATATACATATAGGAGCCAGCGACATCCGAAACCCTAACCCAATTAACTGGGTTAGTTCAAAACCCTAATTCCTTAACCGAAAATAGAAAACCAACGACAAAAACCATATGCCGAAAAAACCACCTAAATACATGACATGTTTCCCGAGGTAGGTGTCACATTTCCCGAGGCAGAATTTTTTTCTCCAGGGGCGCTGCCCCCCTGCACGCCTGACGCATACACTCAAACACTACTACTCGTGCAAAGAATATAACACATACACAACATTCTCCCACTTGTTGTTTTCTTTTCATATAGGGTTACATAGTAAAAAATCCAGGGCAACAACGCCCATGGATCCTCTACACCAAGAGAACTTCTCAGTGCTCACATATTTTGTTAATGAGTCTGCAACATTATTCAAAGTGTCCACCTTCATCAATGATACTTTCTTTTCTTCAATCATGTCTCTCACAAAGTGATATTGAACATCAATGTGCTTTGTCTTTGAATGATAAGTAGGGTTCTTCGCCAAAAAAATTGCACTCTGACTGTCAAACTCTATCCTTATAGCTTGTTGTACCAACCCAATACCTGAACAAAATCTTTGTAACCATACTAATTCCTTACTTGCATGAGTGGCTACCATGTATTCAGATTTTGTAGTTGAAAGTGCCACTACAACTTGTCTTTTTCTCATCTAGCTTATTGCTCCGCCAAACAGGTTAAACACATACCCGCTTGTAGATCTCCTACGATCCAAATCTCCAGCCCAGTCTGCATCCACAAAGCCATGTATATCAACCACTCTGTCCAATCCAAGTCTTCCTTCGTAGCATAATCCATAGCTAGCAGTGCCACACAAATACTTGAAAACCCTTTTTACTGCTGTCCAATGTTCCTTCCCTGGTTTTGACATATACCTGTTGAAAACTCCCACTACATGTGCAATGTCCGGTATAGTACAGACCATTGCATACATCAAACTGTCAACTACACTCACATATGGAATATGATACATGTCATCCTCTACTTCATGTGTCTTGGGACACTGATCCACAGATAACTTTACACCAACAAGAATAGGAACCTTGACTAGTTTACATTCCTGCATATTAAACCTCTGCAATATTGTCTCGACATATTTTCTCTGATTTAACCAAAGTTTCCTTTTTTTTTCGATCTCTTTTAATTTCCATGCCCAAAATGAAATTTGAAGCACCAATATCCTTCATGTCGAATTTAGAGGACAACTGAGTTTTCACATCCTGGATAATCTCCTTGTTGTTTCCTATCAGCAACATGTCATCCACATACAAGACCAAATAAATCAAATGATCACGAATTAATTTAGAATACACATAGTGATCCTCTTTGCTTCTTGTGAAGCCAAGTCCCAGCATATAAGTATCAAATTTTTGATACCACATCCTTGGTGATTGTTTTAAACCATACATGGACTTTTTCATCTTGCATACCAGCACCTTTCCTTTCACAACATAACCTTTTGGTTGCTTCATAAAGATTTCTTCTTCCATATCCCCATGCAGGAATGTTGTCTTCACATCCATCTGTTCTACTTCAAAATCAAATGTAGCAGCAACATATAACATAAATCTTATAGAGGTTAACTTGGCAATAGGAGAAAAAATCTCACCAAAATCAATTCCCTCAACCTAGGAATAATCCTTTGCTACTAACCGAGCTTTGTATTTCTCCACTTTTCCTTCTGCATTCATCTTCTTTTTAAATACCCATTTGCTGCCAATGGGATTTCTTCCAGTTGGAAACTCCACTAGATCCCAAGCCTCATTCTTATCCAGAGATGCCATTTCTTCTTCCATGGCCCTTTTCCAGACATTTCCATCCTCTGAATCCACTGCCTCCCTGACAGTTCTAGGATCGTCATCAGTAATAGACAAAGAAAAATTTGAACGAAAATCAAATGGACTATACCTTTCCAGTAGCCTTCTTTCTCGATCGATCTCCTCAATACTAGAGTATGAGGATCTTCTTCTTCTGATTCATGTTCTTCTGTAGAGTCTGCTTCATCATCCTTTAAATCAAACTCTTTCTTCTCTGGTTCTTCCTTACTTGGTAGGACTTCATGTTTAACAACATCCTTCATTTCTCTAAATACCACATCTCATCTATTCTGGGTTCCAAAGTTTATAACCTTTGAGACCATCTTTATATCCAATAAAGATACATTTTTTAGCCTTCTTATCCAGCTTACTCCTGTTTTCCTTTGGAACATGAACATATGCATCGCAACCAAATACCTTAATATGTGTGAGAGAAGGTTCCTTACCAGTCCATACCTCTTGTGGAGTCTTATCACCCAATGCTAATGAGGGTGATCTGTTGACCAGATAACATGCAGTACCCACTGCCTCTACCCAAAATTCTTTCCCTAACCCGACACCACTGAGCATGCACCTTGATTTTTCCATCAGTGTCATGTTCATCCTTTCTACAACTCCATTATGCTGAGGTGTATATGGAGTATTCTTCTGCCTTGATATACCACACTTCTTACAGAATTCTTCAAATTCATTCCCGCAGAACTCTCCGCCATTATCTGTTCTCAACACCTTAATTCTTTTCTCTATTTGATTCTCAACAAGAGCCTTAAACTCTTTAAACCTGTCAAAGACTTTAGATTTCTTCCTAAGGAAATATATCTAAGTTTTCCTTGAGAATTCATCTATAAATGAGACATAGTACACAGATTTTCCCAATGATGGGACCGACACAGGTCCAAAAACATCACTGTGAACTAGTTGTAAAATTCCTTTTTCCCTCATTGCACCAGAGGGGAATCTTACCCGATTATGCTTCCCATATAGACAATGTTCACATAAATCAAAATCCATAGAGAAGTTAGACATACCTTCAACCATACCTTTACCATCTAGTCGTCGAAGACCCTTCTCTCCGATATGCCCCAGTCTTTGATGCCACAACATAACCTTTTCTCCAGAGACTGTAGGAGTTCTTTCTTATTCAATTCCAATATCAGGAACAATGGATCTATTACACCCATCACTAATAGTGCTTCCTAGAAGCTTATATAGAGTTCCAAACCGAACTCCCTTCATCAACACCATTTCTCCTCGAACCATCTTGCAAGTTCCCTTTTCAAAAATTGTTTTTACCCCTGCATCTTCCATTTTGCTTACAAAAATCAAATTTCTAGCCATACCTGGGATGTGTAGAACACCAGGAAATTTTCTAATCCTTCCATCTATGAGTCTCAACTTGACCCTTCCTCTTCCTATGATTCTGGTTGTCGAATCATTACCTAAGAAAACATTAACTCCATCATACTTTTCATATTCGCAGAACCACTCCCTCTGGGGAGTCATATGAAAGGATGCACCAGATTCAATCAACCATGCCTCATGATCTGCATGTGTGCTTGAAGAGGCAAAGTACACATCCCCTCCTTCTTCCTTGGAGGTCTTTTCTTCTGTAGAAGAAGATTCTCCAGATCCCTTCTTTTTCTCAACTTTGGATCTACATTGCTTCTTGTAGTGCCCTTGTTTTCCACACCTCCAACATACCCTTACAAACTTTCCAGGAGATTTAGATCTACCCTTAGACTTAGATCTCCCACTTGAGAAATTAGATCTATTTCTTTCCTGGGAACGTCCTCTTGCAAATAATGCATATGTGCTATGTCCTTCCATATTCTTTCGTCTCATCTCCTCCGACAACAAGGATGAGACCACTTCTTCAAACTTCAAAGAAGTTGTATTACTACCTATGGCCACAACCAGACTATCTCATGAGTCTGGTAAAGAACACAACAAACTAATACATTTATCTTCATCTGAAATTTTAATCTCAACATATACTAACTGACTTACCATAGTATTGAAGGCGTTCAAATGCTCTGCCACCGAGTCTCCATCTCTCATCCTCAACTTATACAACTTCTTTCTCAGGAATAATTTATTTACCAGGGACTTAGACTGATACAACTTCCCCAACTTTTCCCATAAATCCTTGGCTGTAGCTTCCTCTGAAACATTTAGTAATACTAAATTAGAGAGACACAGTTCGATTGTGCTCTTTGCCTTCTGATCCATCTTTTTCTAGTCATCTATAGAAGTTCCTGTAGGTGTAGTACCTGGATCTACTGCGACCCACTGATCTCTGTCCACCAAAAGATATTCCATATTGAGCTTCCACATCTCAAAGCTTTTCCCATTAAACTTCTCGATCTCCATCTTCAAATTGCTTGCCATTTATTTTCACCTAAAAAAATAATATCGTAGATCTCCCACTGTAACAAGGCTTATCACAGTCCCCAGCCAAACCCTTGACCACAAAGGCGTCCCCCTGAAGCCAATAAAGCTTTGATACCAAACGAAAATTCTAACCTTGTACAATGTCTACTGTAAACAGATATTCAGAAAAGAACAGAAAATATACAATGGCAAATACAAACATTACACAAAGATTTTTCCCTTGGAAACCCAAACTGGGAAAACCAACATATATTATATTCATTCATCGTGTTACATTGTTTACAATACAATATACATATAGGAGCTAGCGGCATCCAAAACCCTAACCCAATGACCTTGATTAGTTCAAAACCCTAATTCCTTAACCGAAAATAGAAAACCATCGGCAAAAACCATATGCTGAAAAAACCACCTAAATACATGACACGTTTCCCGAGGCAGATTTTTTTTATTTTTTATTTTTTATTTTTATTTATTTTATTTATTTTTTTATTTTTTTTCTGGGGGCGTTGCCTCTGGATCCCTGTGCGGGGGACTTCACCCCCCTGCACCCCCCGAGGGGGGGCCTAGCGCCCCCCCCTCTAACCCCCCTGCACACCCGACGCATATGCTCAAACACTACTACTCGTGCAAAGAATATAACACATACCCAACAGTTTCCACTGGGGGATTTTATGTTAATATTAGAGCAGACAACTTGTTCACGCTCAGGAATTTAAATAAGCTTGGGGCTGACATCCTGTTGCTCACACAAAGACTGATCGGGCATTGCCCTTTCATAAGGGTTTTTACACAAGAAATTTGTCCTGCCACTTGAGGAAATAAGAGGCTTCTCTATCAGAGGTTTATCCAACACTGTAGGAATGTCTGTGATAGAACTCAATTGTTTTCTACAAATCCTCAAATCCACAGAGAGGAAATGAAAATAAAAAAAACTTAAACGCAACATATTTTCCAAGAAAATGTTGTCCAAAAAATGAAACATACCTGTGAAATGAAATCGTTTCTGAAGAATCTGCCCGTGAAGAAGGTAAATGGGCCCATTTCCGTTATGGTTTTTCAAGGGTTTGATCTAATTCATCACGATTTGCTCAGAAACGCTCCCACAAAAGTGTGTCTCTGGTAGGCAAAAACAAGATTGAGCAGACTGTAACGAGAGCGACTCAAAACAACTGTGGGTTTTGATGGTAGTGGTAGGAGGTAATCCCAAGCTAAAATGATGGAAACAAAAATAGGAACACGCCAGGGCAACCATAACATAAGCAATGAGGGTTTCAGTCACGGAATTTGGGCGTTTCTGGTAATGCATGTTTAGAGTACAGAGCATGGCTCAAGACCCTAGCTCATAATGAGAGGCTTTCAAATCAACCTGCCAACTAAAACGATGTACAAGGTACGATCCTGGTATGTTAAATTCCCACGTTATGTGATGAGTGTGATCGATTTGCAAAGGTTAGGAATGGATGCATTTTTACAATCCAAATGCAAATAAAAAATTTAAAATCAAAGTTGATTTACCAAGAATTTTAAATGAACAAGCCTATAGTCCAAATGCCAATTGATTCTTGGTATAATTACAAAGGATAAAAAATATAAGCTTACAATCCAAGAGAAACTCAAAATAAGTGTTTCATTGATATATTATAAGCTCAAAGCAAAACAACATTCATCAAAAGAGGTGTAAGCACATTGACCCTTTTAAAGACCAAGCCTCTGACAAAATTGCAATACGATTTTAAGTTTTAATGCTTCATTCATGATTTTAGTCATGAATGAAGCATGGAAACACAAGATAAAAATAAATAGGAACAATCAAAACCTCCTTTTTACAACCGAATAATCACCTTCAAATAGCAATATTTATAGAAGGAGGTGTTGGCAACAACAAGAATTGTCATTTGTTACTTTAAAAGGAAAAAATTATGTAGGGCTGCCAACAATGGCGACTTACTAGGAGAATCAATTATCTTTGCCTCACTGACGAGTTCATGTTAGGACTGCTTAGAATGATAAAAACTCAAATAAAAATTGAAGGAAATCAAGCATCTCGACAATCATTACACAATCCAGCTTCATATATCTTCCTGTCCAAATGAAATCCAGTGAAAATTTTTAATTACGAGAGTAACAATATTTAATCCACTGGCTCCAACGCTGTTGACAGGGCCATTGCTGCTAGCAGGCATCCATAGCCTCGGCAGGGATGCCAATCAACCCACTCTGATGCCTCTATCCCATCCAAGAATTGTCAAATCAAAATGAAGGGCACTTATGACGAACATCAAAATTTATACCTGATAACTTTCTTCAACCCGACATTGCTTCACTGCCAGTAGGCATGTTCAGTACCCTGACGAAGTTGTCTTGGCATCAAGCATGCATTTACCCGTTGCCAACAGACCTGTTCAGTATCTCGACGGGTTTACAAACACTTCCCACAACTCTCGAGAAATTATTTACAATCTAACATAAATTTAATGATATTCAGAAGAGAGGGGTGATACTGAAAATTTCAGTTTTCAGGACACTTGACATTTTCCAGCCTTTTATTTTTCGCTTGGTAACCTTTATTATGATCTGAAAATTAGTTTTCTGATGAAACTAATTTTTTGAGGACAGGAAGGCATACTTGAGTTGCTTTCTTTAAAAGCAGGGACAACGTGAAAATCTTTAAAGATGGTTGTGTCTACTCATAATTATAAAGTGAAACTAGAAGACCTACTTCGAACATAAATTTTCTTTAGCTAGTCTGTGTTTCAGCAATTTACATCATTGATGATCTGAAAAGACCTTAATTGTTGCTTCATAATGAGGCATTCTGGTTTCCCTTCATGAACCAAAAGGTGACACAGACATAAGTTTAACCAGGAAGCAATGAAAACAAGAAAAAATGAAAAGAACCAAAATCAGAAAACAAAAGTATATCAAAATAGAAAAAATATGTACAAAGGTGGATTCAAAAACATCACACGAAATATCTCTTGAGAGACTGAAAGAAAATAGAAAAATCCTCATTGATGTGAATGCAGTCCTACTCGTGGTACCTTGGGTCGGGGTTGAATTTACAGTTCAGATTTATTTATCTCTTTACTTTCCATTTAAAATTTTCATAATAATACTGCGTCTTTGAAAATAAATACTCAACGAAAAGCAGAGAGAAAAGGATCAAGCTAACTTCCCTGACAACAGTCATATTATGGTTCTATTGGTGTGCCCACTTGTGTTCATGACTGCATTAATACAAAGAGAAACAATGATAAATAAAAATAAAAGAAAACCTACTCCTAAACCTACTCTAACTACTAAACGAATCAGAATAATACATGAAGTCATGCTTCCAATGTAGCCATCGGAGTAACTCCAATCCTACAGTAGAAACAAATCACATATTACTGACAAGAATGGTAGTATATCGAAAAATGACAAAAATATATCATACTCACCTTTATCATCATCATTTAAGAACAAGGCAAGCATGATCTTACCATTCCCTTGAACATTCTTGTTGTATGAATCCTCCAGCCATTCGACAATTTTGTCATTATATGGGTTACAAAAATATGAAAAAATGAGATTATGAAGCTTGTGAGAGTTATTGGGACCTGACATAACCATCGGACTAAACCGAAGTGCCTCATCCTCCCGAAAATTTTCCTTTCGTTCCATATTTTCTCCATCTGAAGGATATAAAATGAGTGTGTTAAAGTTACCTCCTTGATCTCTAAATAAAGTGAATATAATCTTACCATTCCCTGGAAACTTTTCGAGATATGAATACTCCAACCAATCTGCAATACTATCATGATACATGCAATTACTGACATGAGATTGTTTGAAAGAATTCACATGTGACAAATATTCTTGGTGAGAATAAAGTATTAGACTATCAAGGAAAGAATCTTGTAAAAAGGTCGAACCAAGATGGCGAGAACTTATCATGATTCTCGATTGGAAAATAAATGTTTCACTCTCTTGAAACTTTCCATTGAGCTTAGATATTTCAAGGTTAACTATTTGAGGTGAACTAGATGGAACGACCAATATTTTTGAATAATCATCATTGGTAGTAATATTTGGCTGATTATTTTTTTCAACCTCAAATAATTGATCATGGAAAAATTTAGATCCTTCTCGAAACACAAATTGAGATGTATCAATGGAAGATGCAATTTGAGACTCTTTCAAATCATTTCTTGATTTACCCATAGATAATTGATGAGAATAAAAATTAATATGTTCATGGGCAGAATGATTTCCCTCTTTATCTTCTACTTGGTAATCTCTTTGTACCTGATTATATAATGTCGAATTCTCTCCAAGGAAATATGGAACATGCAGTTGCACAACATTAGGATAAAAAATATTAGGGTACAAGGAATAATATGTAGAAGAATTGAGGAGACGAAATGCATCTCTTGAAATGATAGGTATATATGTTTCAAAATCTGGTTTTGTTCCCTCTCCTTGTATAAACTGATCAACCTCTATTGTATTCTCTTTTAAAGAATCTGAGACAGTTTCTAAGAGACAATTTGGTTCATTATGTAAGGGAAAATTTGATAGCAAATCAATAGAGATAGAAGGTTGATTAATAGTCTAACTAATGATTTTGTCTCCTATTGATTGATCATGGATCTTTTCAGCTAAATTAGGGGAAGATTTATCGTCCACATGATTATCAACTTCACATTGGCCTCTTTTACTTTAGAAACTGTTATAAAATCTATGAGAGTGTGACAACTGTCATCTTTTAAAGTAAAGGTTCCTTCTTCGACAGGAGGAGACATTGTTTGCAAAGAATGATTAGATGTAACAATTGCATTATGTGGCTCATGATTTTCCAAAATGAAAGAAGTCGACACAAATTGTGGTGCTTCAAAATATTCAAGATCAACATGAAAATTTGAACCATCTTGAGATTGAGTGTTAGTGCTCAATTCAGATTGGTTAACAATTAATTGATCTTGCTTGTCTGAGAGAGAAACGAGATATCCAAACCACTCATTAATAAGCGTCATTTCTTTCAAAGGGAATCTAGTACAAACATGAATGAACATAATTCCAAAATCAATGAATGATTCACCATTTTCTTTCCTTAAGCAACTTAATTCTTCACTTAATTTATCATAATCGTAGTTGCTAAAATCTGATAAAAACTCAAATACAAATTCAGACAAAGAATGAATAGAATTAGCCTGAAAAGATTCAAACCAAATTTTAACCCGACCTCGGAAAGTGAGAGCAAACAATTTGCATGTGACATTAGGATCAATGATATTATGTCTTAAACATTTATAAAAAAAATTAGAAATATGGTCTACTACAGATGTGTTACCTTCACCATCAAAGGTGAGTTCTGAAAAGAGATTAGTTGTCTTGTTGGGAATAACTGGTAGTGAGAAGTGGAAAGCATGTTCCAACACAGTGATTTGGGGAGCCATGGGAAAATTGAATACATTCGAAATAAAGTCTCCTACAAGGCCATCTTGTTAGTCTGGCCCTCCTTCTAGCACCATTTGTTGGCGGGCGAAAATGACCGTCCGTCAACTAGAAGAACAAGTTCGGTCCGGGGTTGTCTATATAACCCAAGCCGTTTGGTGTAACTCGTTTTGACGGGTTTAATGGCTCCATTAGCCAATCTAAAAGTCCTAACAGAAACAAATGAAAGAAATGAAATAACTAACTAATTACTA
>ML779401.1:156416-187737 GCA_009831015.1 Picea engelmannii
TATATATATATATATATATATATATATATATATATATATATATATATATATATATATATATATATATATATATATATATACGTATAATGTAACTATTGTAGATATATTTAAACGGAAGATTTACTTATCTTACTTATGTACATGATATACAAACTGCAAGTTTTAATCTAAACTTACGAAACTTAATGTGAAAAATGATTGCTTCGAAGAAGAAGATAAATAAAGCACATAAAAATATTTTTTCGTTTTTCCTTTATAAATCTAAACTAATATAAAAAAATACTATGAAACAAAAACGCGTGGATAGTCAAAAGACGAACCATACATTCGAGTTTTAGTGATAAGTAAATGACAGAAAAATGTAAATGAGCTAATCTGTTAGTAAGTTAGTGATATGTATCTAAGTATCTGTATGATTAGAGAACGTCCAACTACCATGTCCAAGAGGGAAACCTGCAATGAACCTTAAGATTGTTCTAAATAAATCCAAAACAATGTATTGGCAGTTGAGTTTTAATAACATAATAGATGATACGAATAGGTCATGTGATCTTATGATCGCAAGCGATTACATTAAGATAAATCTGATTGTAACGACATTGCATTTGATCATTCAACTAAAAATTAAAGAGAAATCCTGTCATTTAAGCTGAATAGATGATCACACTGTTAATATCTAAAACATCAAATATGAACGATATTTATAAAATAATTATCCCAAAACATAACAGATCATGAAGTCTAAATCTATCAAAACCTATTATCATATAAGGGTAAACAAAACTTAAATGAAGACACCATTTACAAGAAGCTAAAGCTAAAATGCGTATTGCTGTTCCATTTAAGTCTGTGAATCAATCGTCCATCTTCTGCCCCAGGCCAAGATCCTTTTCCTTGCAAAAAATAAGGAGTATTTAAATTGTTTACAAAGGCTAAACTTCCTATCTTCTAAGATAGGATCAGATCTGAAAAAGATTTATAAGTTACAAATATAGAGGGTCTAAAAAACTACTCAATATCAAACTGGATCTTCCAAAATTATGAAAGTTTTGTTTTGATTTACAAAATAAGCCAAAAGAGATGACTAATTAACTAAGTCCAACAATGCTCCAATTCACAAGATACATCTTATCCTGAAAGAAAAATGAGATGTGCAAATTAGATATTTATTTAACTAACAATTTCCAAATTTTTATATGAGAAATTGACTTGGCTAAAGAATCTCTTGATTCTGTAGCCAGTCTTAATTTTAACAACAGAAATCTAAATCAATCTAGATTAATTAGAAAAATAACCATACAATCATAACTAAGATAAAAAAAAAAATCTTACCATTCAACTGAAAACTAAATTCGAATCACAAAATCTCAGAGTTGATCACAGCCTTGACACAATCAACATTTTTTATTATGACATTGCCAGTCCTTTTCAAACGTTTTCCTTTCCTTTGTGCATTGATCTTGAGCTCACGGTTTTCATTTGTTAATGAGTCACTTTGAGCTGTAAGAGTCTTAATCTTTGCTTGAAGGATGGGGATGTCTGTGTAATATTGACCTATCCACTCTAAACATACTTCACAATGTACAACAGGGGAAATCGGTAGAAGAAGCACATGACTGTGTGTTAAAACACTACCACCATCCACTGTCGGCCTTTGACTGAGTTTGATTCTTGTAAAATCCTTATTACCTCTCAGGAACGGTGGGAGGTTATCCACATAGTCGAATTGTTGACTGTTTGGAAGGGTTTCCACTGGGGGATTTTATGTTAAGATTAGGGTATACAACTTGTTCATGCTAAGGAATTTAAATAAGCTTGGGGATGACATCTCGTTGCTCAAACAA
Source organism: Picea engelmannii (assembly GCA_009831015.1). NCBI lineage: Eukaryota > Viridiplantae > Streptophyta > Pinopsida > Pinales > Pinaceae > Picea > Picea engelmannii. The sequence goes on from ML779401.1 coordinate 158,261, forward strand.
AGACTGATCGGGCATTTCCCTTTCACAAGGGTTTTTACAGAAGAAATTTGGCCTGCCACTTGAGGAAATAAGAGGTTTCTCTATCAGAGGTTTATCCAGCATTGTAGGAATGTCTGTGATAGAACTCAATTGTTTTCTACAGATCTTCAAATCCATAGAGAGGAAATGAAAATATAAAAAAACTTAAACGCAACAGATTTTCTGAGAAAATGTTGTCCAAAAAATGAAACATACCTGTGAAATGAAATCGTTTATGAAGAATCTGCCCATGAAGAAGGTAAATGGGCCCATTTCCGTTATGGGTTTTCAAGGGTTTGATCTAATTCGTCACGGTGTTCTCAGAAACGCTCCTGCAAAAATGTGTCTCTGGCAGGAAAAAACGAGATTGAATTGAACAGACTGTAACGAGAGAAACTCAAAACAACTGTGGGTTTTGATGGTAGTGGTAGGAGGTAAGCCTGAGCTAAAACAATGGAAACAAAACTAGGAACACACCAAGGCAACCATAACATAATAAATGGGGGTTTCAGTCACGAAATTTGGGCGTTTCTGGTAATGAATGTTTAGAGTACAGAGCATGGCTCAAGACCCTAGCTCGTAATGAGAGGCCTTTCAGATCAACCTGCCAATTAAAATGACGTACAGGGTACGATCCTGGTATGTTAAATTCCCACGTTATGTCATGAGTGTGATTGATTTGCAAAGGTTAGGAATGGATGCGTTTTTACAATCCAAATGCAAATAAAAAATTTAAAATCAAAGTTGATTTACCAAGAATTTTAAATGAACAAGCCTATAGTCCAAACACCAATTGATTCTTGGTATAATTACAAAGGATAAAAAATATAATCTTACAATTCAAGAGCAAATCAAAATAAGTGTTTCATTGATATATGATAAGCTCAAAGCAAAACAACATTCATCAAAAGAGGTGTAAGCACATTGACCCTTTTAAAGACCAAGCCTCCGACAAAATTGCAATACAATTTTCAGTTTTAATGCTTCATGCATGCTGTCAGTCATGAATGAAGCATGTAAACACAAGATAAAAATAAATAGGAACAATCAAAGCATCCTTTTTACAACCAAATAGTCATCTTCAAATAACAATATTTACAGAAGGAGGTGTTGGCAGCTACAAGAGTTGTCATTTGTTACTTTAAAAGGCAAAAATTATGTAGGGCTGCCAATAGGACCTCATAGTTCTTCCGCTTTGCGTGCCCTTCCCTGTGCTCTGAGAAGTCACCATGGCGCGACCAAGGTATACTCTACACACAACGTTTTGAACGAATGCACTGGGGCGCGGTTCTGAACCAACTGAATTGGCAAAGGGAAACTGCGAAAAGCGCTTAGGCCTGGTTCTATGACTAGAGGACATGTCGAGCATCTGATATTTATAATGAATCGACCAAGAGAGGAAAACATGCTGGAAACTAATGAATTTATGGTGATGAGATGTTTCAATTCGAATTTCAGGCTATTCATGGCAAATCCCCGTGTGTGGAATGTAGGTGATACGGTTTGTTGTGCATGTATTAATATGAACGTTGTGATTTTTCATTCCTTCGGCCTTCATGGTGAACTGATAATAACTGTGGCACTTGCCGACATGACCTTTATTAACCACTTGACTCGATCGGGGTACATAGAAATTGGCTTCTTAATGGGATTCAACCTTTTGGGAAAAGACATGCCCGTATCATGTATATAGTTTCCGACTCTGACACCCTTTCTTATTTCCAAGGGCCAACCAATCATTTTCTGACTTCATCCTCACGGTGTTACGTACCCGACTTCACATGTTCAAGCACATGGATCATTACGTGACTCAAAACCAACTTTAAATGGAAAGAAAAATGGCGGAGCTAACAGTGGCAACAATGGCACTGGGTTCTGCGTCAATGATCCATCTCCCTTTTTCTGGTTCTAACTTAGAGTCAGAACCCACATCTTATTCAGAGGCTTTCACCTTGGCCACCAATGACTACATTGAGTGACATTCAATGGTGTTATGCCAAGGGATCTTATGGAACTCGCACCACTTCCCAATGTCTTTCTTTTTCTTCCCATTGTCCTTCTTTGTTTGCGGATTAGACTAGTTGTCCCAAGGTTGTCCATCCTTTCTTTGTCCTTTATTCTATGGGTTGAGGCTACCTTTTCCCTACTTCTGCTTTGAGGGGTTCACAGACCCAAACTGACGAGATGATGTACAACTTCACTCAGATCCTTCGTAGACTACCGATGGTGGTAACCGAGGCATCTTCGAAAAGAAACCATTTCGCAAGTGCGATTCCCTTCAAGGTACAAGTCAATTTTGATATCCCCTTATTTGAAGGTCAAATAGATGTAGATGTTGTAGAAAAATGGTTGAATATGCTAGAAGGTTATTACTTCGTCCAAAAAATTTCCGATATTGAAAATATCTCCTTCGCGCTTCTTAAGTACCTTCCCCATGTTAGATATTGGTGGGAAGGTTACTGGGAGAGGTACACCATGGATGAATCTACACCATTCACTAGAGAACCCACTTGGGCGACATTGTAGATGACTTAAAGGAGGAGTTCTACCCTGTTGGAAACTATGATGACCAATACATGAGATGGACGAATTTGTGTCAAAAAAGAGATCAGAGGATGTTGTAGTACATTGACATCTTTCATACCTTGCGCTCAAAGATGGTTATCAAAGACTCTGAGCAACACCTGATTTTGAAGTATGACAATGGTCTACACAAATACATCCAAACACCACAATACACCACAATAGAATCATGGAAAAGGCAACCCTAACTCACATAACGAAGAACAAAGCAAGGAAGGCCAACCTCAATTTTGATGCCGAAAAAAGCGCAACATGAAATGCATGCATGCAAATGGGTTGCAATGCCTTATTACTTATATATATTTAATAATATACTAAATAGGCGGGACCCCATTATGGAATGATGGCAAAAGATGCTTTATTAATTTCTCTCATGACTACCTTGAAAAATTGATTCTACAGTTTGGGAATAAACCCAGAAATTTGAAACCCCTTTCTGGATGAATGATGGGTGTGTTGGCAATTTAATTTGAAAAAGAAATGAAAAGGGAAAAATGTGTGTTTTAATAAGCATCTTGGTTTATTCTTGCTACACATATATTTTGACTTGTTGATTCAAACTCCAAGCATGAGCCACATATAGTTATGGCGTATTGCACTTATGGTATACTTGTTATTACCTTGGACAATTGATAAGTTTTATAAGGTGGAAATCCTCAACTAGCAAGGAATGTGGGACATGACATGTTTTGGTGCTAAGTGTTGAGTATGCATATAAAACTTATCAGCTTAATGAAAGGAGGAAAATTCGATTTTTGGATTGAAATTTTATGTGGCAAACGTAGTGGACTATGCGTTGGATGTTTTGGGTGGGCTCGTACTTGGATCTAGTTGATGGAAAATAATGTGAGAAATAACGTGCAATTACTGCATGCTGCTCTAACCCTACCACGAGGTCTCCACCCTCACTTGGTTCACATTTTTTTTAGTTGCTTTGGTTGATGCTACCTCTGTTTTGCTTGGCCTTGGAAAGAAAAGTGGTGCTTGTTGGTTTTCTGGCATTCTCCATACAGATATGTTGGCTCTTACCTCTCCATTCATGAACTGTAGCTCTGCTTTGAATAAAATCAGGATGTTGGCTCTTAGATTTTCTTACAGACTGTGTTTGCTTTCCAAAGTTTATAATGGATGTATGTGGTTATCACGGCTATGCAAATTGCATTTATATGGAGTTTCCTCTTTGTTGGAATTTAAATGTTTCAAGCTGAGAATAGTGTTCAAAATTCCTTTTTGTTTGGATTATGTGATTGTGTTGCGCCCAGAATGAGTGTTTCTTCTATTGCTATGATGGTTGGCAAATAATTATGGCAAGTATTTTTCGATTTCACTCATCTTTGGTGATTAAAATTCAAGGGTTTTTCTCTGAGAAACAAAAGAACATTTTTTTTTCTTGCATAACGCCATACCCTTTACCCAGTATTTGGAAGACTTGCAACTCCTTCAAATTATCATTCAATTGATTGTGAATACATAGGTGTATTTTCCTTGTGGCCATGATATGAGGTCTGTGGAAATAAATGGTTAGATTATTTTTTTCCAAATCCCTTATGAATCTTTCGCCTTTTGGTGCCTAGACCTTGGTTCTTTTATCTGGTGTATGGCAGTTAGTAGATTTGAACTCTGGTCTTGATATATGTTATAATAATTAACCCAGTAGTGGGAAAGACAGATAATGTGCATGAAGTCTTGGCTTGTTTTTTATTTGTCCATGGGGTTTGGTCGATTTTGAAGTTATTTGATGTTAAAATAAAACGACAAGCACGGATTTCATATGAGGTTTCGAACCTAGTCTGATCACGCAACAAGTATTGAAAGTTGTGATACAAGCACTGTATAGTGAAAGGTCGATGGATTTATGTTGTGTTCTCAGCCTCCCATACACACTTGATGTAGTCTGGTTTTAATTGTTTTGAATGACTCTGTTAACAATGTCTTATAAAAGCTCTGTTAATAAAAGAAAAGGAAGGGAAAATTGAAGTTGTAAAGTTTGACAATCCCAAAACTTTCCTAGGGTTTTATATTGGGTACTATAAAAATTGTTGTGCCTTGGATTTGAATTATTAGCAGAGAAATTTTTTGGCAGTTGATAGTGATGATGATTTTTCAGTAGATACTATTTCATATAATAGAACAATAATCGTCTTTTTCCCTTTCATTATCTCACTTTTTCGCTCATTATATGCCCACCGCCTTCCCAAATACATTTAAAACATTCCCTGTTCTATTATTATGAATTTCATTTTTTTGAAAAGAGAAAGGATTAATAACAAAAGAAAAGGCTAGCTGATGACTGGTGTTGGAAGTTTGGATATGGATACATTTTTTTGAACAATATTCGTTGATCACTTCCCATCCATGCTACCATTTTTTTTCTCATTATAAGCCCCTAATATTCCCAATATCCCTACCACTCCTTGTTCAAATGACAAATTATTGTTGAGTTTTAAGGTGTTGATGGATGAACTGCATGTGCTTCTGTGGTGAATGATAGAGCCAACCTTTTTATTTTATTTAGGTAGAGTATTGATGCATGGATTGTTAAGAGTTTTTCATAACATGTTTGGAATATTTCTTCAGGATGAGTTTCTTTAGCAGAGGAAGCAATGGCAGAAGAGGTGTTAATAGATGTGCTTATAGAGGCAGAGGAAATAATTGGCAGAGAGGCCATAAAAGGACACGATTTTCGATACATTTTGATGTTGATCCACATGAACTAAATCAACTCTTTCAAGCTGGGTTCTTCAACCTAGTTTTCCATAGGATTCCCCAAGCCCGACCTGAGAGGCCTCCTTTCCAGCCACATCAAAAAAAATTTGGTATCTGTGTTCCCCCTCATGTTTCTATGTATCCAGAACCACCTGTCAATGATGGTTGGCAAGATATTTTTCATCAGCTTGTAGCTCATTACCATGGTTGGCCATTACCCTCTCCTCCATCGCAAAAAATTCCAAATTCCCAATATGATCATGTTGTCTCACCTGTGCAATCTTCTCATGCAAATAAAAGGCTAAAAACTGATGTTCCCAAGACAAAACTAGATAAAGAAAAAGGAGTGGCCACTCCCTCCAAGTCATCCAAAGATTCCTCTAAATCGATGTCCTCTCGTCTTCACCTCAAAGAGAATTTCTCCCATGTCATCAGCAAGATCCATCCTCAAGGTTCCAATCAACCTCAGGTTGCAATAGAAAGATCAAAAGAGGGAAGCAGTGAAAAGAGGCCAAATGCCTCTCACAACAAATATGGTTTTTAATGTTGATTAATGTTATTTTATATTGAGGACAATATTTTTATTTTGACAATGTTTTGGACAACAAATACATATTTAGACAGTGTTTTGGACAACATGGATATAATGCCATTTTCAGATATAGACATGTTATATTTTGTTGATATTAAAATATTTGATCATTAATACGAGAATGGGAGTTACAAGGAGGATGTTTGAATCAAATGTTTGGGGTTTTATACTTCATGTTTTGATGATTATTAAAAAAAATTGAAAATGAGAGTCACAAGGGGTCCCACCTATTTAGTTATTATTTAATTAGACCCTTATTATATATATTATTATTTATTTGTTTCAACTAAATAGTTAAGCTAATTAAGCTTAACTAAAGAAAGGTAGTTGAACTACCATAACTTATTGAGAAATAATAAAAGCTTAATCAAATGAAGACACAAGGGAAATATATAATAGAGGGAGAACTTTAGCCATAAGGTTTTCTATATACTTGTGAGATACTTTAATTTTTCATTCATCTTGAGTTTACTATAAGGCTTAACCATCTTGATGACAATAGGGTCTTATTCAAGGAAGCAAGATTCAAAAATGAATCATATATTTTAGCAGCTTATTTTTAAAGGTGTATGATTTATCTTTGGCAGTCTGTGTGTTCTTGTCTATTTATGAATTAAATTTCATGACTGATAAATAATATTTTGCAGAGTCAAGTGACAACATTTTGTGGCAAGCTGATCCAGATCTTTAGCTTCAATTTTATTTCGTTGTCAGAGTCTTCTTGTATGGTTCCCATCATAGGCTTCTAAATCTGACTTTGGTACCTACCCTCACAGGGGTTTGTAAAGAGAATTAAGCTTTGTATCTTAGAATGAAATCAATATAAAAATAAAACTTCTGATTTCAGTCTCACATATGTATTTTGATAATTTGGTTCATATTTTTCTTTTATCTCCATGTATATGCTCATGTAATTTCTGTTTAGTTTATTTATTTTGCACAATTACATATAATATAAAAAAAAATAGCCTTGGTCCCTTGTACTTAATACATGTAGATTAAGTGATTGCTTCTTTTATTTTTAGGCTATAAACCCCATGTAACATTCCCAACTATATTTCCCTAGCCCAACAAGATATGAAAATGCTTGAGTAAGGTTCCTCATACATTTTCCTCAACACTCAAGAGAGCCAGTCCAAGATGTAGGAAAATAAGGGTAACATGAAGTCTAAGAAAGACATTGGAAAGTGGTGTGAGTTCCAAAACAACCCTTGGCATAACACAGATGAATGTTGCTTGAAACAGTCATTGGAGGCTGAACTCAAATAAAAAGAATCGAAACTTGACTTGGAATCTGATTCAAAGCACAATAAATGGAAACATGTCATCAATGTAGAACCCATTGCTACCATTGCGACCACAACAACACAACCAAAGTAACAAAGGAGCTTGAGGAGGGGGAGTGCTTCTTCCACTCATATATGTGGGTAAAGGGGAACCCTCTGCATTTCATTGTTGACAACAAGAGTCAAAAGAACCTGATCTCAGCTGAGGTTGTCAAGAGATTTAAGCTTCCAACGATACCACACCCCCAACCATACACCATCATATGGTTGATCTAGGGACAAGACATCTGTGTCCACTAGAAGTGCCACATATCCTATGGCATCAAGCCCTTCAAGGATGAGGTAGTGTGTGATGTTTCCCCACTTGAAGTTTGTGATGTTATTTTAGGAAAACCATATATGTGGAAACATCATGCTATCTATGAGTCTTGACCCCACTGTGTCATTGTAACTCTGGGAGGTAATCTCTACAGGGTACCAAAGGTGGCTCCGACTACTACCACTTCATTGATCTCAGAAAAAATAGTTCCACAAAGTAATCTCTCAGACCAAAAAGTATTCCCTCTTCATGATCCAGTCAGATGGTGAATAGGAGGTCACTACGACCACTACAATCTTGACCCAAGACATTTATATCCAATAGAAGCAGATCAATGATATTGTAGAGGAGCACGAAGAGAATGAGAGTCTTCCACATGTTCAACATAGCCCTATTGGCCATGACCCATTCCAGGTGTGCTTGGGGTTCCAACCTTTAGCCCCCATTGATATAGCTCTTCTTGCTACATCTTCACTGACAGAGTCCTCCCACACTCAGACTAAGGAAGACCGTGCATCCAAATCTATTGAACGGATCCAACGCCTCCAACAGGTTCATGACATCCTTCCACAAGCAAAGTACAAGAAAAAAATATACTTCAACAAGGCAAGCGACTCACAGAGGTTCATAAGTTCCCCCCTATCTCCAAAGAAAACTTGACGCAATGGGGACCATTTCTTCCTAAGGGGGGAGGAACGATCTAAGTGGATCTCGGTGGCCAACCACCTTTTCCATTGAATCAAAATTTTAAGCCTATGGTTTTGATAAACCATGGTATTCACCCTTTTGATGGGGAATAGAATGTAATACCATCTTCATTTGTTAATTACATAAATCATGTAATGATTTCCTAGTAGACTTATGTACATGCCTACAACATAGCGTTAATGCACTGAATGGGACTTAAACTTGAAGAAGGTATGAGAAAGATCACCTTTGACGACATGCACCTAAATATTTCAAAGGGTGAAGAGAAGAAATTAGCATATGCAGATTTGATCAAACATAGAGAAGCATTCTCAGAGGGTACTGGATAGAGACAAACAACTTCACACAAAAAATATGATTTTTAACTTTATGTTATTTTCATGGCGACATCAATTTGATTTTTAGACTCATATTTTTTTGGACAACATATGCTATTATTATTGAAAACGAACTTATATCATGCTTTAAAAGTTTTGGGAGATACAAGTGTCTATTATTAAGAGGCATGATTATTTCAACTACTATTTTTTATTTCTATGATGATATGTGTATAATGTGTGGTTATGATTATGGAGGAACACGGGAATGATTGGAAAATTAAACAAATAAAGACATACAAAGGGGTCCCACCTAGTAGTTATTATATATATTTATTATTTACCCTTATCATAAATATTTGTCATATTATTAACTAAAGTAATTTAACTTTAATAACTAAAATTAGTTCAACTAATTGGAGAACTACCTTTTGGAGAATAAAAGGGAGAAAAGAAGGACAATGAAGACATGAGAAATTAGAGAGATACTTTTGATAGGGTTTGCTCTTGTTTCAAGTGAGATTTATGATATTCATTCTTTCATTTTCTGTGTTTCATGAGATCTAAATCCTCTTGTTGATAACATGATTATTCTAAAGGCGGAAAAGAAGAAATGACTAAGAAGCATTGACTTTTGACATGCTTAAGAAGGTCATTATTTTACCTTGGTGGTCTATTTAGTTTGATTAGGATTCATGAATTCATTTTCAATTCTGATTAAGGATATTTTGCATAGGTAAGACTCGATGACCTTTTTTTTCCCAAGGAAAAAAAGCGTAAATTTTGTTGATAAAGAGAAAAATTACATTTTGAATAATGCATGAGAATTCATGCATTTAATTTGGATAGCCTCTATCAACAAACCGTTATGTCTCGAGCAAGCTAGGAAAATCCAACATCTAAAAGAAATACAATACAATCATAAGATCGCAAGGAGGCAGAAACAAGCCCTACAGAGAAAAAAGAGGGACCGAAAGAACCCCATCATAGAACCACAAGTGAAAACCCAAGAAGCATCCCCAAAACCTCGCTGAGAGAAAGCATCAAACAAAAAAAACCCAAAGGATCCCCAGAAGCTGGACAGACCATGTCAGAGCAACATACATCCTCCCAGAGAAAGGAGGGAAACAAAACCCTGAAAACCAACACTAAAAAACTTAGCACATCACCACCTCCTTAGAACCAGAGATGAGGCTATGAGTATACATCAAACCTTGAATGAACTTGCACCAGAAAGGGGAAAAAACAAAAGGAACATGAAAGAGGCCACAAAGGAGAGAGAACTCCTCAAATGAGAATACACTAGCAACGAAAGTGAAGGCAGCCTGGACTACCAAAACACTAGGAGAAGCATGATCAAAGGAAGAGGGAGACAACATGGGACACCAGGGAAGTCCCCATCCTCTCCCCCCCAAAACCCCACCACCGACATCACCTCAGACAAAGAAAATATCAACCAACAGATCATGGGAAAGGGCCTTACTAAGCCACAACCTCAACGAATAAGGAGAGAGAGGCCATGAGAGGTTGATCCACACCACCAAGAGGTCGACGTAAGGAAAAAAACTCTCGACGGTAGCCAAAATCGACACCTGCAAAAAGATAACGATGACTAGGGTTTCCCCTAGCCGCAGAGCCCGTGTCCCTAGAGAGAATCTCTCAGATAGGTCAACAAGACTTGATGAGCTTGTGGCTTGGATTGATATGGTTTATTCTAGTCTTGGTATTTTTCTTTCAAACCTCAGTTCTCTTCATATGATGTTAGATACCATTCTAGACTTCTAAGTTTGATTCTGGTCCTTACCCTCATAGGAGTTTGTAAAGGGGAATTTGGTTGTAACTAAGAAAAGTTATCATTAATAAAAGTCTGGTTTCTTCTCAATTGAGACTTGTGTTTACTGATTTTCAAATTTATGTATTCTTTATTTATTCATTTAATTTTTCATAAACTTTATACATAAATACTTTTTTACTATTTTTTAGAAAAAGCACACAACTTGATAATAACATCAGGCCCAAGAACATATTTCTTGAGGTCTAGTTGATAATTTTGTACAAGCTATAATCCTAGGGTAACATTCCCACCTATCTCATCTAGCCTAATGCGATTAAAAAATGCTTGAGTGAGGAATTTCCATTCCTCGCATCAACATTTATTTGGCAACCATACTGGGGAATAATATTTTACTCTCAAGTTGTTTCTATGTATTATGATTTTTTATTATTTTGATTAATGACTTTTCCTACCCGCCAACAACCTAATCCAAGGTTTCATGATCAAAGAAACATTGCATCTTGTCTTTTTTATTTTATTCTTGAAATTGCCCATACCGGTTAAGAACTTGAGAATTCTTGGGAAGTTATTTCCCATGATATTGAAATTCGAGATCAGAGGGAAGCCCTTCAAAGGAAAGCTCGGGATATGTCTTTTTACTAATTCTCATCTTTTAAGACGGTTAAGAGGTCAATATCTTGAATTTGATCCTCTCCTTGAAATACGAAGGAAAAAATTAATTTTAGAGAATATTCAACCTAGACTCAGAATATATTTCTCAGATTCTTCTTCAGAGGTAACAAGCATTTCAATATCCTTTCCTCCCAGGAAACCCACAATGACTTCATCTAGTGGTTCTGGTAGTACTAGTGGTTCTACCTCTTCACAAGCTTCAACATATTATATAATATGAAGCATGTATTGTTGGGTATGTGTTATATTCTTTGCACGAGTAGTAGTGTCTACATTGCGTCGGGCGCGCATGGGGGTGCAGCGTGCCCGAGATTTTTTTTGCCTCGAGAAACGTGTCACATTTTTGCCTCGTTTTTCATGTTGCCTCGATTTTTGTTTCCATTGTTGGGTGGTTTTTCAGCACATGGTTTTTTGTCGATGGTTTTCTATTTCCAGTTAAGGAATTAGGGTTGTTGACTAATCCAGGTCATTGGGTTAGGGTTTTGGATGTCGTTGGCTCCTATATGTATATTGTATTGTAAAAAATGTATCCCTATGAATGAATACAGAATATGGTGGTTTTCCCAGTTTGGGTTTCTAGGGGAAAAATATATGTGTAATGTTTGTATTTGCCATTGAATCTTTTCTGTTCTTTTATTGAAAATCTGTGTGCAGTAAATATTGTACAAGGTTAAAATATACATGTACAACCATTACAATCTTGTTGTATCAACAAAAAATCTAGCCAAAGTCATCAAACAATTCAATTTATTCAAATTCGAAGAAGATTTAAATGCCACTCTATGGCATGTATCTTCTCCTCTTGATTTGACTCCAACCACAACTCCTCTTCCTATTAAAGATAATTTGCCTATGTTTTCTGGTAATTGCACTATCTTTGTCAATGAACATCTCATCATATTTTCTAATGCCTGTCATAACATTGGGGAAAATGAGAATGACACGTGTATGAGACTCTTTATCAACTCATTGGAAGCGAAGGTTGCAATCGACATTTTTGAATTACTACCCAAAATATTCACAACTTGGGATGAATTGTCATATTGGTTTAAGTCTACCAATGGAAAACCTCAAAGTCCAACATATTTTCTCAGAGAATACAATAATATTGTTTATAACTAAGGTGAAACTATAAAGTATTTGTGTCGGGAAATGCGTCACATTTTTTCCTCGTTTTTCATGTTGCCTTGATTTTCATGTCCATTGTTAGGTGGTTTTTCGGCACATGGTTTTTTGCCGATGATTTTCTATTTCTAGTTAAGGAATTAGGGTTGTTGAATAACCTAGGTCATTGGGTCAGGGTTTTGGATGTCGTTGGCTCCTATATGTATATTGTATTGTAAACAATGTATCACTATGAATGAATATAGAATATGTTAGTTTTCCCAGTTTGGGTTTTCAGGGGAAAAATCTCTGTGTAATGTTTGTATTTTCCATTGTATCTTTTCTGTTCTTTTACTAAAAATATGTTTGCAGTAAATATTGTACAAGGTTAAAATCTACATTTGGTATCAGAGCTTTGTTGGATTCAGGGGGACGCCTTTGTGGTCAAGGGTTTGGCTTGGGACTGTGATAAGCCTTGTTACAATGGGAGATCCGTGGTATTGATTTTTCAGGTGAAAATAAATGACGAGCAATTTGAAAATGGAGATCGAGAAGTTTAATGGGAAAAGTTTTGAGTTGTGGAAGCTCAATATGGAAGATCTGTTGGTGGAAAGAGATCAGTGGATCGTGGTCGATCTAGGTACTTCACCTACAACAACTTCAACATATGATAGGAATAAGTTGGATCGAAAGGCGAAGAGCACAATCTGATTGTGTCTCTCATATTCAATATTATTGAATGTGTCAGAGGAAGCTACAACCAAGTATTTATGGGATAAGTTGGGCAAGTTGTATCAGTCTAAGTCCCTAGTAAATAAACTATTCCTAAGAAAGAAGCTGCATAATCTGAGGATGAGAGATGGAGACTCAGTGGCAGAGCATTTGAACTCCTTCAATACCATGGTAAGTCAGTTAGTATCTATTGAGATTAAAATTTCATATGAACATAAGTGTATTAGTTTACCGTGTTCTTTACCAAACTCATGGGATAGTATGGTTGTGGCCATAGGTAGTAATACAACTTCCTTGAAGTTTTATGAAGTGATCTCATCCTTGTTGTCGGAGGATATGAGACAGAAGAACATGGAAGGACAGATCACAAACACATTATTTGCAAGAGGACGCTCCCAGGAAAGAAATAGATCTAATTTCTCAAGTGGGAGATCTAATTTTAAGGGTAGATCTAAATCTCCCAGAAAATTTGTAAAGGTATGTTGGAGATGTGGAAAAGAAGGGCACTACAAGAAGTAGTGTAGATCCAAAGTTGAGAAAAAGAAGGGATCTGAAGAATCTCCTTCTATAGAAGAAAATACCTCTAAGGAAGAAGGAGGGGATGTGTACTTGGATTCATCAAGAACACATGCAGATCATGAGGCATGGTTGGTTGACACAAGTGAATCCTTTCATATGACTCCCCAAAGGGATTGGTTATGTGAATATGAAAGGTATGATGGAGGTAATGTTTTCCTAGGTGATGACTTGAAAACCAGAATCATAGGTCGAGGAAAAGTCAATTTGAGGCTCATATATGGAAGGATTAGAACACTGTTCTGCACATCCCAGGATTGGCCAGAAATTTTATTTTTGTAAGCACAATGGATGATGCAGGGGCAAAAATCATATTTGAAAAGGAAACCTGCAGGATGGTTCAAGGAGCAATGGTGTTGTTGAAGGGATTTTGGTTTGGAACTCTGTATAAGTTGCAAGGAAGCACTATTAGTGATGGGTGTAATAGTTCCATTGTTCCTGATATTGGAGTTAAAGAAGAAATAACTCCTATAGTCTCTGGAGAAAAGGTTATGCTGTGGCATCAAAGACCGAGGAATATCGAAAATAAGGTTCTTCAACTACTACACGGTAAATCTATGGTTGAAGGTGTGTCTAACTGTTCTTTGGATTTTGATTTCTGTGAACATTGTGTATATGGGAAGCAGAATCAGGTAATATTCCCCTATTGTGCAATGAGGGAAGAAAGAATTTTACAACTAGTTCATAGTGATGTTTTTGGACCCGTGTCGGTCCCATCATTGGGAAAATATGTGTACTATTTCTCATTTATAGATGAATTCTCGAGGAATAGTTGGATATATTTCCTCAGGAAGAAATCTAAAGTATTTGACCGATTTAAAGAGTTTAAGGCTCTTGGTGAGAATCAAACAAAAAAAATAATTAAGGTGTTGAGGACGGATAATGGCGGAGAGTTCTGCGGGAATGAATTTGAAGAATTATGTAAGAAGTGTGGTATAACAAGGTATAAGACTACTCCATATACACCTTAGCAGAATGGAGTTTTAGAAAGGATGAACATGAGATTAATGAAAAAAGCAAGGTGCATGCTCAGTGGCGATGGGGTAGGGAAAGAATTATGGGTCGAGGTAGTGGGTACTGTATGTTACATGGTCAACAGATCAACCTCATCAGCGCTGGATGAAAAGACTCCACAAGAGGTATGGATTGGTAAGAATCCTTCTCTCACACATCTCAAGGTATTTGGTTGTGAGGCCTATGTTCATGTTCCAAAGGAAAAAAAGAGTAAGCTAGATAAGAAGGTTGAAAATGGTATCTTTATTGGGTATAAATATGGTCTCAAAGGTTATAAGTTTTGGAACCCAAAAACAAATAAGGTTGTGTATAGTCGAGATGTGGTATTTAGAGAAATGAAGGATGTTGTTAAACAGGGAGTCCTACCAAGTAATAAAGAACCAGAGAAAATAGAGTTTGATTTAAAGGATGATGAATTAGACTCTACAGAAGAACATGAATTAGACTTTACAGAAGAACATGAATCAGAAGAAGAAGATCCTCATACTCCAGTATTGAGGAGATCGGTTCGAGAAAGAAAGCTACCAGAAAGATATACTCCATCTGATTTCCATTCAAATTTTGCTTTGTCTATTACTGATGATGATCCTAGAACTGTCAGGGAGGTAGTGGATTTAGAGGATGGAAAGCTCTGGAAAAAGGCCATGGATGAAGAAATGACATCCTTGGATAAGAATGAGGCTTGGGATCTAGTGGAGTTGTCAACTAGAAGAAATCCCATTGGCAGCAAATGGGTATTTAAAAAGAAGTTGAATGCAAAAGGCAAAGTGGAGAAATACAAAGCTCGATTAGTAGCAAAGGCTTATTCCTAGGTTGAGGGAATTGATTTTGGTGATATTTTTTCTCCTGTTTCCAAGTTAACTTCTACAATATTTTTGTTATATATTGCTTCTACATTTGATTTTGAAGTAGAACATATGGATGTGAAGACAACATTCCTACATGGGGATCTAGAAGAAGAAATATATATGAAGCAACTAGAAGGTTTTGCTGTGAAGGGAAAGAAGGAGATGGTATGCAAGCTCAAAAAGTCCATGTATGGTTTAAAACAATCACCAAGGAGGTGGTATCAAAAATTTGATATTTATATGCTGGGACTTGGCTTCAGAAGAAGCAAAGAGGATCATTGTGTGTATTTTAAATTAATTGGTGATCATTTGATTTATTTGGTCTTGTATGTGGATGAAATTTTGTTGGTATGGAACAACAAGGAGATTATCCAAGATGTGAAAACTCAGTTGTCGTCTAAATTTGACATGAAGGATATCGATGCTTCAAATTTCATTTTGGGAATGGAAATTAAAATAGATCATAAAAAGATGAAACTTTGGTTAAATCAGAGAAAATATGTCGAGACAATATTACAGAGGTTTAATATGCAGGAATGTAAACCGATAAAGGTCCCTATTCCCATTGGTGTAAATTTATCTATGGATCAATGTCCCAAGACACATGAAGAGGAGGAGGACATGTATCATGTTCCATATGTGAGTGAAGTTGGCAGTTTGATGTATGCAATGGTATGTACTAGATTGGACATTGCACATGTAGTGGAAGTTTTGAGCAGGTATTTTTCAAAACCAGGAAAGGAGCATTGGACAATAGTAAAAAGAGTTATCATGTATTTACGTGGCACTGCTAGATATGTATTGTGCTACCAAGGAATAATAGGATTGGACAGAGTGTTGGATATACATGGCTTTGTGGATGCAGATTGGGCTAGAGATCTCGATCATAGGAAATCTACAAGTGGGTATGTGTTTAACTTGTTTGGAGGAGGAATCGATTGGATGGGCAAAAGACAAAGTGTAGTGGCACTTTCAATTACAAAAGTTGAATACATGGCAACCACTCATGCAAGTAAGGAAGAAATATGGTTACAAAGAATGTGTTCATGCATTAGGTTGGTACAACAAGCTGTAAGGATAGATTGTGATAGTTAGTTTGCAATTTTTCTGGCGAAGAACCCGACTTATCATTCAAAGACAAAGCATATTGATATTCAATATCACTTTGGGAGAGACATGGTTGAAGAAAATAAAGTGTTGCTGATGAAAGTGGACACTTTGAAGAATGTTGCAGATTCATTAACATAATCTGTGAGCACTGCGAAGTTCTCTTGGTGTAGAGGATCCATGGGCATTGTTTCCTTGGATTGATGACTATGTAACCCTGTAACCCCCTTTATGCAAAGAAAACAACAAGTGGGATAATATTGGGTCTATGTTATATTGTTCGCATTTTTGCCTAGTTTTTCATGTTGCCTCGATTTTCATGTCCATTGTTGGGTGGTTTTTCCGCACATGGTTTTTTGCCGATTTTTTTGTATTTCCAGTTAAGGAATTAGGGTTGTTGACTAATCCAAGTCATTGGGTTAGGGTTTTGGATGCCACTGGCTGCTATATGTATATTGTATTGTAAACAATATATCACTATGAATGAATATATAATATGTTGGTTTTCCTGGTTTGGGTTTCCAGGGGAAAAATATCTATGTAATGTTTCTATTTTCCATTGTATCTTTTATGTTCTTTTACTGAAAATATGTTTGCAGTAAATATTGTACAAGGTTAAAATATACATGTACAACCATTACAATCTTGTTGTATCAACAACAAATCCAACTAAATTCATCAAACAATTTAGTTTATTCAAATTCGAAGAAGATTTAAATGCCACTCCATGACATGTGTCTTCTCCTCTTGATTTGACTCCAACCACAACTCCTCTTCCTATTAATGATCATTTGCCTAAGTTTTCTGGTAATGGCTCTATCTCATTCAATCAACATCTCATCGCCTTTTCTAATGTCTGTCATAACGTTGGGTCAAATGAGAATGACACATGTATGAGACTCTTTATCAACTCATTGGAAGGGAAGCTTGCAATCAACTTTTTTTAATTACTACCCAAAATATTCACAACTTGGGATGATTTGTCATATTGGTTTAAGTATGCCTATGGAAAACCTCAAAGTCCAACAAATTTTCTCAAAGAATACAATAATATTGTTTATAAAAAAGGTGAAACTGTAAAGTCTTTTAATCTGCGTTTCACCAAATTGTATAATCAGATCCTCGAAATCATTAGACCTCATAATAAGGCCACTTTAATGCATTACTATAATACTTCACATGTTTCTTATCAACATAGGATTGAAGAGAAGAATGTTGATAGTCTAGGATCTACATTTCAGACATGCTTGGAATTTGGGGAACAATTGGCTAGCACATGTCATCACGTGGAGGATTTGTTAAGCATAAGGATATGTCGACTATGTTGAAATTGGTACAAGTTATGAGAAATCAGATGATTTATTTTGAGAGAAAAGGGGTGAATTATAAGTCTGTCCCAACTAAAACTTCCACACAATCTTCTTTTAGGAATTAGCCAAATGATTTTCAACCGAACAATTTTCCACCAAAGGTTATTGTTTCAAGAGCTTGGTGCAATTTTTGCAAAGATAATCATGATGGGATTACCTTTGAGACCAAATATTTGGAAACAAATATGATACAAATATTGTTTCTTTATATTGGGCCCCAGAAGAGGATGTTATGATGGTTGACACAAGAAATAAATCATATGAAAACAAAGGTAAAGGTGGTCCTCCTAAGTCTACTTTTTCCCCAAGCTCATCCTCTCAACAAACCAACCCTCAAGTTACTAGGGGTGCACAAAGTCAATAGGTTTCCACCTCTTCTCCTTCTTCTTCTAAATTTAATATTATAAAACAACTAGCTACAATAAAAACAAATGCATCTTTATTGGATATGGTCACCGTCCCAGAGAAACATAGGCATCTGAAATATTTTATGGAAGGTAAAACTTCCACAATTGCTTGTTTATATGAAGATATAAGTGAAGAAGTAATGTAAATAAATAAATTAGGTGTATACAATCCTAGGAGTTATGTTAAAAATCCTCCCTTCTATGTATCTATACAAACAATGGACAAAATTGCTCATTGCTTCCTAATTGATGGTGGGTCAAGTCCTAATGTCATGTCAAAGATCATCATGGAAGAATTTGGCCTTTCACGTATAAACGAGAATTCAAGGAGCATACTATCTTATAATAGTCAGCAACATGTTACAATTGGTGAAATAAAATACATGACATTAGTTTTATGTGCTCACTGAGAAATAAGAACCACCTGCAATATTCAAGTGATAGACATGCCAATCAATAATCATTCTATCATTTTAGGAAGAGACTAGCAAGCTTTGACTGGTGGATACATTTATTTAGATGGTTCACACATGTCCCTTACTAAGAATGGAAAGAATATCATTGTTCTCAAGGAAGGACAAATCTCGCCTTATATTGAGAGTCTTCCACAACCTCATGTAAACTATATTGAGGAATACATGGGTGTATACTCTATTTTTCTTGAAGAAGATAATAATTCTATTTCACCCTATTTAGAGCATGGAGATGGAATGTGGGACATGCATTTTGATGGTTTCTATTTAAGCGAGGGTAATGGTGCAGACATAGTATTGTACTCTCCCATAGGAAAGATCCACACATTTTCTTACAGATTAGAATTCACTTGCACTAACAATATCACATAATTTGAAGCCTTGATGCTTGGTATTGAAAATGATTTCAATATTGGTTGCTATCATCTTACTATTTTTGGGTATTCAAAGCTTGTTGTAAATTTAGTTAGAAGAATCTATACCCCCTCAAACAAGTTGCTTAAAAGATATACATAGGCAATATGATATTTGATTTTTTTTTTTTTTTATCTTTCAACATCACTGATATCAGGGGAGACTTAAATTGAATGGCTAATAGGCTTGCTATTTTTGCAGCCAATCCTACAAGACAATTAATTTCTCAAAGTATTGATTGTACATTTATGTCCTTATATCGTCCACATTTTTTGAATAATGTAGAATCATGGCAAGTTTTTCCTCACGACGAAAGTATTTGTGCTTTCTTGTAGAATGAGCCTATTAAAAGAAAGGAAATTATATATCTGAAAGATATTAAGTTTCCTAAAGGATTGACTCCTCTAGAGAGCTCATTCTCATCTAGTGATGTTCGGGACAAGAAGGATAAAGAAGAGGAGGAGTCAAAAATAAAAATCGGTGATACAATTTCTATGAATATTGAGACTTATGATAACCCAAAATTTTTGAAAATTGGGGCCCAATGTTCAAAAAAGGGAAAATAGAATTTCATGGAGCTATTCCTTGAATTCAAAGACATATTTTCTTGGTCATATGATGATATTCATAGTTTTTATCCTAATGTTATTCAACATGATATTCCTACTAAGGAAGAAATGAAACCAGTTAGGCAAAGGCAACGACCCATCAATCCTACCTTGGAAGCTACACTTAGAAAGGAAGTTGAAAGATTGATTAAAGCTCACATTATCTTTCTTGTAAAGTATTCTGAGTGGGTATCTAATCTTGTCCCAATGTAGAAGAAAAATGGCGATATCATATTATGCATTGATTTTCGTGCATTAAATAAGGCAAGTGTAAAAGATAATTTTCCTCTTCCAAATATGGAATTAATTTTGCAACGAGTGGTAGGGTAACAAATGATGTCCCTTATTGATAGTTTTTCAGGTTATAATCAGATCAGAGTCAAGAGGGCTGATAAATATAAAACCACATTTACCACTCAGTGGGGCACCTTTGTAGATGAAAGAATGCATTTTGGTCTAATAAATGCAGGTGCTACTTTTTAGAATGTTATGCAAATAACCTTTGGTGATCTTATCGGTAATATTTTTCAAATCTATCTTGATGATTTAATCGTTTATTCTAGAAATCAACAATATCACTTTGATCATCTTAGAAAAGTTTTCTTACGTTGCAAAAAAATTGGAATGTCCTTGAACCCTACGCAATCTATTTTTGGTGTCACACAAGGTAAAATTATTGGTCATATTGTTTCTAATTCAAGAATTAGTATTGATCGTGAGAGGGTTATTACAATCCAAGATCTTCAAGCCCCTTCTTCAAAAAAATAAATTCAATCTTTTATGGGAAAAATCAATTTTGTTAGAAGATTTATTCCCTATTTTGCTATAATGGTTAAACCAATTCATAATATGTTGAAGCAGGATTGGTCAGTCTCATGGAATGATGATACCAAAAAAGATTTCATAGAAATCAAGAGAGAAATTAGTTCTGCACAAATGTTGACAAAACTGAGTTTTGAAAAAGATTTCATTATTTATACTAATGCTACCGACAAAGCAATACATGCTATCCTTCTTGAAAAAGATGATCAAAGAAGTGACCAACCAATAGATTACATGAGCCAAATCTTTTCCTATGACGAGTTTAAATATAATTTGATTGAAAAACATACTTATGCTCTTGTAAAAGCTATTGGAAAATTTCGCCATTATATCTTAGGCAAGCACACACAGGTAAAATTCTCTTTGCCCGCTGTTAAATTTTGCTATCTCAAACACATCTTTAAGGAAAACTTGCATGTTGTCTTGTTAAGATACAAGAACATGATTTCATGATTACAACTTCTAACACAATTAAGGGATGAGAACTATCCTTACACATGGCTCAACATCCTGAACTAGGTGCTTCTTTTCAAAATGGTGAAGATGCTTTGTTTGCACTTTTTCTTGTTGAACATGAAAATATTGATTTAGTAGAACATCCTTGGTACCAGGACATTATTTGTTATTTGTGATTTAAAAAATGTGCTGATAATATTGAATACCATCAATGTAGGAGGGTTCGTAGTTCTCTTTTCCGCATAACTACTGATGGATTGTTGTTATATTGTGTAGACAATAAAACAACCCAAAATATCCTAAAGGAAATTCAAGGATCAATAGATTTAGGTATTCACATTGGTGGTCATTTCTCTGCAAAATCCACTGCACACAAAATCTTGAGAATTGGTTATTATTGGCCTTCAATCTTTAAACATTCCTAAATTTTCATAGGCTTGTGATGAATGCCAAAATTTTGGTGGCAAAGAAAATTTCTCTACCATGCCTCTACAACCAGTCCTTCATGATTTCCATTTTTCTAAATGGGGATTATATTTCATTGGTCCTATTATCCCTTCATCTTATGCTGGACATATTTTTATCTTAACAAAAACATACTACTTCACTAAGTGGAATGAAGTTGTATGACTCAAGCATGCACATGATGAACAAGTAATCTCATTCTTTGAATCTAACTTATTTTCTCATTTTTTTCTTCCGATAGAAATCATTTATGATAATGGGCCATCTTTAATATCTACAAAGTTTATCCAATTTCTTAATAAATTCGAGGTGAAGCATTTAACCTCATCTACTTACTATCCACAAGGAAATGCCCAAGGTGAGTTTACAAATAAAAATATGGTCAAGATTTTAAAGAATATTATAAATGATATAACTCGTCAGTGGCACTCTTTACTCACCTATGCCCTATGGGTAGACCAAACCACCACTAAAATTAGTATTGGCCATACTCCTTTCCAACTATTATATGTTCAAGAAGCTACTATGCCTATCGAACTTGAGTTAACTTCCCTTATATTAGCATTGCAGGATGAAGAGTTTAACTCTATAAAAATCCCTCAGAGGATTAATGCCATGTTGGCTCTAGAAGAAGAAAGGAACTTTGCTCTTGAAAATATTAAGAAGAGGCAGCAATTTGTCAAAAAATATTTTGACAAAAGAGCAAAATCAACCACTTTTGTGACTGATGAAAAAGTTTTACTTTGGATTCTTCTCATGCTGACAAAGGTAAGCATACAAAGTTTTAGAAGCTATGGTCAGGTCCTTACATAATCACTTATGTTGTTGGTAACAATTCTTATTTGTTAAAAGATACAGATGGATGATTTTTTTCATATACAACTAATGGTTCACATTTGAAACACTATGTTTAACTTGACTGATTTCTTTATCTTTAGTGTTTCCTCTATATAAATTTGATTTTCTACTTGTATAGTTTTGTTCACCTTTATCTTTCTTTTCAGTTATTGATTTTTGTTTTTCTGTTTTTATTTTGATTTTTGAGTCGAAATTCAGTCAATAAAGTTGTTTGTCTGATCATTTAATTGCAATTTTTTTCATTATTATGTTCTGAAAGAAAACAAACAACATAGTTAAATGAATGGTTTTTCAGTCCCCAACACTACTTACGTAGATTTTGTTGTACCTACCAGACTGTTTTACTAAGGCTTGGTGATTAAATCTTGTTCCCTCTTCTTCTTTCCCATGCCACCCTTCATGAGTGTTCATTCAAGATCATATCATGGAGTTTTTTACAAAAATATTTATTACATGAGAAGAAGAAATCACCAACAAACTTGATTTCTATTTTTAAAAGCAAAAGCCAGAAAATTATGAGTTCTAGTCCATTAGGAAATTGACTTCCTTGTGGAGTCGCCAGATGTTGACTCAAAATATCATCACCTAATATAAGAACCTCCAAAGGATTGCAAGGATTATTTATTTATATTATGATATATAATTAGTAGGTGGGGTCCCCTTTAATAAAACTCATGGATATTAATTTTCAATCATTTCTCATTTTTTCTTCAAACATACGATGATAAAGGTTCCAAAGATCTGATTATTCTTTGCATGATAACACATTCCATTTTAATGCAGTATTGGTTGCCTCTCATTTTCAGTTGGATGACGGAACACTTATCGAGAGAAAACTATAAAATCTATTTTGTATATGGTTATAGATGCAAAAGGCTTTAGAATCTCATTCTACTCATGCAATTGAAACACAACAAATACAAGTTTTATGTCGCATAGACATTACGAGGTTTTTGCATACATATATAAGTCACCTTCTTATCAAAGACATAATATGTTATGTCAAATATTTTATTATCCATTTGGGTCCTCTCTGGAAATAGATCATACTATGAGATGACATAAGCTGCAAGGACTTGATATTTGGTATAATATCTATGACACGTATATGGAAGTCCTTCTCCACCTATTCAAGATCTCTTTGAATCACAAGACTTTGTGATTTAATCCTTGAGAAAAAGTACTTCTCTATTCTCTGTTTCAAACAATCTCTCAATGTCTCACACAAGTATCGAGTGTCTCCTCCTTCACCCTTGCCATGCTTTTATAGGATTGAGTTATGACCTAAACCTAATATCTAAAGTGATAGAGGACTGAGATTACTTCTCACCTCACTTGAGATCAATGTCTAAGATTTAATTCACTAGTGCTAATTAAAGCATTTCTTTAAATAAACTCAATTGATTAACAAAAACACTTTACTTTCATAATTCCTTTAATTAAAGTAAAGTCTCAAGGTAGAAGGATTTGGATGACTTCCACACGTCTAGACACTTAGAATTGTGTGGAAGTACCTAGACAATGCTACAAACATCAACAATCCCTCTTAGCAATCAAGGTATTTTGAACCACTCCAAGTTTGTCCCCAAAGAACACAAACTTCCCTTTAACCAAGGGTTTGGTCATAATTTCTACAACCTGCTCATTTGTGGAAACATACTAAAGCTTGACTACTCCCTTATGGATCTTATCTCAAATGAAGTGGTATCTTATCTCAATATGATTGGACTTGTCATGGAACATTGGATTCTGTGAGAGTTTTATGAAAATTTGATTATCGCAGTATATCACCATAGGCTCCAACTCCTGATCAAATAAACCTATAAGCAATTTGCAAAGCTAAATGGATTCACAACTAGCCATACTCTCTGCCATATACTCTGCCTCTGTTGAATTGAGTGCTACAAATGTATGCTTCCTGCTAAAGTGTGTAATCATTGTTGATCCCAAGGTGCTCTTTCTGTCTACTACACTCCCTACCCAATCTAAGTCTAAGTATCCTTGTAGCCTCACTTCACCTCCTCCAAGATACCTCAACCCATACTCCATTCTACTTCTCAATTACCTGAGCACATGCTTCGCTACTATCCAATGCACCTACCTCAGCTCCACCATGAAATGACTCAAGGTATTCACAACAAAACATATATCTAGCCTAGTGTTGACCAAATACATCAAGGACCCTATCATTTTCATGTATATACAAGGATCCACCAACTTTGAATATAAAGAGGCAAAATTATTTATATTGGTAACCATAGGTGTGGCCATCGATCTACTTGCCTCCATCCTGAATCTCCTCAAGATCTCCATCGCGTACTTCCCTTGACCAATGAATATCTCTCCCGATATTCACCATACCTATAAACCTAAGAAATAATGCATCAAGCCAATGTCCTTCATCTCAAACTTTGTAGATAAATATTCCTTGCACCTTGCTATAATCTCCTCTACACCTGTGAGAAGCAAATCATCCATGCACAATACCACGATGAGTGGACCAGACCCAACAAGTATGAAGTACAAGTTAGGATCCACCTCACTCTAGGTAAAGCCCATACTCTACAAGTATCCATCAATCCTGGAATACCACACCTTAGGTGCCTTTTTAAGTCCTTACAAGGCTTTCTTAAGCCTACACACATGAGACTCCTTCCCATGTACCTCAAATCCCTAAGGTTTCTCTATATATACTTCCTCCTCATTGATCCCATTGAGGAAAGTTGTCTTCACATCCATATGATGAGTCATCCAGCTCATAAATGAAGCAATAGAAATAACAACTAGAATAGAAGCATACTTGGCGATTGGAGCAAAAGTATCCTCTAGACCACTCCCTCTCTCTGGGAGAAACCTCTCACCACAAAAATTTCCTTGAACTTCTCGATGCTACCATCTAAAACATGATTGATCTTATAGAGCCACCTGGAACTCACAACCGACTTCCCCTCCGGTCTCGACACTATGTCCAAAATATCATTCCTCATAATATAGGTGTATTCCTCCACCATGCCATCCTATCAAACCTGTTGATTTGATGATTCCTCAAAAATAGAGGGCTCAACATCAATGATGTTACTCATAAGTGCCATATAGTTTAGAAACTTCCTCGGAGACGTGCACTCTTTGACTGCACTCCTAGGAGCCTCACCAACATCCCTTAATGTATGTACTAGCTACCTGGGTCCTCTGACAGAACTAGAAGGGAGTAACTCCTCCTCCCCACCCGAAGTCTAACTCCATGAACTGGAAGATGTTGGTTGATGCTCATCCTTTGGAGCCTACTGCTCCTTATCCTCTATCATTGTTGATGACCATTGAGAATTCCTAGATGTCAAGTTCTCCTCGAACTTAACATATTTTCTCATAAATGTCTTTCATTGTGATGATATGAAGATCCTGTAAGCCTTTGAGGTATCATTGTACCCCGTAAACATACCCTTCTATATTAAAGGCTCCAACTTCAACCTCTTTTCCATAGGCACATGGATATAGACTGAACAACCAAAAATCCTCAAATGTCTTATCTCTGACTTCACCCCTGATAATGCCTCATTTGGAGTCTTGTCCCCCAATATCCTATGACGACTCATGTTCTGTACTGATATACTATTATGTTACATGCCTTTTCCCAAAGAAACATAGGCAACTCTTGGTCATGTATCATAGCCCTGATAGACCCGATGATGGACTGTTTCTTTCTTTCTACAACCCCACTCTGCTGAGGGTTGTATGAGACCGCCAATTCCCTCTTGATCCTCGCCTCCTTGCATAAATCCTTGAATTCATTGGAGGTGTACTCTCCCCCATTATCTAACCTCAAGAACTTGATATTATTTCCTATCTTGTTCTCCACCTGAGCCATGAACTCTTGAAACCGATTGAAGACCTCATACTTGGTATTTATAAAGAAGATCTAGGTTTTCCTAGAAAAGTCATCAATGAACATCACATAGTACGACGCTCCTTACACTTATTCTATTGACATCACTCCACTCACATATAAATGTATAAGATATAATATCCTCTTGGACATACTCTTGTTGCTTAGAAAAGAATCATTTTTAGTCTTTTCAAGTGCACACCCTCTTCACACTCCCTGTCGCTCACACTGAACTTTGGAAGACCTATAAAAATCCCCCTCAGAATCGAAAATGCCTTGTAGTGTAGGTGTCCCAACCTCCTATTCCATATCTCACATGCGTTGTCACTGTCATGTACCAAATCATGAACAAGTCATCCCTACAACCTCTATAAAGTTCCCTCTATAACCCCAATGGCCATTGATGTGTCTGGACTAGATTTCTGTAGACATATGAGTGCTTTCCCTCTTTGAAAAGTAATGGAAAATTCCTTTTCCTCCATAGATAATACTGAGAGAAAATTGTTCTTTAGTCCTGGTATGTAAAGCACATCCTAGGCATCAAACGGACCTTCTGACTCAAGGTGGAACACAAATTTTCCCTCTCCCTTCACTGCATACTTGGCATCATCACCAAGCTCCACATGAACCCTTGAGTCTCACTCCATCAGACTGCAAACTCATCTAACTTCATCTCTACTAATGTTGATGTTTGCTTATTTCCTCTTCCCTAACATTGAGCTACATAATGTTTATTTTTAAGACATGAGAAGCACTTGATTTTACTCAATTCCTTCTTCTTCCTTGACTGTGATGTTCCTTCATCATTGTTACCCTTCTTCTTCAAACTCTTTCCTTTGCCCTTCCTTTTATTACTGAAAAGGGCCAAGTTCTCATCACTACTTCCATACTTTCTACTTTTAGACTCCTCCCAAGTCTCTTCTTGGATGTAATCATCCCAAAGCCTTTGCCAATCTGGGATTTTTTCTCGAGTGCAAACTCCCTTGACAAATGGTTCCCAAGACTTGGGGAAACCATTCCATGCCACATTAATGAGCTCTACATCATCTAATTTCTCCCCTATGGCTATAATTTGATCATGTACCTTAGTGATCCTCATGAAATAGCTGGTAACAATGTTAGATCTAGACATTTGCACAGATATGAGTCTATTTATTAAGACCATCTTCCTATTCATGTCAATGCTCTGGAACAATCCTACAAGGGAATCAAACATCTCCTTGGCCATATTATTCTCAGTTAAGTGAGGAATTAGATTGTCCTTCACTAAATCCAAGATTACCTGCTCAACTTTAATATCCTTCTTCACATGAGCTACTAAAGTTAGAAGATCTGTTGATGGAACAACTATTTTGTCCACTAATTCCCAAAGGTCATACTCCTTCGACACCAAAGCAACTCTTGCTTTCCAAGATAGGAAGTTGGATGCTCCATCCAATATGTCTTCAACTCTTAGACTTGTTGATGCCATCTCTTAGATTTGATAAATTTATCTGAAATTAACCCGCTGTTGAAATTGCCCCTATACTGACTTGTACGACCTTTGCCCGCCTTGAACTACGCTACCTGCGCGACCTGTATGATGTAGTTTGCGTTGTATCACACAAACTGTATGTTGATACCTGCGTTGTGCCATGCGACATGTATGTTGATACTCATGTTGTTCCATGTGACATTCATGTTGATACTCACGTTGTTCCACGCAACCTGCATGTTGATACTCACATTGTTCCTTCGCGATCTATAACAAAATACCCATGCTATCTGTGTGACTTGTACCAGAATACCTGCGTTATCTACATGATCTGATCCAACTGCATTATGACTATTTCCCTAAAATATGTGCTTCGATTTATGACTGTTGGTTTATCGATTTGACTTCCTCTCAGAGTGAGCGCTTTGATACCATGTTGAAATTCCCTACTCCGACACCTAGGTATCTTGTTATCTAGTGATTTCCTTGCTATAAATAAAATTAGTAGTTCACAAAACAACATACACTTGCTGGAATATTCAACTCAAATACATATAACAAAACCAATACTGTAAACTGAAATCTTAAACACAATACACAAAGATATTCTTCCCATGAACTAATCTGATCATTCAAATAACTTCAAAGCTTACAAAGGCTCCCTATCCGTGTGACATGTACACTGAAATTCACATTATCTGTGCGACTTGTACTAGAATACCTGCGGTGTCTTCGATGGCCCGATCCTTTTGTTGAACACTTGCTCTCTCTTTTCCTTTGGTCTAGATCTCTAGATGGAAGTCCTCCCCCACCTATCCAAGATCTCTTTGAATCACATTCCTTCGTGATCCAATCCTTGAGAAAAATTCCTTCTTTGCTCTCTATGTCAAACAATCTCTCAATGTCTCACACAAGTATCAAGTGTCTTTTCATTCACCCTTTCCATGCCTTATGACCTAACCCTAATCTCCAAAGTGATTGACGATTTGGATTACTTCTCACCTCACTTGAGATCAATGGTTAATATTTAATTCACTAATGATAATTAAATTTTTTATTTAAATAAACTCAACTAATTAATAAAACCATTTTACTTTAGTAATTCGTTTAATTAAAGTAAAGTCTCAAGGTAGAAGGCTTTGGACGACTTCCACACATCTAAACACTTAGACCTGTGCGAAATACATGTCTAATGCTACAAACATCAAAAAAATATTACCTCTTTCCATGGACTAATAATTGATTCCCGAGGAACTTCCTTTTTATGATCAAGGGTCTTTGCATCATAGTGGATGAATTGTTGCCAATAATTCACTTCCATACCTTTATTCTTAAACCAACGCTCATCGGTTTAGCATAAGCCTGTAATTGCTACATTGGACACCTATGACACAAGAATAATGAGTCCTTTTATGTTTTTTCTATCCCCATCAAATGTTTTAGTGAATGCCATTGTAACCACCTTATTATACCCTTGGAGTCACACGAAGAAGATGAGCCACCTTGTGTGTTGGAAAATTTCTTTGACTTTTGTATTTACTTCTAGTGATTCAATGCTTCCTGGTTCATAACCGTTGGTGCCACCTCCCATGATTCTAATTAATACAAACAATGTTAAAGGAAGAGGTAGTTTTGTTTTTTTTACCAGACACTACAAGGAGAACACCTTCTAGCAGAGGTTTTTAGTATTACAAAATTTGGCAAAAAATTCAAAAAAACCTTTGCTACAACCTCCTCTATTGGCTACAAAGGTTTTAACGGATGTTCCATATAACTAAAAAAATTGGGAGATGGAGGTTGTAGCGGATATATATATATATATATATATATATATATATATATATATATATATATATATATATATATATAT
>ML779401.1:209765-235100 GCA_009831015.1 Picea engelmannii
GGGTGAATCAGTTGTTACCGTGCTTAAACAATTATGCTTCTTTTAAACTCTTTGCTGAGACACTAAATGATGATCACAATAATGCAGGGAAATAAACAATGGCACATTCAGCATTAGTCACATATATGAGAAACACAGAGACACATATTTCCTGAGGAAACCCATGCAGGGTAAAAACCTCTTTTTCTTTATATGATAAGTAATGGTTACAATCTTTACAGTATCATACATACGAGCACCAACTCATATTGAGGCTACAACCTCTGTTTTGCATGCTGCTACTTGCTGAGAGCACCAACTCTCTGTTTTCTCTAGCACCCACTAGAAGGAAGCACCAACTCCCTGTTTTCTCTAGCACCAACTAGAAGGAAGCTCCAACTCCCTTGTTTCTCTAGCACCAACTAGAAGGAAGCACCAACTCCCTGAGTGTTTCCAACATCAACTGGATGGAAGCACCAACTTCCAATCATACAGGCACCAACCTGTAAAACAGAGAACAAGAGTTCTCCCTTGCACCACCCTACCACCCCGGTTTCTCTGGATGCAACCAGATGGAAGCTACAACTCCCTGTGTTCAAGCACCCACTTGAACCTCTGAGGACAACAATCCTCCCTAGCACCTCTCAACCACCCTGAAATATTAATTCTTTGTTAATCAAACTTATTACAGTGATATAATGTTCAACAATGGCTTACCAGTCTTATCACTGTTCTGCTGCATTTCATTTCTCTGTGTGCCTCGTTGCCTTTCTGCTCACATCACTTGCGTTGTCTGGTCTTCTGCTTTTTATGCTCTATGCGCCATCTCCATTCTCTACACAGTTCCTCTTCTGGGCTATTCAGCTGCTGCACTCTCCTCCTTCTTCACACCTGAATTACCTTTACCAACAACAATCACAACAACCTCCAACAACAAAAGCAACCCAATCTCTTCTCTGTACCCTATCTTTATAGCTTCTGTGCACCTTGTGCATTCAATGTTCTCCATGCCTCTACATGCATACTCTCCGTCATTATCCTCCACCTCTTGAGTGCTCTATCTGATCATCATCGTGACTCTTCAGCTTATCTGGTGCTTCTCCCCGCGTGTCCAGTATCACTGGGTGTTATGCTGAGATTCCTCAGCCTCTCTGGCAGTTGAGACTCTTCGTCTTCTCTGTGACAGTCGAGCTCACCTTCTCTGTTTCAGTTATAGCCTCAATCCCATACAGCTGTCAATCGCCTCCACGAGTCATCTTCATTCCACTGGCAGTTTCCATGTGTCTCTTCTGCTCCTCTGGAAATCACACCAAAGTCTCTTCGCATCCTCTGGTAGAAACCATCAATGGTTACTGGCAGTTTCACTGTGTCGTGCAACAGTAGCCCTCTGATCTTGTTCAGATTCACCTGCACCGTTGGATTAACTCTGAAGGGTATTGTCGTTATTTTTTTGTTTTGCACTTTTGCTACGAACTTATGATATTCATCGACCCTGATCGATGGTTCATGATCTTGATGAATCAACGGTCCTAATCTCCTCGCAATCTCGCATCTCGCGATTCCTGTGATGGAGGTTCTCGTCACTCCAAGTCGCGATAGGTGAGGCTCCGAGATGGAGCTCAGATCAACGGTCCACGTTCTTGGTGATCTGACGGTCCTGATCTTCTCGCAATCTCGCATCTCACAATTCCTGTGATGGAGGTTCTCGTCACTCCAAGTCGCAATAGGTGAGGCTCCGAGATGGAGCTCAGATCAATGGTCCACATTCTTGGTGATCCGACGGTCCTGATCTTCTCGCAATCTTGCATCTCGCGATTCCTGTGATGGAGGTTCTTGTCACTCCAATACGCGATAGGCGAGGCTCCGAGATGGAGCTCAGATCAACGGTCCACGTTCTTGGTGATCCGAAGGTCCTGATCTTCTCGCAATCTCGCATCTCGCGATTCCTGTGATGGAGGTTCTTGTCACTCCAAGTTGCGATAGGCGAGGCTCTGAGATGGAGCTTTATGGTGCTCTGATCTTTCGCCACGCATCCTCTTGATCCAACGGTCCTTGATTAAATCACGATCTTGCATCTCATTGTTCCTTTGACTTTCCAGTCAGCGAGATGATGATATTTCACCACGTGTGATCCCCGCGCAGATCCAACGATCCTCCTGTGATCCAGATCCGACGATTGTCCTTCTCTCGCTACCTCGTGACCTCGCGACTTGGAGAACCCAATGTTTGGACTCTCAACCTGCGAACTCCCTAGTTCGCGAGATCTCTCGATCTCTCGCCACTTGTCCCCCAAGATGGACAGCTATAAATCTCTCGCCACTTCGCCACCTCACGTCCTCGCGCCTCGCGACTTTGAACACACAATACTTGGGCCTTTATCCTGCGAACCCCCGAGTTCGCGAGATCTCTCTGATCTCTTCCACGCGTCCTTCACAGATGGACGGTCCTGATCTTCTCGGCACTTCGCTGCTTCGTGACCTCGCGCCTCGCGACTTTTAACACCAAATCCTCGGCTCTTCCACTCACGAGTTTCTGAGTTCACTCAGATCTAACGCCTGAGATCTATCCTTCTCTTCAGTGCGTTCTTATCCTCCAAGTTTACACATCCTTCTTACTTGGAAGAATTTCGACTCTGCATTAATTCCTCCTGAGCCTACGTTGTTCCTGTTTGTCCATCGATGCACATTCTGATCCTACCATCTTCACTGTTGTACTTGCCATCAATGACAAGCATACACTATCTGTTAAACATTTTCCAACAACACCTTCTCTCACTTCACTCATAAATATGATTATGTATCTCTTCTAACACATGCTAATGGAGAGTCCAGGTTGTGGCATGAGAGATTTGGGCATCTGAATTTTAAATATTTAGATCACCTTAGTAAGGGTGTATTGGTAGATGGAGTACCCCACATTCAATACACAAATGGATTTTGCCAGGGTTGTTGGTTGTGGAGCCTGATTATCTTCCTGATTCCGATGTTTGTTTCAGTCATGCCCTGAACCCATTCCCTAACGAGGGGGTGGGGGGGGGGATTTCTCTCCCACAATTGTCGCAAGGGGGGCGGGGGCAGTGACATTTTTGTAGCTCCCCCCTGACGGGGGATTCAGGGGTAGCACCCCCGAAGTGAAATTTTGGGAAAAATTGTCTTGTAAAATATTGTAATTTCATAGTCAATCTAGACCGTTCATCATAAGGTTGTAGATCTGACGGTAGAAGTTATTTTAGGGATTTTTTCCCTAGAAGGCAACCCTCTTTTATAAGGGAATTGTATTGTGGCTGTGTATTATCGCGAATATTGCATTCTAAGAGAGGAGACTGTGAGAGAAAGAAGATGAAGTTATATCGGGTTTGTTGTAGGTTGTATCCCTTCATTTTGCTAGATAATAATAAAGGAAGGACCTGACAATTTCTTTGGTGGACGTAGCCCACACTGGGTGAACCACACATATCTCTGTCTCTATTGTATTGTGTATCTTATGTGTTTTATTTTCTCATTTGTTTTATTTTATTGCTCCACGATCATGTTTTTTCTAACAATTGGTATCAGAGCGAAATGTAACTCGCAGGAAAAGATGGTTCCTGTTTCGAGTGGGAGATATGGCGGAAGATGGAAAGTTTAGGGTCAAGAAATTAAACGGCCAAAACTACCAGTTATGGAAGATGTATATGGAAGATTATTTATATCAGAAGGATATATTCCTACCATTGGCGGAATAACAAAGAATTCGACGACCATGAAGGATGAAGAATGGGTGGTTCTTGATAGAAAGGAACTAGGAAAGATATGGCTGAGCCTGGCAGCATTGGTGGATTTCAATATTTCAAAAGAAAATACAACGAAGGAACTAATGGATGCATTGGCTAAACTGTATGAAAAACCCTTGGCATCCAATAAGGTATTTCTAATGAAGTGATTATTTAATATGAAGATGTCAGAAGGTGGGTCTGTTGCAGATCATTTAAAGGAATTTAATACAGTTACTAATCAGTTAAGTTCTGTAAAAGTGGAAATTGATTATGAGGTCATGGATATTCTAATCTTGTGCTCATTGCCAGAAAGCTAGAACGACATGGTCATGGTTGTAAGTAACTTTGTCTATGGTTCAAACACTCTAAAATTTGATGATGTTGTTGGTGTTATCCTTAGCGAGGAAATGCGACGGAAAATCACAAGTGAGACATCGGGTAATGAGTTAAACATGGATAACAAGGGAAGAGAAAAGGATAGAGGAAAGGGCTCAGGGACCTACGGGAATTATAGGAAGGTGTTGACACTTGAATCCATTATGACCAAAACAACAACCTCGTGAGGATGCAAATCCACCTACGTTTTTATAGAGGTGGTACTCCTCTTTAGATTTTCTTGAGATTTTTAAAATATTTAAAATGTGGGACTTGACAGAAGTCCGTTATAGTAATTCAAAGAAACATAAAAATTACAATAAGGTAAAAGGAAAAGAATCACACATTTAAAACAAATAAGCAAAATTTCCTCATATCCATCATAGTTTTGGATAAATATTTCTGATCACATAAAATAAAAAAGAAGATGATCCCAATGCATAAGACAACTTTAACAGAGTGGACACATGGGCAGCTCAAATAAAGATAATGATAGATCAACCTCAAATACTTTATATTCTGAAAACAAAGTTACAAAGCATAATCGATATTGTTCCTGAAATAGTTCTCTTGGAATTTCAAAAAATATATAGTCTATTACATATTCTTGAAATTGTAAATGTGTTTTTATTAAAGATTGGGATTGGGGCTCCTATGGACCATAAAGCAAATAAATACAATAAATAATCTTTTTAGAGAGAAGACGGTGGGCGGTAGAAGAATCAACAAGACCTGGTAAGAAGAAAAAATGATTTATCAATCTTCGGTTAAACCTTTCTAGTGAAAGAGGTGGAGTAAATAGATGAAGGACTTGATAAAGACAAGAAAATTTGATTAGCATAAACTTACTATGATGGTTGCTCCTTGACAGTAAAGTATAGGGTGTAAAGAATCATACGGGAAATTCTAGCACTATTTTCTTGGCCCGTAACCATGGTAAATAACCATGCAATTTCCAGAAATGGGATTTTGAAAAGACTGACATGCAATTTAGTAATATCTTCTGGGATGGCCATGGGATTCTCCAAGAATTCAGGTAAAATATCCAGGCCATTGTCATGTTTTTTCAAGAAGTCCCTGCAATCTTCACCTTTGAAGGTGAGTGTCGGCTCTGGGAGTTTCAACATTTTACTAAATACTTGCGGTGAAAGAACGACGGGAGAATGGTCCTGGAGTGAAATCATCCGCTGGCTCGGTATGTATTTCTCGATGCACCAGGCAACCAATTCCTTGCATTCAAAAACTTCATGAACACAACCTGCACATGAAATTTTGGATGTCCAAATTACTTCCTTCTAAGAAGAAGGGGATGAATAAGAAGAGTATGCTCTAGACCACTGCAAATTATGATCCTCTCATCCAAAATGTTCAAAGTATCTCCACAAAAATATTGTTGAGCTGATGCTACCATAAGTTGACTAGAGCGTTCTTTTGATCTAGATAATATTAGAAACGAGCGCTTGAGGGATAATATATAATCTTTCACAAATCATGCTTTAATGTGATTTAATGAGGAAATTCCTTGAGCCCTTCACATGTTAATGATAACATTTATGGGACCTGCATGATGAGTTATTAGCATTAAATGATACTAAATTCATATTGGGAATAACGCGAAGGTGGCAGGGATGGACGAAAGCAAATAACATTTGGGAGTTTTGTGAACCCGCAAACTCGCAAACCCGTCATTGCAAAATGTTAAGAATTGGCTAAGTGTTGTAATGTGGTTGATCACACTGATCATAGAAGGGATGATATACTTAGGAGCTCGGGAAATTGGATGGCCAAAATGTAGATTGCAGATCATTTGGGTAGAAAATGTAGTTCACAGAACAAGGGATATGAAAGTTTGAGACCCGCCAACACGGGAACCCACGACTGCAAAAACAGTTAAGTATAGAATAATGTGGGGATCATTCAGACTCTTGATGTGAGAGTGTGGATGGAGATGAGGATCCACGAGTTTGCCAACCCACGAACCCGTCATTTTGGAAAAACGACTAAGTATAAGAACTCGAAAGGGAGAATAGAAGGGAAAACAAGAAAAGGGGAATTAGGGTAAGTATAGAAGGGGGAAAAGAAAAGGACAAAAGGAGTTGGAAAAATAAAGAAGGGGAGGGAAATTCCGAAAGCAAGAATTGGTCTCAATAGAAGGGCATATCCAAATACATACTAGGAAAAATAAAGTGCTGGAATTGTGGAAAGAAAGGACATCTAAAGAAAGATTGGTGTTATAGCAAGATTTGCCTCACCCTATGCAATCTTGCACAAAAGGCCTTTTTCCATTTCCCTATGCAAACTTTTCATCCCTTTTTGCAAATCCCAGAGATAAAAATACATTTTTTTCCATATGTACACACCTCGCCTACTATACATCATGCATATATGCAGACTGCTCCACTATAGCCAGCGTACATCGGGATTTGTTCCCAAAAATGAAAAATGGTGTTGGGTTTCCATGTCACGGCAGAAGATCTATGATCCTTGGCCTTCCATATAATGGAAATGTTCCGACTCGGCCCTTCAAATCCATTTGAACGCTATAAATGGGCCAATTCCAAGCTATGGAAAATATGAGAAAGAATTCAACTTTGAGAGCAAAGTTACTCTGGATAAATTATTCACTTCATATTGAGTTTGCATCCCTTTGTCCTTTAAGTCTGAACACAATGTTAAACACCCAAGATCTTCCCTTATTGATTGAGAACTCCATTGTATATCTTTTATGAGCTTGCCTTTGGTGGAGGATTGAAGTGGTGGAGGCCCAACTGGAAGGAACTTAGTTTCTCGGTTTCGAACTGTGCCGAAATAGAAGTCAGTAACCTTTTCACTTCTGCTAATCATATATTAATAGAACTACTCTTTTCTCGTCCAATTGATATCTTGAAAATATTTGAATTATTATTCCATGGGCGTATATGTTATGTATATTAATGGATTATGCTATTGAATGTGCTAACATTGTATACTATCACCATAAGCTTGCTTTGCTTGGTTGTTCAGGACTAGTTGTAAGTATATTTATTTGGGTCAAGTGCTTAACGGTGGACTTCATTGAACATTTGGACAAGGTAGGCCTTTTATCTTGTCTTTCTAGCATATTTGTTTATATAGCATACTTGAGAATAGAGTTGATTTCTGCAGTCATTTCCGTTTGTTGTGGTTTAGCCCTAGCCATGGAGCGATTTTCCTCATAACAGAATTGGCGACCATACGGGGGAGTGAATCTTCCTTCTTGGGTTTGGAGTATTTTTATCCTTAGCTTGTTCTCATTCCTATTGCGTTTCTTTTCGTATCATTGCTTGACAGCCTATGTTCACTCTGGGTCTGAGTTTTTTCAGCCTTCTCCCTTTCCTACCTTTGTTTTTGAAACATATACGTGGGTTTTTGCTTGACAATTGTGTATATACATGTGTTGTCCTTCTGCAAGCTGTGTACATATGCGTTGTTTCCCTGAAAAATCACATAGATCAACCCTTTTTGCTTGTTTTCTAGGTTTGGTGGTTGCTAGGTAGGTTTTGTTGATTGATGAGTCTTCTTGGGTCTCTGTAGTGACTGTTAAGTGTCTGTGGGATGACATGAAACCTGTCTTTGGTTTAATTTTTGGGTGGAGTCTTTCTCATCATATTTTCACTTTTATTGTCCTTGTAAATTGGGTTGGGTGTCTTGATCCTTGGTATCCTACTTGAGTTGTTTGTTTCTATACACAATAGAGTTTTTATATATCAAGTTGTTGTTCAGACCATGCATTTTCATTTTTCTTATATTAAAAATACAAAAATATTAGGCATTTTGCATTAATTGGCATTTTGATCTTTTGAGTCTTTGTTATTAGCTTAGTGCATGTAAAGAAAGATTGCATCTTTTCTTCAGAATTGAAGAGTTGAAATTGAAAATTGCATTGTTTTAAGAAGCATATCATTCATTGAAAATTGAATTTAGGACTTTGGATTGTATTCATATTTACTTTACTTGTTGAGTCATAACATCATGAGTTTAACTACCATACCTTTTTGAGTAAGCACGACCACTAAAATCAATGCTATAACTTAAAATTGATTAGTCACGATTTTATTTTCTAGGGTGCACAAACTAGCATAGGATTTAGTGCCTTGGAATAAGATTTTGTGAGTAAACTTCTCTAAGGCTATTAAATCAACATATGTGTTTGACAAAGGGAGTGGAGAAATCCATTATATAATTGGTAATATTAGGAGGCTCTTCTCGCACTGGAGTTAATCACGAGGTCGCGCGAGTTTGGTTGAAGGGATATCCCCCTGATACCTTCTTAGCGTCAGAGATATTTCTGGGGATCTTGCTAGTGCCCTTACCTCCGTGAGAGGTGGTGCTTTCAAGGTTTCGAGCTTTGATACCCTGCCCATATGGTGGACCTGACTTACGACTTCTCTTATGTGCATCGGTTATACATTCGTAGCTTAGTTTCTTGACTTAGGTGCCACATAGGTTACTTGTAGGGGTTATTTTACAGGTACCCTGGGTTAGATGAGGGTTGGAAAACACACAACCTTTATGGAGGATTACCTCTCTGGGGGGATCTGATCGATTGGTTGTTAAGCCCACGAGGGCCCTTATAACTGATTATGTTACCTCTAATATTTAGCAGGGAATCTCAGGCCCCTCTTTGGCGAGACATATCTTCTTTAGGGAGGGAGGCCCCTTTCAGCCACTTTACCCCATTTGTGTGCAAATTGGTCGTTTGATTTTTTTTTGGTGTGCTCTTTGATTACTAGTTGGTCTTAGGATTTTGTACTGAGTTTTCGTTATCATAGATAGTGGAGTTCCCATAGCTCCCTCTTTTACCGCTACCCCCCCGTGATGTTCACTAATTTCATGGGGATGAATCCATTCACTTTTCATAATGGTATGAAAAATTATGACACTTAGTCCATGCCTTGGGTCTCTAGTCATTTTCCTATTGATATGTCGACTGTGCCTTCACCCTTTCCATCCTCTCCCTAGACCACTTATATGAATCCTAGCATTGGATCTGGGGGAACCATGACCTCGTTGCCTACATATTTGTTTGATATGAGTTGTGTCCCTCAACCAACTCTCACTGTGGGAGGTTGGAACCTCCCCTCTTACGGATCTAGTCCTATCTATGCTCTTTCAAGAGCCAATACTCAAATTTGTGCTTATTCTACTTATTACGCCCCATCCATGTATCCTTTGTCTGCCATGCCAGTTCCTTTGAACACTTTCCCCATGGAAGGTCCACATATATCCTTAGGTTTTTCATATGGGGAGAATAAGTTTTATGGTTCGGGCTACCCTCTTCACGGAACCCCTTCACAAGGGGGAAACATATATCCTCACTTGAATAATCCTTATCATACTTCCCTCTCTTCACAGAATTTAGTTATGATGCCCGTACCAAACTCTTTGGATATGTTAGGCAGAGGATACTACATTTCCAGACAAGGACAGGGGGTAAACCAGGTCCCTTCCTGGCCTGCAATTTTTCAAATCCAATATTTCCCTGGACCTTGGTATCAAATTCCACAACCCACCACTAGTCCAGTCACTGCCATTCATATTGGAGCTCCATCACCAACCTCTGCTAGTCATGTTGGAGATGGGTCGATGACCTCTGCAAGTCATGTTGACAACCTACACCCAGCCACTGCTAGTCATGTCGGGGGCATCACTCTAGTCACCACGAGTCATATCAATGTCACATCTCCGACCTCTGTACATCATGAGGGAGATGAATCTCTCGCCTCTGCCAGTCATGTTGAGAGCATGTTTCCAGCCATTGTGAATGTCATTAGGGGCATTGAGAATCCTAGTTGTCTCATACGTAAGCCTAAATTCCTTTGCAGGACTTGCGAAGGAAATCATCTTACTCGTTTGTGTCCTGTTACTGCTAGGATACCTGAAGTGTGGGGCTCACCTAAGGGCCCTTCAGATTCTGAGGCATCTGTGGTTTTCCCACATCCTGTTTCTTCGTTGATTGAGATGACAACCATGCTGCTTCAATCCTCTCCTAACCATATCCCCATTATCGTGGGCAATGTGTCCCCTATCCATGTTATCATGCATCATTTTCAACCTAGAATTGAAGAAGTGGTTGTACCGATGCAATCCATGGTCAATCCAACTCTCCTTTTGGAGGGTGATGCATCTTTCAAGCATGTCACAAGCATTCCTTATAACGCTCCTTCTGAACAAGAGAGAGTTCTACTCTCCCCGAGTGACCTCCCTTCAAGTATTGGAGAAGTTCCCATCGATTGGGATGGTCTTGTGGGGTATCCAATGCCCTTGCCTATGCCCTTTCCAGTAAGAGACATTATCCGATATATCACAGAGATGATAACCTCCGCTAGCACTTTATCCTCCTTGACTTGGAGAGCTTTGGGTTTTCCCAAGCTTATGTCGTCTATTCATAAAATACTGACATTCCATAGAAGTCTAGCATGGGAGCCTTGGCCTCCCCCGTGACATGCCACCTAGAAACCTCTCAACGAGTCTGATTTAAGCTCTTTTTTGACTCGCCTAAAAAGTGAAAATATTGTTGAGTGATTTGTCCCTTTCACACTCTTTAATTTGGACTTGAAAGGTCGTGAGTCTTATTTAAGATCTTTTCCAACTCGTTTTCAAAAAGTGAAAAGATTGTCGAGTGAACCTGTCTCTTTCACACTCGTAAATTGGATTTGAAAGGACGTCTATTTGGTACAATTTTATCCCTTTTTCACACCAAGTAGACTAAATATCATGAAAAAGGACATTTTTTGGCATTAAGTTGTGATTGCATCTCATGCCATTGCTTGCAATATTGAGCCTATAGTCGGTTCTCGCTTTGCGTTATAAACCGTT
This sequence comes from Picea engelmannii, assembly GCA_009831015.1. NCBI lineage: Eukaryota > Viridiplantae > Streptophyta > Pinopsida > Pinales > Pinaceae > Picea > Picea engelmannii. The sequence goes on from ML779401.1 coordinate 220,711, forward strand.
TTCCTTAGCAGTTTTGCATCCTCATCCAAGAAGAGCCTCATTTATATCCTTCGCAATTTGACACCCTATACCCAGGAGGGAACATTCCCCCGAGTGTCCATCTCCCGCATGAATCTCTGTGCATTGAGCATAGGTATGTTACATAGCTGGAACTATTTTTTCTTACTCGCGACACTCGTTTCCTCCTGTGTCATACATTCCTTAGAACTCTTGACTTTGCATGTCGGAAATACCCTCAGTTTGTCTCAGAATCACATGATACTGTAGTCCTATCACGCACCCTGGTCCTACTTTAATCATTGGTAGGTAATCTTGAACCCAACAATCGACATTTCATCATTGGTCGTTGAATGGGTGTTTTCCCTTGTGTTCGACGACAAGACATCTATTCACACATTGGGATTCATGCAATGTCTTGGATTCCATTAGCCTTATTGGTGGTTTCCTCGCCTTTGTTAACAATTTTCCTCATTGGATTCTATTCAGAGGGTCTTTTTTGTGTACCGCTTGCACTTGGCACATGCGAAAGACGCACATGGTCGTTGGTTCGTGAACATGTTCTTCGTTCGATTTCCTCCAAATAATAAAGCTCCTGATTTGTACCTCGTGCTGAATGATGAGAGATTCCTTAATGCTTTCCTTTCAGCGGGTCTCCTTCCATCAATTTCAGCTCATCTATTCAAGAAACGAGATCTAGAGTCTTATGAGTACCTTGAGACTTGTAGTCATTATTGACAGGTTCTCTCACCATTGACAATTGGGAATACATCAATGTCTCATAATCGATGGATCCTTCAAGTGTTTGACCCTGACTCCTTTATTCACACTTGTAAGAATGTATTTGGTGCCTTGATACCTACTTTCATTATCGGTAGGTTGTCTCGTGTTTGTTAACAGTATACCTCTATGACCGGTAATCAAACGATGTCTCATTGTGTTTGACCTCAACTTCTTTATTCACATGATGTAGACTTGCACCTTTGGCGGATTGTGTAGAAGACTTGAAGACATCAATATGTGTCCACAAGTTTTAGGAGATGTTGCTTCCTTTTCATTGGACCAGTACCTATATGACTTCAGTGATCATGGGAGACCAGATTGTACTCCATTGTATATCGATATCTTAAGATTGATTTTGAGATTGGTTCTATTGGGCCTTGTTCATGACTATGACAACCTTTTGCATGTAACTGCATTTGTATGTGCCTATTCATGGACATAGACAATTGTTTGGTATATTTTCACATGGATCTGCAGTGTAATTGAAATTGGAAGCCATGTATGCAAATTCAGTGCAGAATGTAATGAGAAACTAGTTCTTCCATATGGTTCCCCATCACTCCACTTCTGGGTTTTTATAATGTATTTCGGCCATCACAGATACTCCTCTGACCTCACACATTAGGGGGCATATGTTATAGCAAGATTTGCCTCACCCTATGCAATCTTTCACAGAGGGCATTTTTCCATATCCCTATGCAGACTTTTCATCCCTTTTTGCAAATCCCAGAGCTAAAAATACATTTTTTCCACATGTTTGCACATTGCCTACTATACAACATGCGTATACGCAGGCTGCACCACTACAACCCTCGTACATCGGGATTTGTGCCCAAAAATGAAAAATGGTGTTGGGTTTCCATGTCACGACAACAGATCTATGATCCTTAGCCTTCCATATACTGGAAACGTTCTGACTTGGCCTTTCAGTTCCATTTGAAGGCTATAAATGGGCCAATTCCGAGCTATGGAAAAGAGGAGAAAGAATTCAACTTTGAGAGAAAAGTTACTCTGGAGAAATTATTCACTTCATATTGAGTCTGCATCCCTTTTTCCTTTAAGTCTAAACACAATGTTCAACCCCCAAGCTCTTCCCTTATTGATTGAGAACTCCATTGTCTCTCTTCTATGAGATTGCCTTTGGTGGAGGATTGAAGTGGTGGAGGCCTAGCTGGAAGGAACTTAGTTTCTCGGTTCCGAACCGTGCCGACATGGAAGTCTGTAACTTTTTCACTTCTGCCAATCATATATTAATAGAAATACTCTTTTCCCTTCCAACTGATATCTTGCAAATATTAGAATTATTATTCCATGGGCGTATTTGTTATGTATATTAATGGATTATTATATTGAATGTGCTAACATCGTATATTATCACCATATGCTTTCTTTGCTTGGTTGTTGAGGACTAGTTGCAGGTATATTGCTTTGGGTTAAGTGCTCAACGGTGGACTTCATCGAACATCTGGACAAGGTAGGCCTCTTATCTTGTCTTTCTAGCATATTTGTTTATATAGCATACTTGAGAATAGAGTTGATTTCTGCATTCATTTCCATCTATTGTGGTTTACCCCTAGCCATAGAGATATTTTCCTCGTAACAACTCGAGAGCTCCAAAGAAACAAAGAGATGGATAGGAGGAGAAAAATCAGGAAGCAAATGTAACAATTGATGTGTTACAAGATGCTTTGATTCTTTGTGTAGATAATATTTATGTGTCTTGGGTAGTAGATTCAGGGGCTTCATTTCATGCCACACCCCATAGGAATTTTTTTCTAGAATATGTTCAAGGTTATTTTCGGCAGGTTCATTTGGGTGATGATGCACCATGCAAAATTGTTGGAATGGGAAAGGTACAAATAAAACGAAATAATGGAAACCAATGGTTGTTGAAAGAGGTAAGACATGTTCCAGATCTAAGAAACAGTTTGATTTCAACTGGGCAGTTGACAAGTGAAGGCTATATATCCAAATTTACAGATAGGGTGTGGAAGGTCACCAAAGTATCATTGGTGATAACAAAAGAAGAGAAGGTAGGTACATTGTATTTATGTACTGGTAATACTGATTCTTCTATTTCTTTATATTCTACAGGAGTGGATACAACTCTTTGGCATCATAGGATTGGACCCATGAGTTAGTGTTGGATATATTGTCATTGATGTCAACAGTCAATGTGATGATTTGTTGTTAATGATGAATTACCACAGATAAGATTGTCATTGATATCAACAATATATCAGTTTGCAAAAGATGTCAAACAATATGCAGAAATAGAAAGCGCAAGCTCAGGAAGAGGAACAAACAGGAGGAGCGAACAATATGAAGATCGAAGCTCAGAAAGAAAAGAGCATGGCACAATATATCAGAAGAAGTGAACAGTATGAAGAAATTTGTGATTATTGTTGATCATGATAGGATCAACAATGTTCCTATGATAAAATCTCAGGAGGGTTAGCGAATGAAGATCAAATCTCAGAAGAGATGGCGCAATGAATTTCAGAAGAAATGTTGGACGACCAATCAAACAATATATAATAACTGATGGAAAACAAAGATTAAATCTCAGGAGAGTTAACAAATGAAGATCAAAATCTCAAAAGAGATGGCACGATAAAACTCAATTCAAATCAAAACTGTCAGATCTGTAAGCCATATCAACGACATGGATGAATTGCGGGGAGCAAAAGAAGAATTAAACTAATTGCTAGTTACAATCCCGCAATCTTCCTGGATTGTCAGATATCATAGCTTCAAAGATCTATGACTACGGTTGATCCAACAAACGACCTGTTTAAGTCAGATTAAATCGTGACTGTCGGATGTGCAATCGCCAAATCTACGGTAGGGATATATTGTGGATATTGAAAGGAGAATTAAACATCGCGCTTGTTCCAATACTGCAATTAGTCAAGACCGTCCAATCTTATAGATTCAAAGATCAATGATTCTGGTTAACTCACCAACAACACACATTTTCCAATTACAGAGTTTGGGTGACAAGTTAAATCACTCGCAAATCATAGTTCCACAATCAGTGTCGATCATTGATCTGCTTCAATAATCTTCACAACCGTTGAATAGATTTTAAGTGGAAGGACATGATAAGCAACGAAAAACAATTTAGAATTCTATTAACCGAATTCCCATCATCCGTCGAATCACGTTCGAGTGGAAGTACAAGATAAGCTATCAAAGTTGAATCACATAAATATCGAGCCGTCGATCTAAGACCCTAATCAATGAACATCATTTGCTTCGGGTCTAAAGTTGCGAGGAGGTTGCACTCCGGAAAGTTTGATATTTGAAATTCTCGAAATGTGAATCTTTGTCAGTCGTTGGATCATTCTGAGTGGAAGGAAAGGATAAGCTAGAGGAGCTGCAACGTAGACAAATCAAGCCATCGATCTAGGATCATGATCAATGAACAACATTTAAGTTTGGGTATAAATATGCGAGGAGGTTACGCTCAGGATAGTTTGAGACTTGAAATACCCGAATCCCGAAAATATGAAATGAAGAAGGACCGTTGGATTTGGAGGACAAACGAGGACCGTTGGATCAGGTTTGTTGGTCAGCATAACATGTCAACAAAAGGGCATATGGCAGACCACGTCAGAAAGGACATGCAACATACCACGTCAACAAATACACGTTGAATAATCAGATGATGAAAAGCGTCAAGAGGAAATTGGCTCATGCCATGTCAACAAGTGACGTAAGCAAGTTACGTCACTACGGGAGAATTGCTTCGAGAGTTTCGCCACTAAGAAATGTCAAAAGTACTAAAGTCTCAAAGGATGAAGGTCCGAAGTTACTCTCAGTCATCGATCTAAGATACCCTTCGGATACTATCCTGACTGTTAGATCCAAGAGATGATCATGTGTCACATCAGGAGATCTACGCCGACGTCAACAAGAAACTGTGATAGACCATGTCAGCAATCTACGTCAGCAAGGACATGTGGCACAGTTAGAAAATGACAAGTGTCGAGTTGAAATCAACATTTTAGGTACTTGCAAATCATGAAACTACGTGACACGTGGAAGCTTCTTTTCTCGTGACACGTCATCAACCAACGCAAGTAAGTTACGTCACTCTGGGAGTTTTGCTTCGGGAGTTTTACCACCAGCACTCGCCCAAAGTCCCGAAGTCCCGAATGTTGAAGACCCAACGTGGAAACGAGACGTCTGATCTGAAGATCACTTTGGGAGCACTCTCGACCGTCAATCTACTACATTGGAAGCATAGTATAAGTGAAAACATTAACCAACAGCAAGTGGTTTCCACCATCTTATGACTGAATCAGTAGGTGATCACTTCGGAGGAAAGAATAGGTTGAGCTTTGAAATTTTCGAAGTCCGGAGACCTGAGGAGATCTCAGTTGTTAATTCGAGAGGGACACACGTCAACCATTTTTTATCTCCAGAAGATTGACGTACGGAGGAAAGAAGGGGTTGAGACTCGAAATCTCTGAAGTCCAAAGACCCGAAGAAGATCTTGATCGTTGATCTGATGTCGGGTGTACTATCAACTATTGATCAAAATACAGTGGAAGGATAGCATACGCATAATAAAAAAATTCCTGGAGTAAAAGGTGGCCATACATCTCATTGCTTGATTAAGTATCGACCGTTGGATTAAGCAATGAAGGATGAGTGTAAGGATTAACGCTAACCATTGATCTGGTTCCGATATATAATGTGAACCGTCTGATCTGTTCAGTGATATCATATTCAGGAGATTTGAAATATTGGAAGTCACAAAGACCTGAAGGGTGAAGACCCGAAGTCCCGACAATTGTCCATTTTAGGAGATTGAATCATGACCGTTGAATCGATAAATGCTCAAGCGCTCGTCTCGCCTAACGTGAGGTCACCACCATTGGTCATATGGTCAAGATATTTAAAAGGGCAGAATGTATGGGTCGCTTAAATTCTTAAGCCTGTGGTTCTACGCCATTTATCATATGAACTGGTTTGAAGGAAGAGTCGATCTTTGTTATCATAGAGACGAAGGAAATCGATCCATGATGTGATCGATTTGTGAAAGGAAAGGGGATGCCAGGTGTAACGTTGAAGATCTAGATTGATGATCTGGTGGTCCCAAAAGATATTGTAAATGGACAAGTTAGTTATAATGTGTCACACAAGTCGGATCAATAACTTAAACAAGTTTTGAGCATAAAAAAGTATAAATACAACCATGATTGGTTCACTTGAAACAATGAGTGTGGATGAAGAGTGGCTTGCGAAGTGAAGAGGTGGATCTGGAACTGAGGTCCGTGCGAATATAAGAGAGATGTAGAAGTGGAGAAGGCGAGAAAATATCAAAGGAAAGATAAACCGAAGAAGGTGTGAATCTCAGAGAGAAGATGAAAATCGATGATGAGTGTTTAAGGTATACCTCTGATCATGAGATAGAATTGATTCAATAATGAATCACTACTACTACAGTTGGTTGACTAGACTGTGTTCTATCAACAAGCCGGGTCTTGCCTAAGAGTTGGTGCTCTCTGAGGAGTTGGTGTTGAAACAAATTAGTTGGTGCTGGGAAAATATTTATTATTATATTCACATATATTCATATAAATTATATACAAACATATGGTATCTTCTGTGTCCATTGTGATTATGATTTGACTGTTCTTAATCTATTCAAATATGTTTTAACTGCTAACCTGTGAGAAGAAAAAGTTAGAATAGTCCACACACTAATTCACCCCCCCCCCCCGCTTTTAGTGTGGTGTTGAGTCTCCATTTTGACACTTCTAATGCCCTATATTACCCCCTATCTGAGCCTATTTTACCTATGCCATGTGTATCTAATTGATTGTTTCCTCCATCAATACACCCGATGACCTTGTTCACGTGCATAAGAGGTAACTTATGATTAAAGAATGATTTATTTAGTTTTATTGAGTTAATTCGATGAAATGCTTGATTATGTATGATCCTAATCACTTTGAATCTTAAGCAACATGATCCAGTACCCAGTCTATTCTGGTACCAAGGCTCCACCTATTCCGGTACCAACCTGTGCTAATCCGGTACTAGACATAATTCAAAATTTTTGAATGTTTCTAGAAGAAAATCGGGCTCATGGGTTTTGTATAGAACGATGTTTTCATGAGGATATGTGTGTCATAATTCACCCATCTCGCACATGTGGACCTCCAACTCAGGGGGAATGATTCTGCCAAAATTATAAAAACAACTCAAACTGCCAACTTGTGCCTCGATTTCTATGCATATGGTATCAAATATAGAAATTATAATACATGGGTTTTGTCTAGAATATGACAAATTGAGTATATCATGAGCCGTTTTTCAAAATTGGAATTTTTTTGGGAGATATGTGGGGGGGACTAACTTGAATCTGCCCAAATTATTAAAAAACACAGATATTTGGGATTTATCCTAAAATTGTAAAAATTGTTTTCTTAGTTTGGGGATTTGGTTTCATCCATTCCTCCATGGATTTTATGTATAAATAATACCTCATAGGTCTGAGTAGAGGGGAATTATCATGGTGTAAGAATGGTTCTTAAAGGAGAATTGTTATGATGTAGAATGGATTCATGAAAAGACTCTTTTCGTAAACCTAACTGTTGGAGATTAATGCAAGATTGAATTCGGTGATTTTGTCTCTCTTAGAAGTTAACATATGGTGATCTAAAAGCTTCCATGTTGGCATCGGACCACCGATCCAGCTTGGTAAGCTTATTGTAAATTGTTAGTGTAGATTTTCATTTCATGTATTTGTTATTTTGATTTCATGTTATTTTGTTTGATTTCACTATTCGAATTTGTTGCAAAGTGTGGTAATGCAGGAACAATTGGATATCCATATTTCACCATACATGATCTTTAATGGATCATCCCACTTGTTAGTTTAAGTTGCTCCAGGAGATAGATCTTAAGTTCGTCTTTTCATTTCATGAGCCTCTAATGAACAAATTTGTCACCTAAGAAAGAACCTTTTGATTCATTGTTTGCTTGAGAAATTTTGTTATCAGTTTTCTCTTCTAAGTTTGGAGTTGTATTGTTGAAGTGTACCCAGATTTGATTGCTAAGAGTAGCAACTACAAATAACTAATTCAAAGTCCATCTTTTCACTTCATGAGCTTTTAAATGAACAAGGCATTATTTGGGCGAAATCTTTTGAGTGCATGATTGCAAGTTTTGCTTTCTAATTTGTGAACTGTGTGAATAGTGTTATCTTTGAAGTGTGAAAATAGAGTATTGGTTTTTTATATGGTTTTCTTGATTGAACTATACTCATCAGACATAGGAACCTATCTGTTATCGGCATATATAGTGCATCAACTCGTTTGATTACGAATCTCGATTGATAATTTATGTTTGGTAATATATTATGCAAATAATTGCACCAACATGTGGGTGGTGTGTTTAACAATTGGTATCAGAGGGGGTTCCTTCAAAACACAGTTTAACCACTAGAAGGTAGATCCTGAAGAAATGGGTGGACAGATGGCTCTCTCCACAATTGAAGCTCCCTTATTTGATGGAACATATTATTCTTCATGGAGAGAAAATATGAAACAATATTTGAAGTCAAGAGGATATGAAGTTTGGAATTCAGTAGTAAGCAAGCCCTGGGATTTAACTACATCAAAGAATCTATCAAAGATTACAATCCAAAGAAGAGCAAGGAAGAACAATGAAGTGGAATTGAATATTCTTCTCAATGGATTATCAGATACAGTCAAGGAAAGCATAGGACTATGCACATCTGCCAAGGACTTATGGTTGACGTTAGAAAAGATGTATCAAATCAAAAGTAAAGACACATAAGACATTCCTATCAAGGATGAAGATGAAGACTCAGCGATCAATAAAGGTAAGGACTCTCCAAAATATTTTGATTGCAATAACAGTGATATTGAATCCTCCCCTGCAAGTAAAGAAGAAGACTCAGATACAATAACAAAATGTTCTATTATCATTTATCCCATGGAAGAAGAAGAAGAAGAACTATCAAAGGCTAAACAAAAGGTTGATTGGAGCCTCTGTGAATACCTCTATGGCCATAATGAATCATATTATAACTATCTTCGTGACTACACTAAAGAATTTCTTGAAAAAAGTCAAAATCATGTCTTGGAAATAAAGGAAATGCTCAAGGACAATGAAAAGATAATATATGAGCAGGACAATCAGTTAGAAGAGAAAGAAGAAGAGATCGAGAAGCTGAAGAAAGAAAATGGTCAAGTAACAGAAAAGGAGAAGGAAGATGATGAGCTTAGCAATCAGAAACATATCCTGGAAATAAAAGAAAAGCTCAAAGACAATGAAGAAATCATATCTGAGCAAAAGATTCAGTTAGAAAACAAATAAAAATAGATCAAAAGATTGAAAACAAAAGTTGTTGATCTAACAAAAGAAAAGGAAGAGGAAATCGAGAGATTGAAAAATGAAATCAGTGAAGCAAAAGAAGAAAAGAAGGAAGGTGATGAACCAAGCAAAAACCTTGCAGATCTAAAAGAACTAAGGGAAAGCTATGTCAATCTTAAAATCCAACTTGAAGAAGCCAAAAGGAGAGAGGAGGTAGTAAGGAACCAATTGGACAAAAAGGAAGAATCATGTCATGAGCTGGAAGAAGAAGTTGTGAATCTTAGAAAGAAGGTTGAGAAGTCAGGCACCCAAATCAAGTTCTTGAATAACTCCATGACCCTGGATGAGATCTTGGATAGTCAGAGATCACCAAATGACAAATCCGGTCTTGGATACAACAAGGAAGAAATCAATACTCCTAAGAAATCTAATGCAAGTCCTTCATTTGTAAAAGGTGAAAACAAGTCTGACACAATTCCTTCAGTTGTAAAGGATGAAGACAGACCTGAAACAACTCCTTCATTTGTAAAAAGTGAAAGCAGGTATGACTTAGTTTCTTCACGTTCAAAGAATAAAAGCAACGCTACAAAATTTAGAAGATCAAATCAAGGAAGACATCCATAAGCTATTCATATACCTCAAAGCAAGTTCAGAAGAGAGACACCTTCATGGATGAATCAAAGAAGGTATGAGAGTGTCTTTAACGATTATTGTTTTTCTTGTAATGAATATGGTCATAAAGCCTTGGATTGTAGGCATCATGGAAGAAAACAATTTGGTGGGTTCAACAACAGTATAAGATGTTGGAATTTCAATCATGTTAGACATACTATTGCACATTGTTACACTATGAGATGCTATAGTTGTGGTGGATATGGCCACAAAGCCTATAATTGTTGGAACTAAAGAAAACAGACAATGAGAAATACTTCATACAGTACGACAAAAGGAGTAAATGGAAAAAGGAAGAAAAATGAAGCTGTGGTAATAGAAGATCAGAGAACAAAATTCAAGAAACCAGGACACTCACAGATGTGGGTAGCAAATACTGGACAAGTGAACATGAGTGAATTTAATTATTGCAAAAAGAATTGCAATCATGTGACAAGCATAGTATGAAGTTGTCTCAGACAACTTTAGAGCAATGAACAGTAAAGAAGCATCTTGGATAAAGATGGATACATCTGGTTAGAGATCGATGAGAATTAATGGGCAGACCCAAGAATTGTCTGAATAAGATGAACTACAATTGTGCAGTGTTCCAGTAGGACAGTGACATCCGCGGGAGAAACATCCTAATGTACAAAATGAGGTACATGACATCATGTAGAGATAACAAGAGGAGAAACCTTGTCAGAAAAATCTACCCTTTTTAGAAACAAAGGGGGAGAACAGTCAGTAAAACATCAAGGGAAGTTTTGGTTAGTAAATAAGAAAGTAATTAGATTAAGTTTTGAAAATACTCGATCACTACAAAAATTTGTATCAAGAAGACTACTCATTTGAAACACAAAAATCCCAATCAACTGAGATAAGAAGTTAGTAAATTAACAGGGGAAGAAACCTTGTCAGGAAGAGCTACCTTTTCAGAAACAAATGGGGAGAGTAGTCAAAAGTAGAAAGAGAGAATATTGACAGGGGGAGTCATTCAGCTATGATAGGTAGAACATGACTGTAGAAAGAGTTACCCAAGTTCAGACTTTGGTCAGTAACATACAAACCTTAACCATAGGAGAAAAAACCCTTTTCCATTAATGTCAAAGGGGGAGAGAAAAATTCATAAGAAGAAAGAATCATCACAGGGGGAGTTTTGTATATGAAGTTAGTGCGTTGCCCTCAATGAAAAAGGGGGAGATTGTTGGATATATTGTCATTTATGTCAATAGTCAATGTGATGATCTGTTGTTAATGATGAATTACCACAGATAAGATTGTCATTGATATCAACAATATATCAATTTACAGAAGATGTCAAACAATATGCAGAGATCGAAAGCGCAAGCTTAGGAGGAGGAGCGAACAGTATGAAGATCAAATCTTAGAAAGAAAAGCGCATTGCACAGTGTATCAGAAGAAGTGAACAGTATGAAGAAATTCATGATTATTGTTGATCATGATAGGATCAACAATGTTCCTATGATAAAATCTCAAGAGGTTTAGTGAATGAAGATCAAAGCTCAGAAGAGATGGCGCAATGAATTTCAGAAGAAACGTTCGATGACCAGTCAAACAGTATATGATGACTGATGTCGAATAGAGATTAAAGATCAGGAGAGTTAACGAATGAAGATCAAAAGCTCAGAAGAGATGGCATGATAAAACTCAGTTCAAATCAAGACCGTCGGATCTACAAGCTAGATCAATGGCAGGGATGAATTGCGGGGAGCGAAAGTAGAATTAAACTACTCGCCAATTACAATCCCACAATATGCCTGGATCATCAGATCTCATAGATTCAAATATATACGACTGCGGTTGATTCAACAAATGACCAGCTTAAGTCAGATTAAATCATGACCGTTGGATGCGCAATCGCCAAATCTACGACAGGGATAGATTATGGAGATTGAAAGGAGAATTAAACATCGTGCTTGTTCCAATCCCGCAATTAGTCAGGACTGTCCAATCGTATAGCGTCAAAGATCAATGATTGTGGTTAACTCACCAACAATGCACAACTTCCAATTGCGAAGTTTGGGATGAGTTAAATCACTCGCAAGTCGTAGTTCCGCAATCAGTGTCGTCCATTGATTTGCTTCAAGAATCTTCATAACCATTGGATCACTTTTAAGTGGAAGGACAGGATAAGTGGGGCAAAACAATTGAGAATTCGATTAACCGAATTCCCATCAGCTGTCAGATCACGTTCGAGTGGAAGGATAGGATAACCTAGCAAAGATGCATCACAGAAATATCGAGACGTCGATCTAATACCCTGATCAATGAACAACATTCGCTTTGGGTCTAAAGTTGCGAGGAGGTTGCGCTCCAAAAAGTCTGAGATTTGAAATTCCTAAAATGCGAATCTCTGTTAGTCGTTGGATCATTCTGAGTTGAAGGACATGATAATCTAGAGGAGATGCAACACAGACAGATCAAGCCATCGATCTAGGATCATGATCAACAAACAACATTTAAGTTCGGGTATAAAGATGTGAGGAGGTTATGCTCAGGATAGTTTGAGACTTGAAATACCTGAAGCCCGAAAATCTGAAATGAATAAGGACCGTTGGATTTGGAGGACAAACAAGGACCATTGGATTACGACTGTTGGTCAGCAGAACACGTCAGCAAAAGGGCATATGGCAGATCATGTTAGCAAGGACACACAATAGACCACGTCAACAAATACACATGGCATAATCAGAGGATGACAAGCGTCAAGAGGTAATTGGCTCATGCCATCAACAAGTGACGTAAGAAAGTTACGTCACTTGGGGAGAATTGCCTCGGGAGTTTCACCACTAAGAAATGTCAAAAGTCTCGAAGTCCTGAAGGACAAAGGTCTGAATTTACTCTCAGTCGTCGATATGAGATACCCTTTGGATACTATCATGACCGTTAGATCCAAGAGATGAACATGTGTCACATCAGGTGATCTACATCAACGTTAGCAAGAAACTGTGATAGACCACATCAAGAGTCTACGTCAGCAAGGACACGTGGCATAGTCAGAAAGTGACAAGTGTCAAGTTGAAATCAACATTTCAGGCACGTGCAAACCACGAAACTAAGTGACATGTGGCAGTTGCTCGGCTCGTGACACGTCATCAAGTGACACAAGTAAGTTACGTCACCCCGGGAGTTTTGCTTCGGGAGTTTCACCACCATCACTCACCCAAAGTCCCGAATGATGAAGACCCGAAGTGGACATGAGATGTACGATCTGAAGATCACTTTGGGAGCACTCTCAATCGTCGATCTATTACAGTGGAAGGATAGTGTAAGTGAAAACATTAATCGATAGCAAGCGGTCTAATGAAATAATTTAACTGCAAAGAGTATTCTTATTCTTATTGTTATTTTATTCATGGGATTAATCACCATTGTGCATTAATCATGTCGGTAATTGTATTAGGACCAAATCCCCTTTTGCGGATTGGTCAACAGACAATTATAATAGGCAGAATAAGAAGTCGGCCCCAGTAGTTAATTAAGAGACCCAAAAATAAAATAAAGGTGGGTTTACCAACCCAGATTGAGAAGTTGGCCCTGCCAGTGAAGAGACACTTCACATGTGCCAGAACTTGTATAAATACAGGAGGCTAACGCCTCATTTGATCAAAACTCACTTGCTTATTTATCTTATGAGGCAAGCTACAATTACCAGAGAGAGGAGATGGGGAGGACTATCTGTATTGGTTTGAGTTATCTCTTGAACATTGTATAAGCTATTTATGATAAGGAAGTTTTTGTTAGGTTTTCTTCCCCTAGAGGGTTCCCAGGATAAATGTTGTGTCTCTTGTGAATGTGTATTTCTCAGTGATATTGTTCGTATGATGCTCTTATTTATTGAAATGCAAAGAACTATAATAATGGCATAAACATTAACATGGTATCAGAGCCAACCTGAAGGAAGCATATTTCGCAAGAGGAAAAACGTCACTGTTACCGTACCCAAAAATTAGGGTTTTTCAAAAGTAAAGTTTTTCAGCCCTCTAAACACCTAGAACGTTCCACCCTCCCCCAAGGATCATTTTGGCACTTAGAGTGCACCTTTTCAGTGGCTAGATCTCCCGGAAAGTGAAACCCTAGTTTCACAAAGTACCAGAAAACCAGAAGCACCAGTCCAGAAATCCGCAGATCAAGTTTGAGGGGGTAAAAGTTGGATTTTCGAAATTTCGACTACACCAACTGACTCGCCTCAGCTCAGCGCATCTATCCCCTAGATCAGAATTTCAAAATTCGAAGTTTGAAAAATTAGGGTTTCCTCATAAAACCCTAAGTTGCAGTTGCAGTTGCAGCCGTAGAACCAGTTGCAATCACCCTTGAAATTTTCTCAAGAGTTGGTAATGATTACCGCTGCTACCAGATGGAGCCACTACCTACAAATATCATCAGAGGTATGCACTCACATATGTTTAATGGTTAAACCCTAAAGAGTATTTACAGGAGAAGGGATCTCTTACCATAGATCTAGAAGGATCTCAAGATCCAACACATTCAGAGGAATGATGCAACCCAGGTGTGATTATTCTAATATGCATCTATTTGTTATGAAATTATCTTGATCAGTGTTGCATGTTGAAGCT
>ML779401.1:251511-264306 GCA_009831015.1 Picea engelmannii
TTCAATCCTTGAGGCTGAAGGTTCGGTTTTGAGTTCTATAATCCATTGTTATTGTAAAAAGACATTTTTTTTAATATATTAAGCCTACAAGCTTCTTTCATTTGTTATTGTCAGACTCTCCTTCATCTTTGCCTATGCATATGAGTTGAAATCATTCTTTTGTCTATGTTTAATGGTCCCATGGTAACTTTCATCATACTTTTGACTGTTAAGCAAGAATCATAAGCATCCCTGGCTAGTGTGTTGACCCATCATATATATTTCCTATGTATGTTCTGGTTAACTGATTGGTTTTCTTATCCATTTGATTTACAAACGTATCTGATAATAGCTCCTGAAGGCCTTGTATTGCATGAATATAGCTAGATTTTCTTGAAGATACAATCCAGTGATTAAGATACTCATCTTGATCCAAACCCACACCCATTATTGAGAAAATAGTTACAAAAAGGTTAAGTTACCAGGCATCTCTAAGATACAGCCTAAGAGAGTTTCCTAGAGTGATAACAACTTCAGTGAGATTATCCACTGTGTCTTCTTCTATCTATGCGAGGCCTGACACAGAGTGAAGTTCTCTAGTGTCTGCCTTCTTGACTCTCATCTGCTCTGTGAGGCGCAACTCTTCTTTTTCCTTTTGGATCTACACTTTATCCTCTGCAAACTTTGCCTGGAGGTTTTCTTTCTCTTACTTCGCAACTCGATGTCTCTCTAGGGCTTCCTCATTTTCTTGCTTTAATTCCTCTGTGGCCTTCTCCTTTTCCTCCTAGACTTGACGAAGGCGAGCCTCTGTCGAATCTAGTAATCTGCGTAGCTGGGAAGGCACATCTCCTACATCTATGTCCCTAGCTGACAACGACACAGTAGACACTGCGCGGCTCAAATAAAGATCCTGTTGTACCCCTTTGAGATCCGCTCAATCCTGTCAAACATTGTCTCATGTTTGGCTTCGCTTCGTTGCAAAATGTTCTCTGAGGTATCTGATACAACGACGATGATGAGGTCAATATCATCTACCATGAGCATAGTCTAAAATGCAGGTTTATTGTCTTTTGACTTCTTTAGCGATGAAGGTTTCTTCGGGGAACCCTTTCTTTTCTTGGATGTCTCAGCCTCTGTGATGGGATCCTTAGGCGTTGTCACTTCACCATGTTCCTATTTGTTTTCTTCCCCTTCGTCCTCTTTTTTGTCTACTTCATCACCTCCTCCTCCTTCAGGTGAATCTAGTGTAGTTTCCTTTGATGCATTGTTCAATTCCTGTACCTCTTCCTTATTTTTCTTCTTGTTGTTGTTGGGTCCATCATACTCTTCTCGAGTGACTACAAGACTTTCGATGAGGTCAGGGTCTGAGAGTTCTGTCTGTTCGACTGGTAAAAGGAACTCTGCAGGCCATTCCTTGGTTGTTTCTTCCATGTCCTCCTCTGTGAGTTTGTAATAGGACTAGAGCTCTTCCTTGTGTTCATCCCCACCCGCAGTGATGTAAATAAAATTCCTATCTGCACGAAACTTCGCAAGTGGCCTGAACCTATGCAGAGTATTCAACATCATGCGAGGGAAAGATTCAATGGCCCTCTTTAGTTGTAAGTAGTATGTGTGGAACACCGCATTGGATTGCCATTGTTTTTCCATGTCGCTCGAATACCAGAGCGTACTGAACTTTGTGGCCAAAGGTTCAGACGGATCGATTTCAGGGAAGGTCACTCCTTTCGACATCTCCCAAGTGATGAAAGAAATGAGAATCAACAACCAACTAAAATGAAATTCGTAGCCCTGGTCCTGTGCTTCGCGACAATATTGCTCCAACTGGTTGACAAGGTAGCTTGCCCAGTTCATTTGCATCCCTTCGACGCATTTTCCTACAAGGTTGACGACGAACCCTGTGACCTGCATTGGTCGGTTCTTCCTGACGAGCTTACCAGCGATCAACTGGCAGGCAAGGCGCACTGTGTCATCGGGTCGGTGAACAAACAATCAAGGTAGCAGAATAGATGGCGAGGTTACAATAAGCACTGCGTGAAAGCGATTAGTTCTATGTGGGCTCGAATAATCACAATTCGTGAAAGTGTCCTCGGTGCAATGCTCAACGAGATAAATAGACGACGTCATAACAAACTCCTCCAATGACCAAGAATTCCTTAATCAATACAATTCCATCTGTTATGGCACGGTCCCAACAGTCCAATGGCGAACGTTCCGACAATAACTGTGTTTCGAGTCGTTATGGGGCATCATTCTAACGGTCGGGATGCCTCCAACGGTCATATTGCTTCATCGTGGCGAAGTGACAATCTGTGTTGTTCTACTATTCCGACAAGGTTCAAGTTCTACAAATCTGCCTTCTACGAAGTCCTCTCTGGAACCTCCTGCAATTTTTCTAGCTTTGCTTTCTTCTTACTGAGCTTTCTAGATTTCTTTCCTGTGATCTGCGTCTCTGGATTCCTCTTTCCATTATTGTTCTTATCTTTTCTTAGCATAGTAACTTCGCATTGTTGAGGATATTTCACAAGGTTCGAGGGTAATACTTATTCTCTTACTGTTTCTGGAGTAGGTTCTCTATTCTTTTGCATGGATAGGTTCTTTAAGCCTTCTTGTGTTCTTTCAACTTCGACAGTTAAGTTTATGGCCCTCAGTTGCTTCGACTTGTCCTCTTGTTCTTCTATTAGAAACGTTATTCTCTTAGCCATGAAATCCCTTAATTCTTTCTTTTTCTATTCTATATCTTCCTCTTCCTCTCTCCTTCGGATATGATCTCTCTCGATCCAAGCCTTTCCTAACAAAAGTGCAAAGGGAGCATTGTTCTCAACAAACTTAATGACCTCAAATTCTTGTTCTGTCGATGTTCCATGAGCAACCATAGGTACATGGGCAATTCTTCCACATAGGGTTATCATCTTTCCTTTAAACAATCCTATTCCTCCCAATGAAGGAATCATAGTAGGCTTTCCTAAGATTTCCCAAGTACTTTCTTTCATAATGTTCACCTGTGTTTCTGCATCCAATACACAGTCTATGTCGAAGTCTCTTATTCTTGTTTATATGCACTCTTTCTCTTTTAAAATATCTAATAAACTGATGTCTCTATGATCATTTAGTGTTTCTTTCATCTGCAATAATATAGCCTCTGATTCTTTCTGGTTTTTTAGTATATCCTTAGTTTCTTGACCTTCTTCATGGTTTTCTTGTTTCATGTTCATCTTTTCAACTTTAGCAATCATTCTAGGGCAATCTAAAACTTCATGTCTAGTAGCCTTACAACAAAGGCAAATATAACCTCTACCAAGGAATTCCTTAGCAAGATGTCCCAGTCTTCTGCAACTATAACAAAGAGTTAATCCTATATTTATATTAAATGATCCCCAATCTTTCTCATAATGCGCATTGGGATCACAATGATGGACCTGCAAAAAAATTCTTTCTAGGGTCCTACATCTGCTTGTTAGTCCAAAAATTCTTTCTATGTATAGGGATAACATATCTTTCACTATTTTTATCAGATCTATTCATATCACATCTTCTTTCTTCTAGTTGTGCCCTAGTTTTCAGACTAGGAAAAAATCTATCAAATATACCTAGATCCATTCTTTTGAAACAAAAATTTCCACTTATCTTACCTTTATCGGAGCACAAAGCTTTAATATCTTACCTCTTTTCTTCAGATAAGACTTCTCATCTTGGCATGGAGCTTCACAATTCAAGTAGAGTATTGCGCACTACAACATAGATCTACGCACAAAGCTTTCTCTTTTCCTTAGTTCCCAACAATCATAGTTTCAACTCTCGACAATGGAACCATTTGTTGGCACAGGGGCAAACCCAGGGTTCAACACTTCAATAGCACACCAAAAAAACCCTAACTTCCAGCCCTTTCGGCAACACCTGCGAAGTAGATGAAATCTCACCCGAGGTAAAGGCAAGGGGGGTGGTAGGACTCAAGTGTCTACAATCTAGCTGGGACACAGATCTGTGATCATATAATTAACAGAGCACTTAGCAGTTAACATTCATTAGTCTTTAACCCTTTATTCACATCGCAGGTAAAACCCTAATTACAGAACAACACAATATTCAACAATATCTAAACATATCTGACCATTTAGAACATAGCATCAACAAATCTAGGATTCATCCAAATTATTAAGCACTAAGATACTATATCAAATGCATCTAACATACATAAAGATTCAACACTAAGCATAAATCACATCAATGACACAAATCAATCACAACATAGGATATACGTGGTTCACCCCCAGCGTGGGGCTACGTCCACCAACTCTTCTTCTCTTTATTATCTTCTTTCAATGCACAAAGCCACAAAACTAGCTCCGCATAGGACAGGAGATATGCGCACACCTCGCCAAATCCTCCTTCCCCAAGCTTGGCACAACACAGAGCCTTCTTACAATCACTTGCACTTAGCTCTGCAAGTTCTCAACACACAGTATGCACAAAGCATTTATAACTATTTGCACTTAGCTCACTGGCTTACAACTGACTGAACAACCCTTACTTACATTGCCAAGCTACTTATTTATACTTTACAAAAGGGGCCCAAACATGGGTAAGACCCATGGGTCGAAATCCCATACCCATTACATAAACCCTAAACCCAAAAATCCCACAAAAGGGGGCGAGATCTCGTGATCTCTCCTTCACCTGGAGCTTCATCTTCGACCAGCCTGTTGAAGTCCCAAAAATGGTCAAACACAACCAAGGTTCTCCAAAACTTGGTCGAGGGCCAACAAGTTGTAAGTGGATTTTTAAGACAAAGAGGGATGTTGATGGATACATCACAAAGTATAAGTCTCAATTAGTACTTAAAGGTTTCTCATAGTTACAAGGTATTGACTATGAGGAGACTTTTTCACTGGTTGCCAAGATTGATTCCATTCAGTTACCTCTAGCTATTGCAACAACTAGAAAGTGGGAGGTACACCATATGGATGTGAAGAATGAATTCTTACATGGGGATATTAATGAGGAGATATATATGGAGCATCCATATGCATACGTTCAAGATCCATCATTAGTTTGCAGGTTGATGAAGTCATTGTATGGACTTAATCAAGCACTTCAGGCATGGTATGCTAAAATGGACTCTTATCTTCTCTCTAGAGGTTTTATTAGATGTAGATCAGATCCTAATGTGTATATGACGAGGAACATAAATTCACTTCTACTGATAGTTGTATATATAGATGATTTACTCATCACATGGAGCTCAACCTCCTCCATTGTTGCCATGAGGACCGCTTTGGATGACAAGTTTTCTATGACAGATATGGGATTGTTACATTACTTTCTTAGTCTTGAAATAAGACAGAATGATTAAGGAAACAAGATGTCTTAGTCCAAGTATTCTAGATATCTACTTGATAGGTTTCAGATGATGGATTGCATCCACCTCCAACACCCTTTCAGTCAGGGGTTATACTAGAGGATGTTGGTGCATCACCTTTGGTTGATTGTACTAGATATCAACAATTGGTGGGGAGTCTTCTCTACCTACACACTCTCGACAAAACATATCTAATGTACTTGGATTAGTTTCTAGGTACATGCATAAGTCTCATGAGCTTCACTGGAAGGCACCAAAGATGATTCTTAGATATTTCAAGGGGACTACCAGTTTTGGTATACACTATGTAACCTGATCTTCCTTGGATCTTGTTGGTTACACAGACTCAGATTGGGCAGGCGATAACACGGATTGCAAGTCCACTTCAAGATATTTCCTCTACCTTGGATCATGACCTATATGTTGTTCAAGTAAGAAGAATTCAACAATTTCTTTATCATCAATAGATGCAGAGTACATGGGTGCAATGAATGTTACTACTCAGGCTATTTGGTTGCAACACTTTCTTACAAAGTTGGGAGTTCATTTTCATAGTTTGATAGTTATATGGTGTGATAATAAGATTAATCTCAACATATTTAGAGAACTAGTTCAGAGGCAAAAAACCAAGCACATTGAGGTTCATATGCACTTTATTTGAGAATAAATTCAGGATGGAGTCATTGATATGCAGTTCTGTCCATCTTCAGAGCAGGTGAAAAACATATTCCCAAATCCTTTCACCAAACAAAATTCTGTCTCATTGAGGGACATTCTAGGAGTGAGGGATGCATCTGTTTATCAATTGATCATGTTAGCATTCTTTTATTTTTAGCAACATATTTTGAGGGGGGGGGGGTGTTGTTCCCACTAGGTTTTTCCTCTTTACCTCACTTTTGTTCAGTTGTTATGCATCTATACTTGTACATGAGTACCTAACATGGCTTCATAATGGCAGGACTCATCAGTGTGCACACTCTTTTTTTGTTTCAGGGGGGGTGTTGAGGTACATGCTCAACTACATACTTAGTGACATACTCATTTTTTCCATTTATCCTACTATTTAGGAGGACTGTTATTTATACCATGTCTATTTATAGCACGTCTATTTTTAGCTAGTGGATTCCTATATGTAATACCATGGGAAAATACCATGGGTTTCCAAAACAATGGGCTCATAAACCACCATTAGGAAAATTCCTATTTTTTAGTTACCATTAGGCCAATTCCTATTTTTCGGCCACCATTAGGCAAATTCCTATTTTTAGGAGGTAACTCCTATTTCCTTAATTTTAGGAGATATTTCTTATTTCATGGCTATAGAACACACTTTTGTAAGAATATTAGCCTCCCAGAGAAGTGCGCATTACACATCTAATACTTGGAGTTAACTCACTTCACTTATTTAGTGACTTTCCATAATTAGCAAATTCTCACTTAGTTGAGACTTTAGTTCCATTCTTGGACTCTAGGAGATTTTTTCTATTATGGAATGCATGTTGACTTCATGTGGAGTTCTCACTAAGTTCGCACATATATTTTTGACATTTTCTTATTATTAAAAACTTTTGACTTTAGTTAATTGTTGCTATTGGGAAAAGTTACTTTTTTACTTGAGCATGCACATGGAAATCCCATCCTAGTGCACATAACTCCTCATGTGGAGAGTCCTATATATTGTACCCATTATCAAGGATTAATACATTTTTATTAGAGTTGGCTTCTTAGTCTCTTATGTGTGAAGATTGATTCTATTTTTCTCTCTCTTCTCTTTCTCTTTTTTGTAATTAGCTAGTGTAGTATTTCCTTCTCACAATTAGGTCTTGGATTGTGGTTTAATTCTACAGTAAGTTTGTCAACATCTCCCACGCTATTTGAAGTAAGATTAGATTTTATTTGTAATTCATTTATATGATTGAATTTATGTCATTTATGCATGTGTATTTGAATAATTGTTCATTGAATTTTGTAGGATCATAAATTGGGATCGAGTTCAGATGAGAAAGATATTCCACTAGTACAAAAATATTGCAATCTCTTATCAGTAGAAAGATACCATAGATAAATGTTTGATGAAAATGGAAAACTACTTTACCCTGCCAATTGTAACATGCCATCTTCCAGTAACCTGCAACCTGGGTTAACAATATTACCCCGTGAATTAGATCTCTTTTATGACACACCATTGGTATGTGGTTGTTCAAAATATAAAGGGTTGAAGAAGAACCCTCGACATGTTACATTGTCTCATTATATTAATGATTGAATACCCAAAGTTGATGGTCTAATACCTTCCACTCTGGTCAATAATCCAATGGGTGATATAAAAAAGACACATAGGAACACTTCCACGTGCTCCTTTTTTGAAAAGTTGGAAGCCAGATCAACCACTTTTCCTCCTAAATTGTCCAAACCATTTCCTTTTGTTGAGTCAATAAAGAGTTCTTATAATGAGCTAAAGTATGATAACAATACTACCCAAAACATCACTACTAAGAGATCAAAATAGTTGTATGAGCTAAGAAAAAAATGTCCAAGTACAGACTAAAGTCTATTCAAATTTTGGAAGGTAGCGATGACTTCCCTCTTCCTATCCATCCACAAAGTAAATACCAAACTAGTTACAATCGAGCTTTGTATGGCACTTGGCCGTCGTCCATGCTTGTGCCTGATGTTGGAACCAAATTCTCTTTTTGTGGTAATAGTTATATGATTTCCAAGTCTAAAATAGATATTGCAAATCTTGGTTTGTTTATCCTTTCACATGTATTTGTTACTCCCAAACAATCAATGACACTTATGCCATTTTGTGGTCCTCTTTATAGTCGGTATGATTATGTGAATATTGTCAAATACAAACATAGCATTTCCATGTATAGTATGTGCATGAACGGTTATGCTTCTGGAAACTTTAATAGGAAAAATATGTTGTATATCGACGTTCGTTCACCAACTCATGGGAACATCATAGGGTTCATAAATAGTTGCAGGGCCTCATTATTTAGTTCAAATTGTTCCTTTTAGGAACACTCCAATGACAAAGAGTTCTTTATGAAAAAGAAGGCATCCAGATTTGTTGGTGTGCATGTGATACGTAGTTTGTCTCTTGGTGATGAGTTGTTAATAAACTATAAATTTCTTATACCACCAACGACTCGTCACAAACACCTTGCATTGAGTCTACCTTTAGACGTCCCCTTGGGACGTAAGAAAAAGATGATTGAGTAATTGTATTTTTGGATTTTCAATGGAACTAATGTAAATGTATTGCTTAATTCGACATCAGTTTTATAAAATGGTTGGTTGCATGTTATAATCATTACATCAAAGATGGGTACTAAGCTCTCTATAACTTCTACACATGGATTTTTGTTTATTTTTGTTTATTGAGTTTTCTTAATATTATATATATATATATAATGAACCTTAGCCAATATAAGCTTTGCACACTAGGGATTGTATTATGGCATAATATAGCCCACATGTGAAAAATAATGTCTTTGCCTTTAAATTTGATGCTTTATGGATTATTCATGATCCAAAGGGCCCTATAATATCAAATAGGCTCACAAAGGGAATATGGAAAACATCACTTATTTAAGGATCTCTTAAGATTAATATTGGAGGACAAATGATAGACTCATATTAGTTTTTTTTTTGTTTTCCAGTTTGTCCGTGATTGATCCAAAAAGGATCCAAAGAATAGTACAGACAGCCTAGAACTCGCAGAAGAAACTCGGGAAGCTCATAATGGCCTCAACAGACAGAGAGATGGAAAAAAATCAAATTTCTCAAAACTCGGTGAAAGTGACATCATCGCGAAGAGAGTGTCGCAAGATTTCCAACGACGCAAACAACTCGTCAAATAGAGTTACAGATCGAAAGATATTCACGGTCAAAGTTTGGTCAACCTAGCCCAATCAACAGGGGATGAGTCAACATTCGTACTGTTGACGTCAACATTAGTACGTATGATGTCAACATTTGTACAACATACGTGGCACATGTCAGCATAACGTCAACATGGTGACATGGCAACACCAGAGGTTGCCACATGTCACTCGTATTTGGCATTTTCGAGTCATTTCGTGGATCAGTAAAAATGTGCTAAGTGGCAGTCCATACAACCATGTGGCAGACCATATGGTGACGTGGCAGGTTGTATGATGATGTGGCAGGTCGTACACCAACGTGGCAGGTCATCGAATGATGTGGCAGGTTGTATGCCAACATGGCAGGTGATTGTACAATTGGTTAACGTGGCCCAATGGCTGGCTACCACATGCCAGTGGGAAGATGCCCAATGAAAACCTGAGAAAAAATTTCCAAAAATAAAAATAAGGGCCTGTTCGCCAAATCTGGTGGAACCTCGCCAAATTTGGCGCCCAAAAGAACTATCACAACCATTGTTAAAGTTGGTGGATCCTCCGTGTATTAATATATATATATTACAACAAACAATCCAAAAGGGGAGGTCGGCGGGCTCGACCTTGGGATGTCCCCCTCTATCCACGCCTTAACACATGCTCTGCTAACCAAAAGTCCAACGACCTCTGTCATTTACAAAGCTTGTAATTTTTATTTAAAAATTGGCATCTGCCAAATGCTGGAGGAGGGGCGCGTGAGGGTATGACCGACACATTTTTCGAGGCATTTCTTGGCATTTATTGCAGGTTGTAGGGAACGGAAATTGATAAAAACTTTCTCTTGGCCTGGGAGTGCCAGAGTTGGATTGAAGCGTGGAGACAGTCATTTTTGGGTAATTCGACGCCAAAAATTCAATGGTGTTGTATGTTTTCTTATCTGAGCAAAACTTCTGTAGCTTGATTTCAGAATGAGGTATACTTATGTATTTTTCCAAATTCTTTTGTTGAGTTAATAAAAAGGCCTACCCATTTGAGAGCAGGACCCAGAGACGTAGTCCACCAAGGACGAACTCTGTTATCAAGTTTTTTGTGTTCATATTTGATGCTTATGTCTCTTCATTATTGAGCTTTTCCTTCATTAATGGTCCACTTTAATTTATGCTCATTTAATGCAATTCTTTATAAGTCACTTCGATGAAAAGATCCTGGATCATGTTGGTATTAGAGCAGTCATTTTTGACATGAAATTTTGAGTGTGAATACTTACTAGGGCCAAGCATAAGCAGGGTGAAGGAAATCTTAAGACTTCCAATCCCGAAGTTGGTCATGCATCCCGAAGGAAGAAAATGGTAGAAGAGGACAAGCATGATGAACAGGAGAAAAAATTCCATATGGTCTTTTATCGCATGTCAGAAATGGTCGAACGAATGTA
Organism: Picea engelmannii; assembly: GCA_009831015.1. Lineage (NCBI taxonomy): Eukaryota > Viridiplantae > Streptophyta > Pinopsida > Pinales > Pinaceae > Picea > Picea engelmannii. The sequence goes on from ML779401.1 coordinate 262,145, forward strand.
TGGAGACTACGAGAAGAGGATGAAGAAGAAAGGGAAGAAAAAGGAAGCACAAGATGTTGATGATGCTTTAGTAAATCAAGGGGTTGGAGGAGACCCTCTTGATCCTCCATCTTTGCCATCAAGTTCTAGTTCTTCTTCCTCTTAGCATCCTCATCATTCTCATCATTCTAGCCATAAAGTCTCTTTTAAGAAACCATTATTAAATATTGATGTAAAATGTGCTTTACCTATGTTTAATGGAGATGTTAATCCTGAAAAGCTAAATAATTGGATGCGACAGGGCGAAGTATATTGTCGTGTTCAACATATTGATGAAGAGGAAGTTAAAGTGCTACTAGCTTCTCTTCGGTTGGAAGGCACCACTCTCGTATGGTGGGAGAGAAAAATTCAGGACAAAAGTAAGTGTGGTGATCTTCTTTCCTCATGGTCAGAATTTAAATTGGCGATAAGGAAGGAATTTTATCCATTGGGTTATTTACATAAAGCAATGATGGAATGGCAAACTTTAAGACAAAGTAAAGGTCAAACTGTACAAAGTTTCACTGAAGAATTTAGGAAGAAATATTTTGCATTAAACATTCCTTTGGATTCTTATGAAACTTTAATGAAGTATATTGGCACACTTCACAGTTATATTCATCATACTTTTCTCTTGTTAACCCCACCATTCTTGACGAAGTTTGTGTGCAATCCACTCACCTTGAGAACATGGGAAAGCATGTTCAAGAATATCCCACAAAGAAACCTTCCAATATCCCACATAAGCCATTTAAGAAGTTTAAAAGGAAGGACAAGAAGACCGCCACGGTAAAGAAAGAATAAGGAAAGCCATCTTGCACTCATTGCAAGAAATGTGGTCATGATGATGAACACTGTTGAAAACTACATCCAGAGAAGAGACTGAAACAAATTTGTGGAAAGGGGAAGACAAAAACCATTGCTACAATGCAACAAGATCTTGGTTCTGATTCAGAAGACGAAGGAAACATCACAACATTTGGAGTACAAGGTAAATATTCCCTTCATGTTAGTTCAAATTCCAATAATGAATCTCATGATGATGAACGGAAGAGGAATGAATTATTTCACATAAGAGTTGTATCTAAACACACTAAGATAGATACGTTGTTTGATATGGGTTACCAAGTAAACTTGATATATGAAGCACTTGTCAAAAAGATGGGTCTTGAAACGAAACCACGTCCAAAACCTTATCTTGTTGGTTGGGTATGTGATAAAGCAAAAATTAATGTCACCAAACAATGTAGGGTCAGATTTTCTATTGCTTCAAAGTTGATTGATGAAGTGGATTTGGATGTTGTATCACTTGATATATGTGGTATAGTGTTGGGGAGTCCTTATCTTTATGATAGAAAATCAATCTTCTTTCGTCATGAGAACAATACCACCTTACTAATGGGGTAGTGGAATATATTGTTAGAGCTCATAGCCTGAGGGTAAACACAACACTTGTTAGTGCAGGACAAATGAAGAGACTCATAAACACTAATAAGAGATATGTACTCATGGTCATAAGGGATAAAGATGTCGTAACATCTGACGCTTTCGAAGGATGTGATCCTTCTCATAAGAAATAATTAATTGATATTGTTTCTAAGTAGGATGATATTTTACAGGAACCGGATGGATTACCTCCTAAGAGGAGAATCCAACATGAAATACATATTCAGTAGAATTCTCCTCTTCCTAATGTGGGCATGTACAGGATGTCAGTTGTGGAGATGGCATCGATCAAGAAGTAGGTACAGAGCTTATTGGATCAAGGGGTCGTCAAGCCAATTCATCTCCTTGTGGTTCTTTGATCGTGATGGTGCCAAAGAAAGATGGCACATGGAAAATGTGTGTCGATTACCAGGCCTTAAATAAAATCACGGTGAAAAATCGATACCCTCTTCCTCGTATAGATGATTTACTTGATCAATTAAAGAATGTTGTTTATTTCACTAAGTTGGAATTGTGTAGTGGATACCATCAGATTAGGGTTACATAACATGATGCATGGAAGATGTTGGTCACTATAATTGCTTAATTAATTTCAAACAACCAAGTGAAACATAAATTATCAACCCAGGGAAGTCTTTTGTTTCAAAGATAGCTGCGCACTATATATGCTCAATTCCAAAAGCACTTAGTGTTGTAGT